>CM062804.1:986302028-986764528 GCA_031772625.1 Pinus tabuliformis
CTGGATGATCAGGGGTCATGATGGGGTGCCTATAGCTACCATTGCTTCCTCGAATATCAACACCTACTATAAATTCTCTGAAAAGCAACAGATTTTTAACACCAAGTGGCTCACCGGATTCACTACCCCGACAAAAGACATCTTGAGGAATTGGTGGCAAGAACTTGTGAAGTTCCGGGTCAGGACAGGTTAGGCATACAAGACCGAAGGGTTGCGTAGGGAGTATCAGTTAATCGCTGCAATGATTTGTCGACTATATGGCGAGGCAAAATACGATGTGTTTTATGGCACGTGGGTTCCACTCACGTATGCCATCGTCACTTAGGGAACTATTTTCAATTGGGCGAGCATCTTGTCATCATCTTTGAGAACCAACATAACTGCTGCTCAGAGCCCAGCTCCCGAACAAACCCCATAATTTTATATGTCTTCGTACCTCCTTGACTCTATTTGTTCAAGGTGCCACTTTGAACACTAGAGTTGCAATTGGGACTCATCAGCACCCCTACATGTCCACTGCCACTACAAGGTTTTCTGGGACACAACTTATAGAGCCACGTTGGATATAATATCTAAAACATTTATCATCCCATTATACCATTTGTTTCTCGGGGAAGGTCCACCTTGCATGTCCCAAAGAGCCATGAGGACCGTTGTTATGAAACCAGCTCAAGAAAAGATAGAAAAGATAGATCAACGCCTTAGAATTCAACCTCTTCGAGGGGGCAACCTCCTTTACATTACATAAATGAAAAATTCTTCGATGATTCAAATGAAAAAACCTCCTTTCTATATATAGGAGTCACAATATAAACCAGCCGACCTAACAATAATGATATAAAGCCACAAAAATAACAATAGAGGGATTCTATGGGGCACAGTAATAACAATATGGGGATAATAGGGGCACAACAATATTAATAAAGGGTGCAACTACAATATTAATGGGGTAATCACTAGTATTATAGGGACCCAACATGCCCCTCTCCTTCAAAAAAGTTTTGTCCTCAACGCTTGAGTAGTTCTGGATTCTTCTGTATAAAATTCTCATCCTCCCATGTGGAATCTTCAGTGGATAAGTTCTTCCACTTGATAAGATACTCTGAAATTGATCGATTTCGTAGCTGTCGAGTTCTTGTTTCTGTCACCGCTTCTGGTTCCAATATAATTTTTCCTTCCTCGTCAAGTTCTGGCAGTATTGTTTGAACTAGGAGCTTGTCACCTATAACCTTCTTTAAACATGAAACATGGAAAAATGGGTGCAATCGAGAAGCTGCAGGAAGCTCCAATTTGTATGCCATAGTACCAATTTTTTGCAACACCTTGTACGGACTATAATACTTTGGTGGTTATTTATTATCCTTCTTAGCTTGCTTGAGGGACATTTTCTTATATGGTTGTAGCCGTAGGAATACCCAATCACCTACATCAAAACTTCTTTCACTACGATGTTGATCTGCCTGTTGTTTCATTCTATTTTGTGCCAACACGAGGTTATCCTTTAAGAGTTGGAGGACTTGTTGTTGATGTTCGATGTGATGTTCCACTGCTTGAACCTTAAAATTTTCTCTTAAATATGATGTGATGGATGGTGGTTGATATTCATAAAGTGCCATAAATGGGGTCATTTTTTTTGTTGTATGGAAGGAAGTGTTATACCACCATTCAGCTAGAGGCAACCATTTGACCCATTGTGTCTGTTTATTAGATACAAAGCAACGAAGATATCCTTCCAAACATTTGTTTACTATCTCAGTTTGCCCATCAGATTGAGGATGATAAGATGAGCTATGAGCTAACTGAGTACCAAGACAAGAAAATAATTCTGTCCAAAAATTTCCAGTGAAAATGGGATCTCCGTCACTTACAATAATCTTTGGGTTTCCATGTAGCTTTTGAATTGTTTCCATAAATGCAGTAGATATTGTACTGGCTTTAAATGGATGTGATAATGCACAAAAGTGTGCATACTTGGTAAGTCTGTCAACTACCACTATGATGACACTCTTTCCCTCAGACTTGGGTAAACCTGTGATAAAATCCATTGAAACCTCCTCCCAATCTTGGCTTGGAATGGATAAAGGTTGTAATAGACCCGGGGTCTTAATTGTTTCAACTTTATTTTGTTGGCAAACCAAACATTCTGCCACAAACTTTTGAATATCCGATTTAAGGCCATCCCAAAAAAATTCCTTCTTAACCCTGTGGTAAGTTTTTAAAAATCCTGAGTGCCCTCCTAAGGGAGAAGTGTGCAATTCCATAAGAATCTTTTGTTTTAGTTGGGAATTCTTACAGAGGTATAAGCAATCTTTGTACCATAAAGAATCATTTTTCCAGCTAAATGTATCAGACGTACTGGAATCTTGTTGTAACTTTCGAATAAGTGCCCACACTTCTTCGTCATTCTTCCATTCCTTCCTTGCTTCGTTTATCCAATCTGGTTGGATAATAGAAATGGTGCACAACAATGCTTCCACGTCCTCATCCTTTCTTGAGAGTTCATCTGCCACCACATTTTGCTTCCCTTTTTTGTAGATGATTTCAAAGTCATAACCCAACATCTTTGTGACCCACTTTTGTTGCTCTTCAGAGGATAATCTTTGTTCTAAAAAGTATTTAAGGCTATCATCATCTGTTTTTACCTTGAAGTGTCTTCCCATTAGGTAGGGTCGCCATTTCTTAAGTGCATGGAGTATTGCCAACATTTCCTTCTCATAAATAGCTTTGTGTAAAAACTTTCCCTTGATTGGATGACTTTCAAAAGCAATGGGTCTTTCATCTTGCATTAAAACAGCACCAATTCCATTTCCTGAAGCATCACATTCCACAATAAAGGTTTTTGTGAAATCTAGTGTAGCTAAGACCGGTGCTTGGCACATTGCCTCTTTAAGATGCTCGAAGGCCTTTGTTGCTTCTGGAGTCCATGAAAACGTATCTTTCTTCAATATTGTTGTTAGAGGTGCTGCTATTCTCCCATAATTCTTAACAAACTTGCAATAATATCCCATCAACCCAAGAAATCCTCGCAGATGCTTTATGGATGTGGGCATTTTCCATTCCTTAATGGATTTAATTTTTCTAGGGTCTACCTTAACTCCTTCATGAGATACAATATGACCCAGATATTCCACCTCTTGTACTCCAAAGAAACATTTGGATCTTTTTGCATATAATTGTTTCTCCTCCAATAGTTGTAGCACCCTGTCAACATGTTCAACATGATCCTTCCAAGACTTACTGTAGATTAGTATATCATAAAAAAATACTAACACAAATTTTCTAAGGAATGGTTTTAAAATGGAATTCATCAAACCTTGAAATGTTGAAGGTGCATTGGTAAGGCCAAAAGGCATGACCAAAAATTCATAATGACCCTCATGAGTTATAAATGTTGTTTTCGGAATGTCTTCAGTCTTCATTCTAATTTGATGATATCCTGAACGAAGATCCAACTTGGTGAAGTAAATTGATCCATGCAATTCATCCAGTAATTCATCAATGACAGGAATGGGAAACTTATCTTTAATAGTGAGCTTGTTGAGCTCCCTATAATCCGGACACATGCGCCATGATCCATCCTTCTTGTGCACTAATACTACTGGAGAAGAGAAAGAACTTTGACTTGGTTGAATTATACCAGTCTCTAGCATGTCTGCAACCATACATTCAATTTCACTCTTTTGGGCATAGGGATATCTGTACGGCCTGATGTTTGGAGGAACACTTCTTGGAATTAGATGAATAGCATGATCATGATCACGAATAGGTGGGAGACCTTTGGGAGCCTCAAATACCTTGGAATGATTGTTCAATACTTTTTGGAGATCTGGAGAAATAGATGATTCCAATGTGGAAACATCTAGCGAACATAATTGTGAAATTACACCCCTTTATTCCTTTTTTAGAAGCTTTGTCATACCGTTAGAGCTGATTATCTTTCCTGGTTTCCCTGCAATACCCCTTAATTCAACTTCCTTTCCTTCCACGGAAAATTTCATGAAAAGTTCTTGAAAATTAAAAGCTATTGTACCCAAGGATTGTAGCCATTTGACTTCTAGTACAACATCAGCACCTCCCATTGGAATGGAAAGCATTGGGCTAGTCAATACATATTCTCCCATTAATAGCTTGATATTATGGCACTTTCCAGAGCAATTTATTGTTCCTCCATTTGCAACCATCACTTGACACTCTGGTGCTGGATTTAAGAAGCAATTCAATTCTTTTGCTACCTTACAATCAATAAAATTGTGGGTACTTCCTAAATCAGTAAACACTATTACCTTTTTCTTCTTGATTTGTCCTTCTATCTTGATGGTTTGAGGAGTGGTAATTCCAGCCAATGCATTACAAGATATGGTCGGATTCATTTCTTCTTTATCTAGGCTTTGTTCTTGGAGTATATCCTCTTCTTTTGACCTTTCTTGCTCCTTTTCTTCTTCCTCTTCACAATCTATGTAGAATAATTTCTTCTCAGCACACTTATGACCTTTAGTGTATTTGCTATCACAACTGTAACAAAGCCCTTTTGCTATTTTTTCTTCCAATTGTTGTGGTGTCAACCTTATAGGTTGTGGAAGACTAGGGGCAACAACACTTCCATCTTTATAGTTGTGAGTGGTATGCTTCCTGGTTGCCATAATTTTGCTTTCCGTTTTTCTTGCTAACCTGAATGCCTTCTCTAATGAATCAATTTCCCAAAGGCGAACATCATGTTGGATATTATCCTTTAAAGACACTATGAACACATCAATCTTATGCTCCTCTGGAATATTTTTTACCCTTATGTTCAATTTTTGGAACTCCTCAATGTGCTCCATTATTGAACCCTTTTGTTTGAGACTTATCAATTGGCTAAAAAAAGTGTTGCTTTTTGTATCTTTATAATGTGCTGTCAATTCTTCCGTAAAAATTGCCCAAGTGATAATTTGTTTACAAGAGCAAAGCCATTGATACCACACAAACTGATTTGGTTCCAAATATAAAGTTGCAATACGTACCTTTTGTATTGAGATCGAAAAATTGCTCCATCTGTAATATCCATGTTGTGGGATCCTTGCCATCAAACTTCCTCATATCGATTTTTGGAATATGGTGGGTCTTTGATCCCACATTAGAGTCTATGAAATCATGATTAACATTTCTTTTGTTCGCATCATGAGTTTCCTTTACAACCTTTTCACCATTAGTAAGTATTTCTTGTAGAAAATTTGTCAAATCTGTCTTCAAATCCGCCATGTCTGTCTTCAAATCTACCATGTCTCTCTTCAAATATGTCTTCAAATCTATCTTTAGATCATCCATCTTAGCTTCCATGCCCTTTATCTTAGATTCCACGCCATTTATCTTAGCTTCTGTTAGCTTTTGTGAGCGTGACATTTGTTGCACTTGTTCTTGTAATTTTGATATATCATGTAGCATTTCTTCCTCTTCTTCATGAGTCATGCTAGGGCTTTCAGGTTGCTTACTATGTGTTTGCATTTTCTTTCCTCGGGGCATTCATTACCAATAATAATGCTCTACTATGCCCTTTGAATTCCTTCAAAATAAATTTTCAAACCAATCCTAAGAAAAAATTTAAAAGAATCTACACACATTTTTTTCACTTTGTAGGAGCTTGATATTGCCTCTGATGTATCTCTATAATTTTGGATCATCCAATTCTGAAATTGTGATCTGTAGTAGCCATCTATGTCCTCTTTCCAATGCCACCAGTCTGATCCCAATTGGATTCTCCAAGGAAGAGTTATGTCGAATCTCCCACAGTGACCTGATTATAGACCAATTCAGTAGAGCGAAATTGTACGATGTGCCACGAGTCCTTGTTTCGACCTTTGGCTCTGAAAAAGATATAAAAGAAAATGCAGTTTGTCCTCTTTCTGTACCTTCTTACGAAATTTCAATCCGATGCTCAGAGAGAAAGTTATGACGATTTTCCCCAAGTCACCTGTTTGGAATGAAATTCAGGAGTCTGTAAAAAGACCAACTTCCTCAGCTCATATCTCCGCAAATATAGCGCTTTAATATCTGATATTCAGACCTAAGATTCAGTGCGATTTATTCTCAAATGGGTTTTTTTTAGCTTCTGAAACGTCGCAGAAAAAAGTTATAGCGAAAATGCCACGACGACCTATTTGGAGCAGCGAAACCCTAGAATCCAAAGGCTCTGATACCAAATGTTATGAAATCAGCTCAAGAAAAGATATAAAAGATAGATCAACGCCTTAGAATTCATCCTCTTTGAGGGAGAAACCTCCTTTACATTACATAAATGAACAATTCTTCGATGATTCAAATGAAAAAACCTCCTTTCTATATACAGGAGTCTAAGGAGTCACAATATAACCCAGCCGACCTAACAATAATAATATAAAGCCACAAAAATAACAATAGAGGGATTCTATGGGGCACAATAATAACAATATGGGGATAATAGGGGCACAACAATATTAATAAGGGGTGCAACTACAATATTAATGGGGTAATCACTAGTATTATAGGGACCCAACAACCGTGGTTAAAGTAGCTCACTGGTTCCCTATCGATGAGGAGACAATAGTCAGGGTGTTTGGTACTCAAAACCTCCGCACCTCTGCCTAGGTTCACCACAGATAGGACTCTTCTACGAGAGGTCTGCTACCAGATGACATAGGGTTTCTCGAAATTTCTACACAAAGGTATGAAGAAACCTTGGCCGCCTTTTCCTCTTACTATTCGGGCATACGTAAGTTTTCAAGCAGGTGGAAGCAGAAGCTGAAGAACTCGAGGGGTGTCATTTCATGACCCTGAATTACAGAACGTACAACCCCGAAAAGATCGTAGCTGCCCACTGTAAGAAGGAAAAATTTAGTTGGTCTTACAACCACACTAGGAAGTACCTCGAGGATGGAATTAGGAACTGGTATAAAGCCACCAGGGAGATTAGCCCCAGTGAGCAACAAGCCATAGAAGATGAACTCCTTGATGACTTCCAAGATGATGAAAACCCCAGAGAAATAACACCAAAGAGAACCGAAACATCAAGGAAATGAAAAGGAAAAGAAGCGGAAGATCCTCTAAGCGACAGCGAGGAAGAAGAAATTACACTTATACAAAGAAATGCCAAACTGGCAAGGAAGAAGCGAGAGCTGAAGAGACAGAGAGAACTGGAAAGCAAGCAATTGTAGGAACCTGACACTCAAATCCAGGTCGAGATAGAGAGGAAAAGGCAGGAAGACAAGGAAAGGAGGCAGGAAGAGGAAAATAAAGCACGAGATGAGGAAGAGAAAAGAAAGGAAGAAGAGGTTGAAAAGAAGAGACTAGCAGAAGAAGCCGTGAAGAGAAAACATGAGGAACAAAAAAGGTTATAATAGGAGCTGAAAAACATGGAGGACGAGCCAAAAATGCAACAAGCATTAACAGAAAGGGAAAATAGACAATAGGAAGGGGAGATTAGGGCAAACAAGGAGAAGAAAACGGTAGCAGTTGAACAAGAAGAGACGAGCAAGGTGGTTGACCCAAGCCCACGATAGAGTGAGATTCCTCCTTTTGATGTACCTCCCATTCCTCCCCTCACTAGCGGACACCTACCCCTCTTAGAGCTAGGCAATACAAAAGATCAGGAGGAAGAGGTTCTATATCTAACTAAGATCACATTTGAAGAAGTGAAACTCGAGATTATATAGGAGAGGAAGAGATTCTGAAGTAGGAACCCAGCTGACCCGTTATCGGTAACTACAGTGACAGACATCATGCCAAATATTACGTCAAACTTGCTAATGATCGCCTCTGCCGTTACAGCATTCGTAGCCACCATTGAACACAACGTAGCTCGGATGAATCGACAAATTGTAGATTTGCAAAACAGGTTATACGCATCTGAGCAAAGGGCCAGTGTAGCTAAATAAGGGAAGAGGAACTTGGAAGATGAAATCGTGACACTTCACTTGCTACATACAGGATTAGCTGATTTCCAAACAATCGTTGCATTAGAAACAAAAATCCTAGGAGAGCCTATGGCTGTAGTTTATGAGGAGATGGAAAAACTACACCACACTATAACTCCCATAGTGGCTATTCAGACTCACTCAAAGGAAAGGGTTTCCATGCTCAAAGAGGCCATGACCGCCCTAGATAAAATACATGAGTGGTCTGAAAAGTACCCTGAAGCCCCGGAAGTAGTACCCAGGAAAGATTGGATTGCTATGCAGAATACCAGAGTCCAACTTCGTATCAAAATGTAGTCCAGGGACAAATTGGCCAAAGATGCAGAAAGGGTGTTGGCTTCCTACAAGCAATTGTTCAATAGTTTGGAGTCAGTAATCCAACTACACGGGTCCCCTTCTATAGGAGAAATCGGACAAAACAAAAACCAGGAGGAGATCAACAATGAGGTTCAAGCATTTGTGGAAACATATAGACAAGCTGCCCACACAGGAGATATGTCGGCCTCAGCGGAAAATATCAAGCATTACATTATGGAACCAGTAAGGTTCTACACCAATTTGGGCACCCTGAACAATCATATACATGCCAAGAGAAATACTCTTATCCCAGACGCATTGGAATACTTACACAGACATGATGAAGGCAAACTGCCAATCTCCCCCATCGCAGCAGAATGCAACATATGGCACACTTACCTGACCGAAAAGCTCAGGCTCAACATCTCGGAACTCACCATCTACAGCTTAGTCAACTAGGATGATAGTAATTTCCTTTTTTGTGTGTGTGCTATGGTAGCACGAAATACTCTATGAACACAAAAGGTCACTTAGAATGCTAAGAGTCATGTAGTTTTCGAAAGGTCACTTGGAGGTCCAAGAGTCAAGAGTAGACCAAAGGTCTCTCTCATCCTATAAATGTAACTTCACGTCTCATTTGAAAGGACTTTTTTTTTAGGGAAGTACTTTTGGATAGTAATAGACACAGTTCTTAAGAGAAGTGTGATTCTTCTAGTCAATACAAGAGTTAATTGTACATTTTCACTATTGAATGCTCCAAATATCTATGTGTTGGTTCCATGGGTATTTTCTACACTTGATGGATCGAATGTTCCCGAAAGCTTCTTGATGTACAGTCGCTCCACGTGCTATTTCGTACCTTGAATCTGGTTTTGCTACATATGAATGGCATTTATTTATTTCACTCTATACGCATGCTAATGAACTATTTCCTTAGGTGTTAGTATAATCTCTCTTTTCACTGCACGTTTTAGTGTGATGGTAAATGGTTGATTATTGTGAACTGATTTTGCAATCATTAAGTAGTATCTATTTAATTTGCACAAGTCTTGTTTAAATTCCTGCTAACAGTAACTTTATGTGACACTGCTTGGCTTATCTCTTGCTATTCATGGTATATATGTATGACACAAGATACTAGTCAATTATTCTCTTGTGTTTCTTAAAACTCACACTTTCTACTAAGTTCATATCACACCTCTATTCGAAGCTAGCTCTACAAAACTAAGCGGAAGCCGGGCCCACATACCCGAAGGGATCTCCAACATACCCAGTGCAGGCTCTAGTTGGGAACCTACACCGGAGAGATCCCCTTGACTGTTGGTGACAAATTCGAGCACATCAACAGACGCCTATATTAATGTTGTTACTGAAGATTACAATCAGAGTGTATTTTCACAACCCTACAACATAGGTCACTATCTCTCAGATATATTTTTATCATCTCAAAAGATCTATAAAATGTTTCATACAACATCATCATGGAAAGACTTCCATAAATATTAATATAGAAGACCATTTTTATTAATGTGATGCCACAATTAAAGATACGAGGCAATAGATAGAAATGTGATGCTATAGTTAGATATACGAAGCTACATATAGAAATTTGATGCTACAGTTGGAGACATGAGGCCACATATAGAAATGTGATGCTATAGTTAGAGATATGATGCCACTGTTATGCATACAATGTCACATACAATACAATGTGAACCATAAAGTGAAGAATGAATGCTCTAGAGAATATGTATGAGTTTTTTGTAATATGATCAAGTCTCAGAATGAATGTCTCAAGCCACATAGGTAATGTACATAATAGAATATGAACCAGAGATGTGAATAATAGTCAAAGTGAATTATAGAGATAATATACAAGCTACAATAATAGGTGTGAGCCTCAAATATATGACCCACTATGATTGGTGCCAACGTCAAATAAAAATCATGGAGATTAGGGTGAGCCATAGTAACTGAAGTTATATGTGAGACAGAGAGTGAGTCTAATATACAAACCATTACGATGAAAGCGGGGCACTAGAACACAAATTCTATGCATGCCACAGAGGATGAGTAGGTCATTGAGCCACAATAGAAAGTGAGCCACCAAAACAAAATTTCTATGTGTGCCACGGAAAAATATTGAACCTCAAAGACATTCTTCATGTTATCATTGTATGTTTAATAACAGGTTATTTGTAATATAATTTCCATGTGAAGAGGTGCTTCGAGCAGACCATAACTATAGTAGATCTGACCTGTAAATATATTAAAATTCTTTGATAAAATAAACCCAAGAGCCAATACACAAATAAGATAGAAAATCGTCTCTTTATTAATCAAACCCTTGAGGTATGGTAACACCATACAACTACTCCTTAAGGAAGGAGATAACTCCACGAGCCATATGCTTGTCAATAGGACAATCCTTGACATCCCTCAATGGAGAGTCTCTAGCCTCTATATAGGCTTCATACATACAATACCATGGGTCTCTCAATACCATGCATCAAATATTATGGGCTTATCACATTATTTCCTAACTACTTGTGGTCCCTCACATTATGCGGGTTAACCACTTTATTTATTAATTATGGCCCATTTACTTATCATCCTCACATTATTACGTAACATTATTCCATTGGGTACCTCCCTCTGTACCCCTTATTATCCCCCCTAGGGATACTACAATAACTTATGCCATAATTATTATTTACCATAATTCGTCTTAAGAATATTGGAGGGAGAATACAACTTTTAAAATATATTTTCTTTAATAAATGATTCCCCAAATTTGATTTTCCATAATAGGAGTGATCCAATAATAGTTTTCCTCCTTTTGATTAAATTTTCTTTGGGGCTCTAGGGTTTCCTATGGGGTAGCTTGGTTTCCCTTTAGGTAAATTCATCTCGCAACTTTCCAAATTTCAACACTCACTCTCATCTAGGGAGGAATTTCTGTATGCATCACAAGTCTCATATTGGAAGTATCGTCATGTATCATAGAAGAAGAATGACCCACAACCGATGGTAGGGGAGATTGATCCTCCAAACCTTACTAGTCTTCATTTCAAGTCCCATGACCTTCATCTCAGCTACATCAACAAGACATTCATCTCATCGCACATCTCATCTCAACTTTTCTCATCTTTGATCATCAGCTAAAAAATGATGTCTGAATCTAAAGAAGAATAATCATCATAGGGGATCTTTGGCTTCAACTCTATATCCAATAATAGGAAAGATACAGCTTATTGGGCAAGGATCACAACCATCCTATTGTCTAAAAACAATAAGTGATATACCACTTTCCATGAGGGGTAAGGATCACATCCATCATATTGTCCAATGATAATGGGAGAGATACAACTTACCATGAGAGGTAAGTATCACATCCATCCCAATGTCTATCAATCTTCCAACTTTTACCCTCAAGCGTCAAGTGGTAGAACACCTGCATCCCATCACTTGAGAAAGATACCACTTTCCATGAGAGGTAAGGATCACAACCATCTCAAGTCACCTCAATCCATTGACCAGATGGGGAGGAATAAACCCAACAAGCCCAAATTGTGGGTAGGATGCATGTTGGGGTATACTCTGTCTAGTCCAAGCATGATAGGGGGAGATACCCAACTTTCCATAAATGAAAAGGATCACGCACACCCTATGGTGGAAATAGGTGATATACTTCTTATCGCAAAGGGTAAGGATCACAACCATATTATTACCTATGTATCCCTCAACCCTGGGAAATCACCCGGTTAATTCCTCTCCCTAGAAGCTCAAACTGGGGGAAAGAGCATAGCTCGATGTCCTCAATTAGTTTTGACCTCTTCCACTCATTAATGCCTTCACTAGGATTATGAATGTTAGTCCTGTCCATAGTGCATGACACCTAGAGAAAATTGGGTCAACCATAAGTTCACATGCTACAATACAAGGATCCAATGGTCTACCTCCTCATTGAGTCTCATTACTCCTTTCTGCACCGTGTGCCAAATATATTGATAAATGATCTCAATGTGCTTGAGCCTATTATGGAACATAGGATTCACTGCATATAGCAACCCATAATATGTCACAGTATCTCATATTCATGCCTAGCATATGCTCAAACAACTCTCCAAAGATTTTTCTCCACCATATTGTCTCGCAGCCAACTATGCTAGCAACAATGCATATTGTCTCTCAAGGTAACAAATTTCTATGCTAATAAATCATCCAGGAAACCATGGTAGGCCTATGGAAGCACTTAGATGTGCTCTTCCAGTCAACAACATTCCCAACATCAATGTATCCATAAAGTCTCAAGTATCTGGTAATGTGTCTCAGTTATACAATCCACTATACATGTACATGCTCTATCTACCTCAAAATTGATAATGCAAAACAAGGATCTATCTGGCTAGCAACTCATCTTCAAATATATATCTGAAGAGGAGTCTCTCTCAACTGATTTAGTATAATCCATCATGCTAATTTTTTGACAACATACTTCCCTTATCACTAGGAAGTCCTCGTCATCTCTCTATTACACCTCTAATCACCCGGGCTCAAAGGTCAACTTCCTATGGCACTGAACACAGAGATGATTAGCTTATAAAACCAAATATCAAAGATGTACCTTCAATCATGAAGTGGTCAAGGTGTGCATCAAATATCTATCATTCCAAGCATGCTAAGCCCAATGGACTTTCTAGAGTCCATATGGAGCTTTCTTCAATTAGTCATGAGTCAAGTATTCATGCCCCTTCCAGTCTAGATATAACTACAAGTATAATCCTTCTTTCATAGAGGAAGATTACTTCATGTATCTAATAATAATGCATTTGGAAACATGAACTAAGATCTCATCATAACCTTCTTTCTATGAGAGCATGTTTCTTATCATAGTTTGAACCATATCACGGGAGCATCAAATGCTGCAACATTTTAATCATCAATAATGGTCCTTGCATGAAGGACATATCACTCTCAACATCATATCAAGTTGTTTCTCTCAATAATCTCCCTTTGAATAAGAAGCTTCTTCAATCATAGTTATCAACCAAGGAGACTGCAACCCTTTCCTCGAGGTATCAAAATTTTTGCATTTTAAAGTGCCACTCTAATCATGGGATGGTTCCACATTTTCATCAACCTTGATATAGAGAACTTATTCTTCACATTCATTAGATATACATGTGACGCCAGAAAAAAAGCAAGGATAGAAATATAAAAATAAATAATCATAATGAAAGTGTACTTGGTGATGAGGCAAGACTATCTTCCTTCTCTAGAGATAAGAGTGGCTCCATTTTCCTGCACTAGCTACCTCTTGGAATTAACCCTTCCTATAAAACCCTTCAACTTGATGATCCTTAAGATGGATCATATTCTCATTCAAGAAGTTAGTGAAACAATCAAAATACCCATGCAGGAAGAATCACCAATAATCGAAAAGAATAAATTAACAAGAATAATTATACAAAGAAATGAAATCAGTCTTGAAATTACTTACCTTTAATGTAGATTGGAGGAGGCTCACAACTCTGTCTTGATCTTGTCTCCCTCTTAGAAAGGAGGCATCAATATCATATGTCAACATCATCTTTAGAAGAGATGCATCCTCATGAATACCACTTGTATCCTTTATCTTCTTTCATCGACAGCAAAGTCCAACCATTAATGTATACTAAATATGCAGCATACCCTTCTCCAAGGGTTTCTTTGAATTTATTATGGGCTTCTCACCGATCATGTCATACTAGGTTTCTCTGAATCTTTTAGGTACTTGAATAATAAAATGGCTTCTTACTTATCAAGAATATTTGTCTTCACACTAAGGTTTCATATCCAATCTCACTTCAAGGGTTTATCCCAAACCCTAACCTTCTCTTGTAAGAACAAAGCTTCCCTAGGGTTTCCTTCAAACCATAGAATTATTTTAGGTATCTACCATCTTTATCTTCTTTCATCATCAGTGTCTACACGGGGTGATCTCAATGAGTTTTCTTTAGCGCAAATTTGATACCATGTTAATGTTTATTAGGGTTACATTGTTCTTTGTTGTAGATAGTTGTGTTTTAAACTTTTCATCATATACATATCACATTCACCCCATAACATCTTATCATTAGCAATTAAATAAAAATAACAATAACATCAACATTGCAGTGGAACATAAAGGAACAACAGAAGAAAAACATGCACAAAAGGAACACCGGGATTTTGTCAAAGACGAGGGGAAAACCCCACAAGAGGGATAACCCATCCAAATTCTTCTTCTATTAGATATTCATCAATTTTTCAGTTGAGATACAAAGTAAAATGAGAATGAGATACAAAAATCATATCAGGCCTTCCTAGGGCCAACCCAAGTCAGTTCATAACTTCGCTTGTGAACTAAACGAAACAAGTCTAAGAGATCTACTATCATATCACAATATCACTTCTACCATAGAGACACTATTACATCAGACATATAAGCATTGTCATCACTGTCATATAAGAATTTTCATCATTGTCAAAGAAACATTGTTATCATTGTCATAGGAACAGTGTTATCATTGTCAAAGGAATATTGTTATGACTGTCATAGGAACATTTTCATCATTGTAAAAGCAACAATGTAATCACTGCCATATGAGCATTGGCATCATTTCCATAGCAACACTTTCATCACTGTCATAGGATCATTGTTATAGAAAAAATGTTAACACTATAACATAAGAAGGGTCATATTCATGTAAAGAACATTGTAATATCAAGTAGGTCATAGTTACTTTGATGAAAGGTTATTGTCACTCAAGATTACTACTATATCAAGGTCATTGAGATTGTCTCTAACAAGTTCACTGTCATATAGGGTTATGGTAAAACATCAAGGTCTCCAAGTTACTATCACATGGAATACTATCTCACTGTCATATCAAATGTCACATCCAAAGTTTGCTGGTAAGACACCTAGATTAATGTTGTTACTAAAGATTAATGTCATAGTGTATTTTGACAACCCTACAACATAGGTCACCATCTCTCAAATATATCCATTACTATCTAAAAATCTTTTTAATTTTTTTCATACAACATCATCATGGAATGATTTCCATAAATCTTAATATATAAGACCATTGTTATTAATGTGATGCCACAATTAAAGATACGAGACCACATATAGAAATGTAATGCTACAGTTAGATATATGAGACCAAACATAGAAATGTCATGCTACAACTAGAGATACAAGGCCAAAAATAGAAATGTTATGCTACAGTTTGACATTAGAGGCCACAGATAGAAATGTGATGCTACAATTAGATACATGATGCCACTGTTATGGATACAATGTCCCATACAATACAAATGAAAATCATAAAGTGAAGAATGCATGCTTCATAGAATATGTATGAGTCATTGTAATATGATTGAGTCTCATAATGAATGTATTGAGCCACAAAAGTGATGTACATAATAGAATATGAACCCAAGATGAGAATCATAGTCAAAGTGAGCTATACAGATAATATATGGGCTACAGTGATATCTTTGAGCCTCAGATATATGACCCACTATGGTTGTTGTGAACCTCAAATACGAACCATGGAGATGAAAGAAATTCACTGTAACAAAATTTATATGTGATATGGAGAGCGAGTCTAATATACGAACCATTGTGATGAAAGCGGGTCACTGCAACAAAAAATTTATGCATGCCACATAGAATGAGTAGGTCATCGAGCCACAACAGAAAGTGAGCCACCGAAAAAAAAAAAATAATAATAATAATAATATTTAAAAAATAAAATAAAATAATAAAATAAAAAAAATAAAAAAATAAACAAATTACGCATGCCACAAAAATGTATTGAACCTCATAGACGTTTTTCATGTTATCATTGTATGTTTAATAATAGTGTATTTATAATAGAATTGTCATGCGAAGAGGTGCCTAAATCCAACCATAACTTATGTCATAATTATTATTTTCCATAATTCCTCTTAAGAATATTGGAGGGAGAATACAACATTTAAAATATATTTTCTTTAATAAATGATTCCCCAAATTTGATTTTCCCCAATAGGAGTGCCCCAATAATTTTTTTCCTCCTTTTAATTAAATTCTCTTTGGGGTTGTAGGGTTTCATATGGGTTAGCTTGGTTTCACTTTGGGAAAATTCATCCCGTGGCTGCCCAAATTTCAACACATATCATAGAAGAGATTTCAAATGTTTTGGATCCCCTGTTAACCACACATGACATGAGAGGTGTTATCTAGGTGGTATTGAACACTAATGATGTGTTTAATGATGATAACAACATGAAAGCGTATGGTTTAGTCTACGTTGTCCTTCCCCAAGTTTTTAATTTCCCATAATTGGTGGAATGGTGTGCCAAAAGATACTTACTAGACAAAAGGATAATCACATCACTCTGAGACGACATAGAGATAATTAATTTGACTCTAGAAGCCATTGTAGCTATGTTGTCATTTCCTGACAGAACTAGGTTACAAAGGTTAAATAAAGAAGGGATTGACAAAATATGGACTAATTTAGCATTAGATATGCAACAACAAGTAGTCAATAGTTGTCTCCTGAAGGGAATGGTACCCCCAAGTCAACTCCCTTATCAAATTTCAATTTTTGACACATGACAGTAGCAACTTTCGCCATGATAGCCCAAGTCTTGGGTCTTTATACTTATATATTTATAATTGGAGTTTTCGTGGATCTTTTGGTATCCCTATATCACTCATCTACTAAATCCTGCACCCAGTTCGATTTCCCTCTATTTTTGTCAGATTAAATTTGTTCCCAAATGATAGAATATGAGATCACAAAATATTTCCATTACCAAACATACTTAGTCCATTTTTTTAATGATCAAAAATATCTTTACTTTGAGCACCTCAATCCCAATATGGTTGAAAAACATGGGGCTTTCTTACCAGTCTATGAATGGTTACACATGGTCTGTAAAACAAAAGGTAATAAAGACCTATTTAATTACATCTCTTCATTAATGTTAGTAGTGTATACCCTTTTGCATGATCAACAACTAACTATAGTACCCCCTTTTCTTACGAAAACATTGTAACTTACCCCTGAAATCCATATTGGTGATTAGTACCTTTTCAAAGAGTTCATAGTCCTTATAATATATGGTTTCGAAGAACAGTTGCATCAACTACCTGCATTCCTCACACATCACATCTTTGCATTAGAATACATCTGGTAGAGATTGGCTAGTGATCAGATGCACTTTGTCTCAAGGAAAGCAGTAGTCACATTTCATCTCTCACATAATGTGGGGCCTTTTTGTGTAAACTCAAGAAATTCTATGGAGACCGCAAAAAGGATCCTATATTTTTTCAATTTCTCAAAAGCTGAGGTCTAGAGATATGATCCACGTAGCATTATCTATTAGTTGAGAAAGGATAAGGATTGAGAAAATCATAAGCACAATATGAATCCTATGATACAAGAGTGCGCAAATAAGGGCACCTGGGAAGAAGTCAATGTCATCTTGCTTCTAACTCAACTAAGTTCTCCCAATTCTGAGGACAAAAGTATGACATTTTGAATCCATGGAGCTAGATGGGGGAGAAGAGTTGAGCATGAAGAAAGCCAAAATAGATAAGACACCTAGGGAAGAATAGGATGATGAAGATGATGAGGATATGGAGTCCCAATCTCTAGTTTTATATAATAGCCAATTTTCCACACCCTCTAAACATGTATTCACTATGGAGACTCGACCTTCTGCCATGTCAGAGTCAGAAGTAGTAGAATCGGGAGAATTGTGCAAACCTGGACATATGTCAATAGTAGAGCAATATGTAGAAATTACCAAACAAGCTTCCAAGGAGAGGAAACGAGACAGAATAATATAAGAGAACAAACTCCTTCCTCCCACATAGCTTAAGAGTGCCTTGGATTATGACAAAGGCATTTTTAGAATGGAAATGCTACAAACAAAAGTAGAGAATGTAATGTCTATGTCAAACTACCAAGTACACCAGATGTCTCTATATGCATATAGTATCCCATATACTGATATAATGGACCTCAACTTTCAAGTAACACATTTTATGCATCGAACTAATGCCATGGCCAAGAAGCTACATGATATGTATACTAAGAATAGTGCTCAACTGAAATATTGGAAGATAGCTATGTGGGCCAACAAGATAAAAGGTGAAGCACTTGGAAGATAAAATTATAAATTTGGCCACACATCCCAAAGACTTCCAAAAATATCAAGAGCTACTAGAGGAAAAGAACAGGGAAATTACCTCCATGAGGAATCGGTTCAAGATCCCATATGCACATTCCGTGCAAGAAGTGGAACTAACCACAATGGAAAAGGAAATTGATGAGCTAAAGGTGAATCTACACAATGGCCTTACAAAGAATAAATAATTTCATGATCATATTACATTGCTAGAGGCACAATTACAAGGGATGAAGGAAAAGACAAATGAAAACATGCAACAACAACAAACTCCCGGCATTCTAATAGGGCAAGTGAAATCCTTAACAATATCCGAAGATGTGTTAGGTCCCTATAATACTAGTATATTCCTTTATTATTATTGTCATCCCTTATTGTTATTGCTGTGCCCATTTTGTCCCCATATTGTTATTATTGTGCCATATAGAAGCCCACTATTGTTATTTTTGTTCCCTTACATTATTATTTTTATGCCGACTCTGATTATATTGTGACCCCTTATACTCCTATATATAAAAGGGAGGTCTTGTCATTTGTATCATCCAAGAATTGTTCCTTTTTTTAATGTAAAGAAGGTTGCCCCCCTCGAAGAGGCTGATTTTGAAGTCGTTGATCTATCTTCTCTTCTATTTTGGGAACTAGTTACATAACATTTGGTATCAAAGCTTTGGATTCTAGGGTTTCGCTGCTTCAAACAAGTCATCGAGGAATTTTCGCTATAAAAAAATTTATACGAAATTTCAAAAGCTGAAATTAAAACCCATTTGAGCTGAAATCTTAATGAACCTCGAATACGAATTCCAGATATTGTCTCGCTATATTTACAGAGATATGATCCAAGGAAGTTAGGGTTTTCGCAGGCTCCCGATTTATATCTCAAATAGGCGACTTAGGGAAAATTGTCCTAACTTTCTCTCTGAGCATCAGATTGAAATTTCCTAAAAAGGTACAAAAATAAGATGGAATTTAGTTTTCTTTGTATTGTTTCCAGATCCGAAGGTCGAAACAATGACACATGACACTTGCTCTACTGAACGAGTCTATAATCATGTCATCATGGGATATTTGGAATAAATCTTTCTTGGAGAACCGAATCTTGATCAGACTTGTGGCGTTGGAAAGAGGACTCAGAGGGATACCTCAGGGCAAAATTTTAGACCTTGGAGATCCGAGATTACAGAGATACGACAGATTCAATATCAAGTTGCTACAAGGAAAAAAAATGCGTTTAGTCTTTTTAAATTTTTGCATAAGTTTGGTTTGAAAAATTAGTTTGAAGGAATTCAAAGGGCATGGAGAAGCACAATTATCATTAATTGATGCCCCAACAAAAGAAAATGGAAATACCTAGTAAGAAAATTGAAAGCTTTAGCATGACTCATGAAGAAGAGGAAGAAATGCAACATGATATATCAAAATTACGAGACCAAGTGCAACAAATTTCACTCTCACAAAAAAGTAATAGAAGCTAAGATGGATGGTTTAAACAAAGGCGTGGAAGATAAGATGAATGGCGGTGAAGATAAGATGAATGGATTGGAATATAAGATGGATGGCGTGGAAGCTAAGATGGATGGTTTAGAAGTAAACATTGAAGATTTGAAGAAATACATGGAATATTTGAAAGGAGGTTTGGCAAAGTTTCTACAAGAAATGCTTCTTACTGGTGAAAAGGTAGTAGAAGAAACTCATAATGAGAAAAAAATAAATGTAAGTCATGATTTCATGGACTCTAACGTTGGATTGAAGACCAACCATGTTCCAAATCTCGATATGAGGAAGTTTGATGGCAAGGATCTCGTAACATGGATACTACAGATGGAGAAATATTTCGATCTCCATAATGTGAAAAACACACAAAAGGTATGCATTGCGAATTTGTATTTGGAACCCAATCAGTTTGTATGGTATTGATGGCTTTTCTCTCATAAACAAATTATCACTTGTACAATTTTTATAGAAGAAATGATAGCACATTATGAGGATACAAAAAGCAACACCTTTTTTAGCCAATTGATAAATCTCAAGAAAAAGGGTTCAATGGCGGAGCACATTGAGGACTTCCAAAAATTGAATATAAGGGTAAAAGATATTCTAGAGGAGCATAGGATTCATGTGTTCATAGGGACTTTAAAGGATAGCATCCAACATGATTTTCACCTTTGGGTTCCTGATTCATTGGAGAAGGCATGTAGGTTGGCAAAAAAAATTGAAAGCAAAATTATGGAAACAAGGAAGCCTATCAATCACAACTATAAAGATGGAAGTGTTGTTGCTCCTAGCCTTCCACAACCTACAAGTTTGACACCACAACAATTGGAAGAAAAAGGAGAGAAAGGGCTTTGTTACAATTGTGATAGAAAATACACTAAAGGTCATAAGCATGCTGAGAAGAAATTATTTTACATAGATTGTGAAGAAGAAGAAGAAAAGGAAAACGAAACATCAAAAGAAGAGGATACACACCAGGAACAAACCCTAGAGAAAGAAGAAATGAATCCTACCATATCTTGTAATTCATTGGTCGTAATTACTACTTATCAAACTATCAAGATAGAAGGATATATCAAGAATAAAGGGTAATAGTGTTGATTGATTCGGGCAGTACCCATAATTTTATTCATTGTAAGATAGCGAAGGAATTGAATTTATTCCTATATCCAGCCCCAGAGTGTCAAGTGATTGTTGCAAATGGAGGAACCATAAATTTCTCTGGAAACTGCCATAATATCAAGCTATCCATGGGAGAATATGTGTTGAATAGTCCAATGCTTTCCATTCCAATGGGTGGTGCTAATGTTGTACTAGGAGTCCAATGGCTACAATATTTGGGTTGATAGCTTTTAATTTTCAAGAACTTTTCTTGAATTTTTTTTTTCAGAAGGAAAGGAAGTTGAATTAAGGGGTATCGCAGGGAAATCAGGAAACATAATCAGCTCTAACAGCATGAAAAATATTCTAAAGAAATAACAATGTGGCGTAATTGCACAATTATGTTCGCTAGATGTTCCCACATCAAAATCATCTATTTCTCCAGATCTCCAAATTGTCTTAGAAAATCATTCCAAGGTATATGAGACTCCTAAAGCCCTCCCACCTATTCATGATCATGATCATGCTATTAATTTGATTCCAGGAAGTGTTCCTCCAAACATTAGGACTTACAGATATCCCCAAGATTCACAAGGAAGGTGCCCCCTTGAGGCCCATCGTCAACACCATTGGAGGTCCTACCTACCTTCTGGCGAAGTTTCTTGCATTAAAGCTTAAACCCTTGGTTGGTCGAACAGAGTCCTTTGTGAAAGACTCTGCTTCATTTATTGAAGAACTCAAGGGCATTAAGCTTGATCCTGGGGACATTCTTGTTAGTTTTGATGTTGTCTCCTTGTTCACTTGCATCCCTATTAATGAAGCCATGGAGGTGATCCATCGCCTAACAGATCCTGACACGGCTAAGTTGGTTGAGATCTGTCTCACTTCCACCTTTTTCAGTTTTGAAGGAGAGTTCTTCGAGCAAACCTGTGGGGTTGCGATGGGCTCCCCCCTTTCCCCTGTTGTTGCTAATCTTTTTATGGAAGATTTTGAATCCAAGGCTCTTAGCTCTTCTCGACTCCTGCCTAAGCTGTGGAGAAGGTATGTGGACGACACCAATGTCATATGGCCTCATGGGCAGGTTGAGCTTGATCTCTTCTTTGATCATCTCAACAACCAATCCTCAGCCATTAAGTTCACTAAGGAGCAAGAAGTTGATGGATGCCTTCCTTTCCTTGATATTATTATTTCTAAGAATAGTGATGGTTCCCTTGCCCATCGAGTTTTTTGTAAGAAAACTCATACGGAGTAGTATCTTCATGCCAATTCCCACCATTTCCCGGCTCAAAAGATGGGTGTCCTCAATACCCTTGCTACTCGGGCCCTTAGAATCTCCGACGAAAAGAGCTTCGAGGATGAAAAATCCCATCTGCTTGGTGTCTTTGTTGAGAATGGCTATAGTAGATACTTGGGCCAGAGGGCTTTCCTTAAGGCTTCCAAGAATTCTTTGAATAAAAGGGAACCGAAGGAACGAATCCCAGGTGTCCTTCTTCCGTATGTTCAGGGGACTACTGATAGGATTGGGAGGATTCTCCGGAAGCATAGTATCCCTGTGACCTTCAGGCCCCTGAACACCATTCGTGGGTCCCTAAGATCTGTAAAGGATCCTATCGACCCTAAGGATATGAAAGGGGTTTATTTGATCCCTTGTTCCTGTGGGACCCCCTATATTGGAGAGTCTGGTCGCTCTATTAATCAAAGGATTAGTGAGCACGCTGCGGACCTTAAGCATAGGAGAGCCAAGTCCTCCGCTTTAGCTGAACATGCTGAGAAAACCAATCATCATGTTTGCATTGAGGAGGCTAGTGTTATTGCTAGGGTTTCGCATTTCCATCATCGTAAATTTAGGGAAGCGCTTGAAATTGAAAAAAGACCTTGCAATCTTAATAGAGACGATGGCTGGAAAGTCAGTAGATGTTGGGTCCCTGCTCTCTCCTCCTAGTTGGTTTCCGCCCTCTTCTGTAGGGTTTTTTTCTTTTTATCTATTTACTTTTATTATTATTTTTATTATTTATCTAGTATTAACCTTTTCTTTTTTACTGATTTATGGATTTACTTTTATTGATTCATTCTATTATCACCTTTATTGTTTTAGTCCTTTAACTAATTTTTATTATTTTTATTCTTATTTTATTTGTTCGGTTATTACTTTTTTAACTAACCTACCCTCTTACATTTTGTTTTGTCTTTAGTTTATTTATTTTTTCCGACTTGTTACTAATTTTTCTAACTAGCCTATTTGTTTTATTCTTTTTATTCTCATTTATTCATTACATTGTTACCATTTTTTAACTTAATTTTCTAACCTCTGTGGTTTTCTTCCATTAATTTTTCGATAATTTTTAATAATATTTATAGGTTTTTACTTCTGATTTGATTATTTTATTTTTATTTTTATCTTTATTATTTTATTTACTATTATTGTTATTATTATTATTATTTTAACTGATTTTTGTCCTTTTAACTAATTTTATTCTGAATTTATTTATTTATTTAACTAACCTACCCTCCTATATTTTATTTGTCTTTATTTTATTTATTTATTCAGAGTTTTTAACTAGTTTTTCTAACTAACCTATTTATTTTATTCTTATTTCTTCGTTACTTATTTTTCTATCCTCTGTGATTTTCTTCCATTAATTTTTCCATAAATTTTTATTTATTTATTTATTTATTTTAATTTTGATTTGTTTATTTTATTTTATTTTATCTTTATTATTTTATTTACTATTATTACTTTTATGTTTTAACTAATCTTATTCTGAATTTATTTATTTATTTAATAATAAATATTTATTCTAAATTTATTTATTTAATATTTATTTATTTAATAATATTTATAGGTTTTTACTTCTGATTTGATTATTTTATTTATTTATTTAATAATATTTTTAGGTTTTAACATAAAAATAATAAATATTTATTCTAAATTTATTTATTTAATATTCATTTATTTAATAATAATTTTAGGTTTTAACATAAAAATAATAAATATTTATTCTAAATTTATTTATTTAATAATATTTATAGGTTTTTACTTCTGATTTGATTATTTTATTTTTATTTAATTATTTATGGCCCCCTTTTGACCTTTGTTAGATCTTTTATTAATTTATCATTTTAATATTTTAAATAATATTATGTTATATATATTGCTTTTAAGGTCCATTATTTAACTATTTTTTATTAAAATTTGTAAACTTAATTACCCTTCAATTTATATTTTGGTCCTAATTCTTCTAACTAAACTAATAAAATATTTTTGACCTCGATCCTGGAGTCAAACTAGCCGTTAGTCAGGAGTCTCTGCTCTGCCTATTTAACTTGCTCAGCTGGATCTGTTTCTTCAACCTGTCCTGATGATGAACCACACTTGTTGGTTCGAAACGCGTCGACAAATGATTTTCCATGTGATTTTCGCCGAAGATTCTCTCTCTAAATAGATATCCCTATGCCCAAAAGAGTGAAATTGAACATATGGTTGCAAAAATTATAGAGGCTAGTATAATTCAACCTAGTCAAATTTCTTTCTCTGCTCCAGTAGTATTGGTGCACAAGAAGGATGGATCATGGCGTATGTGTCTATATTATAGGAATCTCAACAAGCTCACTATTAAAGATCAAATTCCCATTCCTGCCATTAATGAATTATTGGATGAATTGCATGGAGCAATTTACTTCACCAAGTTGGACCTTCATTCAGGATATCATCAAATCATAATGAAGACTGAAGACATTCTAAAAACAACATTTAGAACTCATGAGGGTCATTATGAATTTTTGGTCATGCCTTTTGGCATTACCAATGCACCTTCTACATTTCAAGGTTTGATGAATTCCATTTTCAAACCCTTCCTTAGAAAATTTGTGTTAGTATTTTTTGATGATATACTAATCTACAACAAGTCTTGGAAAGATCATGTTCAACATTAAGATAGAGTGCTCAAACTATTGGAGGAAAAACAATTATATGCAAAAACCTCCAAATGTTCCTTTGAAGTACAAGAGGTGGAATATTTGGGTCATATTGTATCTCATGAAGGTGTTAAGGTAGACCCTAGCAAAATTAAAGCCATTAAGGAATGGAAAATCCCCACATCCATAAAGCATCTACGAGGATTTATAGGGTTGACAGGGTATTATCGTAAGTTTGTTAAGAATTATGGGAGAATAGCAGCACCTCTAACAACATTACTGAAGAAAGTTTCATTTTCTTGGACTCCAGAAGCAACAAAAGCCTTTGAACACCTTAAAGAGGCAATGTGCCAAGCACCGGTCTTAGCTACGCCAACTTCACAAAAATATTTATTGTGGAATGTGATGCCTCATGAAATGGAATTGGTGTTTTTTTAATGCAAGAATAAAGACCCATTGCTTTTGAACGTTGTCCAATCAAAGGAAAGTATTTACACAAAGCTATTTTTGAGAAGGAAATGTTGGAAATACTACATGCACTTAAGAAATGGCAACCTTACCTAATGGGAAGATACTTCAAGGTAAAAAGGGATCATGATAGTCTTAAATACTTTTTAGAACAAAGATTATCTTCGGAAGAGCAGCAAAAATGGGTCACAAAGATGTTGGGTTATGACTTTGAAATCATCTACAAAAAAGGGAAGAAAAATGTTGTTGCATATGCACTCTCAAGAAAGGATGAGGATGTGGAAGCATTACTTTGTGCCATTTCTATTATCCAACCAGATTGGATAAACGAAGCAAGGGATGAATGGAAGAATGATAATAATAATAATAATATCCATTTTAAGTTCACAACCAAGCTAGACACCAAATTGGTGTATGAGACCCCCTTGTTTGTGGGACAAGGGACCCACCTCCATGAAGCGATTTGACTGCTAAGTCTACAAAGGCATACATACTCTACCCCCCTCTGGTTTTTAACCTGTAACCTCTTAGGAGGAAACACATGCTCTTAACCATTAACCATGATGAAGAAGTGTGGGAACTCATTCAAAATTTGCAGCAAGATTCCAGTACATCTTATACATTTAGCTGGAAAAATGATTCGTTGTGGTACAAAGATCGCTTATACATTTGTAAGAATTCCCAACTCAAACAAAAGATTCTTCTGAAATTGCACACCTGTCCCATAGGAGGGCATTCAAAATTTTTAAAAACTGACCACATGGTTAAGAATGATTTTTTTTGGGATGGCCTTAAATCTGATATTCAAAAGTTTGTGGTGGAATGTTTGGTTTGCCAACAAAATAAAGTTGAGACAATTAAGATCCCAGGTCTATTACAACCTTTATCCATTCCAAGTCAATGTTGGGAGGAGGTTTCAATGGATTTTATCACAAGTTTACCCAATTCCGAGGGAAAGAGTGTCATCATGGTGGTATTTGATAGACTTACCAAGTATGCACAATTTTCTGCATTATCTCATCCATTTAAAGCCAGTTCAGTTGCTACTGCATTTATGGAAACAATTCAAAAGCTACATGGAAACCCAAAGGTTATTGTAAGAAGCAGAGATCCTATTTTCACTGGAAATTTTTGGACAAAATTATTGTCTTGTCTCGGTACTCAGTTAGCTCATAACTCATCTTATCATCCTCAATCTAATGGGAAAACTGAGAGAGTGAACAAATGTTTGGAAGGATATCTTTGTTGCTTTGTATCTGATAAATAGACATAATGGGTCAAATGGTTGCCTCTAGCTGAATGGTGGTATAACACTTCCTTCCATACTGCACAAAAAATGACCCCATTTGTGGCACTTTATGGATATCATCCACCGTCCATCACATCATATTTAAGAGAAAAATCTAAGGTTCAAGGAGTGGAAGATCACATCGAGCATCAACAAAAAGTTCTCCAACTCTTAAAGGATAACCTGACTTTGGCACAGAATAGAGTGAAACAACAGGAAGATCAACATCACAATGAAAGAAGTTTTAATGTAGGTGACTAGGTATTTCTATGACTACAACCATACAAACAAATGTCCCATAAGTAAGCTAAGAAGGACAATAAATTATCACCAAAGTATTATGGTCCATAAAATGTGTTGCAAAAGATTGGTACTATGACATACAAATTGGAACTTCTTGCATATTCTCGAGTGCATCCAGTTTTCCATGTTTCATGTTTAAAGAAGGTTATAGGTGACAAGCTCTCAGTTCAAACAATATTGCCATAACTTGACAAGGAAGGAAAAGTCATATTGGAACCTGAAGCAGTCACTAAAACAAGAACTCGACAACTATGAAATAGATCAATTTCAGAGTATCTCATCAAGTGGAATAACTTACCTATTGAAGATTCCACATGGGAGGATGAGAATTTTATACAGAAGCATCCAGAACTACTCAAACATTAAGGACAACACTTTTTTGAAGGAGAGGGGCATGTTAGCTCCCTATAATACTAGTGTATTCCCTTATTATTATTTTCATTGTATCCCCTTATTGTTATCGTTGTGCCCATGTTGTCCCCATATTGTTATTATTGTGCCCCATAGAAGCCTACTATTATTATTGTTGTTCCCTTCCATTATTATTGTTATGTCGGCTATGATTATATAGTAACCCCTTAGACTCTGATATATAGAAAGGAGATATTATCATTTGTATCATCCCAAAATTGTTCATTTTTGTAATGTAAAGGAGGTTGCCCCCTCGAAGAGGCCGATTTTGAAGTCATCGATCTATCTTTTCTTCTATTTTGTGAGCTGGTTGCATAACAAGATGTAAAACATCTTGAGGCCTTGCTCATATTCCAGGATGAAAAATTGAAAGCTAAAGAGAAGGAGTTAGAAGTGGCTAAGATTGGGATGTACTAAGAACAAGAACACGGTGAAAATTTTGAGGAAAAATTGAATGTCCTAAGAAGAAAACACCACAGTAAATCAACCTTCAAATCATCTAGAAAGAGCATCTGAGACAAGATCATGAAGCATAAAGGAAAACAATGGGGACACCTAGAGCTAATCCAAGAAAAAATAGAAACTCTTAGGTCAACTCGGTGGGAGATGAATACACTTAAGAGCACCCTTGGGGAAACTCCATAAAAGTTTGGGACAATCATAAAATATCTCAATCAAATGACCAAATAAGAGGCTACACCGACAGGGCTAAATATAACTCACCTGGTGGCTAGGGCTAATCAATTTAAGAGAAAGCATAAATTAACAGCACTGGTGGAAAAAAAGAAGATGACATGGAAGATGAGGTAAAGGACTCCAAGAGTACATGTGAAGTGTAGTACTGTTGGAAAATCTAACTAGGTTCAGTCTTCATTAATGTATTTGAGTCATCATGAAATGTACTTGTCAAAAGAATAAAGAAAATATTTTTTATTATTGTATCGATGACTTATTAAAGCATGGGTTTCATGCTTGGGTCATCATTATATTAGTCAAAGTCCCCATTTTGGACTCATAGGATTAATATTGAGTCTATAGAGTCATTGTACATTTAAAGAGACCCTTCTTGGGATTTTGAATCATGTAAAAAGGTTTACTATTGAGTCAAATATAATTTATGTAACCACCACACCAAGTTGGCCTAGAAGAGATCAAGTCGTCCTAAGGACACCAATTTCACCTCACTTGGAGGCTATAAATAGAAGGGAGTTGAATTCATTTGGAGCATCTCATCTCAAGCAATTTCTATATCTCTAAGGAAGTTGGAGAAGTGCAAAGTGGGTAAAAGGAAGCTAAAGGAAGTGTGAGTTGGGTCAAGTCTAAGGAGAAGAATAAAATCGAAATTTTTGAGCTACTCTCTCTGTTTTGTGCCCTTGTTTGGGAGATCGAAGTCTTCCAAGTATTGATGCTACCATTTACTCCCTGATGTCATAAGTTACTGCATAGTCGAAGCTTCTAGGGTGGAAGTGCTACTACAAATGGGTTGAAGATCTGGAACGCTAACTTGGTGTGGAGGGAAGGTTTGGTCTTTGTCTAGGTTGAAGAGTCTCAAAGAATACTATTGAAGGAAGAGAATTTTTTACTAGGTTTTCCCCTCAAGGGGGTTTTTGCCCCGATATAGTGCCTACATCTTGTGTCTCTTGTTTTGTGATCTTCATACACACATAATATGGTAATTTCTTATGAAAGATAAGATAATAAAGAAGTAAAAGAAGTCAACATAACTCATAAGTAATTATCAAGAAAGAGGAATCAAACCCTAATCTACTTGCTTTGATCTATCAACATGGTATCATAGCTAAGGTAAGGAAAAGTTGAATATCACTTTATTGGCATGGATTATCCCTCTTTGATAAACTACATGAAGATTGGTATCAACATTGCTGGACGTTGGATCAAGAAGGTCATCCACTACGTATTCAACAAAGTCAAAAATCAAGGATTCTTAGTTGCTATTACAGGTTCTCTTAGTGATGTGGATCATTGATAGTGAAGCATCAAGACACATGATAGGATAAAGTAAACAACTCCATACAATATCAAAGGATTCGTCTTCTCATGTAGTGGAATTGGGTGACAACAAAAGCTATGATGTTAGAGGCCTAGGATCAACATCGTTGAAGCTGGAAAATGGATCGAAGTTGCACCTCAACAACTTTCTATATGTTCCATGTTTGAAAAAGAATTTGCTTTCTATTTCTTGTTTAGAAGATAAAGGGGATAGAGTTTATTTTGTTGATGGAAAAGTATTGGTTTGAGGAAAAAAACTCTAGCATTGATAAAGCTAGGGTTATTGGAGTTTGTGAAGGAAGCCTTTATAGGGTTATTACACCACCTCCTCAAGCTTTGGTTCACATGGAAAAAGAGCTATGGCATAGGAGGTATGGTCATATACATTATAAGGTCATCCATACTATTAGTCAATTGGTTCATGGCAACCCCAATATGAAGTTATATCATGAAGAAGTGTGCAAGGGATGCTCTTTGAGAAAACATTCAAGAAATCCATTTCCGAATAGTGAAACTAGGTCTAAAGATATATTAGACCTCATCCATTCTGATTTGTGTGGGGCCATGCCTGAAAAATCACTTAGAGGTCATCTCTACTATGTAACATTCATTTATGATCATTCTAGAAATACATGGCTCTACCTTCTCAAAAGAAAAGATGAAGTATTTGAAAAGTTCAAGGAGTTTAGGTCTGAAGTGGAAACCCTAATTGAAAGAAAGATAAAAACTCTAAGGTTCGACAATGGTGGGGAATACACTTCTAAGTCTGAATTGATTGCAGATTGTAAGAAAGCATGAATTAATAGGGAACTCATTGTTCTCTATTACCCAAAAAAAAATGAAGTGACTGAAAGGAAGAATAGGTTAATAGAAGAAGGTTTTCAAAAAATTCTCATTGATAAAGACCTACCAAAAATCTTATGGGGAGAAGCGGCAATGACAGTCGTGTACATTCAAAATATCAGTCCTCTTAGAAGTCTTAATAATATAACACCCGAAGAAGTATTCATAGGAAAGAAGCCAAGTGTGGATCACCTCTGAATATTTCAAAATCCAGCATACATACATGTTCCAAAGGACAAGCAAAAGAAGTTGGATTCTACAAGTATCAAGGGAATATTCATTGGATATAGTCTCTCCTCAAAAGCATATAGAATCTACATTAAGGAAGGAAGACATATCTAAGTAAGCGGGGATGTCATATTCGATGAAAATCAAGCCTACAATAAATCAAAGGATATTCTTATTGATTATGATGACGAAGAAGCTCCAATATTTGAAGAAGAAGAAGATCATCATGAAAACCAAACTACAAATCAAGAAGAAGAAGAAGAAGGACCAAGTGAGCCTATTCAAACAGTGGTCATCCCAACCACAAGGAAAAGGGCAAATTGGTTAAAAGCTACATTGGAAGATGTTTAAGGATATGAAACTACGAAAGGAACCTTTAGGGAAAGTAAGAGACCAAAAATATATTTTGCTTATTCTGCATACATGACAAAGTTAATTGAAGTCAAACCATCTACATTCAAGGAAGATGCTCATCAAGAGGTTTGGAAGAAAGCAATGTAGGAAGAATATCAATCCATCATGAAGAATGCGGTTTGGGAAATCGTTCCTAGACCTAGTGACAAATTGGTTGTCACCTCCAAATGGATCTATAAGATCAAACATGTTGTTTATGGAAGTATAGACAAGTGCAAATCTAGATTCATTGAAAGGTGTTTCTCTCAAAAGGAATGCATTGATTATGAAGAAACCTTTTCACCCACAACAAGGTACACTACCATTAGATCTTTGATTTCATTAGCTGCTACAATGGGTTGGAATATCCATCAAATGGATGTGAAGACTACATTTCTAAATGGGACCTTTGATGAGGAAGTGTACATCGAACAACCTAAAGGATTTGAAGTTAATAGTAGGGACTCTCATGTTTGCAGACTTAAGAAAGCCCTATATGGTTTGAAGCAAGCACCTAAGGCATGACATGCAAGGATGGATGCATATCTACTTAGAATTGGATTCGTAAAGAGTTATATTGACCTGAATCTCTACATCAAGGTCGTTAATAATGAGCCCTTCATTATTCTACTATATGTGGATGATCTATTCATCACTTGTGTGGAGCGAAGAATTCAAGAAGGTAAGAAGATGTTGGCATCTGAATTTGAAATGAAGGATCTAGGTCTGATGCACACTTACCTGGCTCTAGAAGTATGGTAGAGAGCTGGGGAGATATATTTGGGGTAAGGAAAGTACATCATCAATTTGTTGCAAAAATTTGGGATGATGGATTCCAAGACGATGAATACTCCTATGATCACCAATCTCAAGAATTTGAGGGGCTCTGACTCTAGTCTCATGGATCCTACCTCCTATTGACAGTTGGTGGGTTCCCTAATGTATCTAGTAAATATTAGGCCAGATATATGTTTTGCAATAAACATTCCTAGTCAGTTTCAGTTGGAGCCTCGTCATGATCACTGGATAGCTGCCAAACACATATTGAGGTATCTTCATGGAACCATACATCATTGCCTAAAGTATGATAGCAAGGAAGTCAAGCTAATTGGCTTCACAAATTCTGATTGGGGTGGTAGTGAGACCGATGGAAGGAGCACTACTGGAGGATGTTTTAGTATGGGAGATGCTATGATCTGATGGATGAGTAGGAAGAAAGATCTCGTTGCTTTAAGTAATGCTAAGGAAGAATATGTCGTTGCATGTGAAGTAGAAAAGGAGGTTGTTTGGTTAAGGAAGCTTCTGATAGATTTGTTCGAGAAGTCTCTGGGTCTTACTGTGATTAATTGTGACAATCAAAGTTGTATCAAGATGTCTAGAGATCCCGTTTTTCATGCTAGAATGAAGCATATCAACAATAAGTTCAACTTTATTAGGACCTAGTGCAGGATGGGATCCTGAAGTTGGAGCATGTCTCAAAAAACGAACATGTATCATACATACTAACAAAGGCTCTTCCTAATAAGAAGTTTGAATATCTATGTAACATGCTTGGTTTAGTAGATATTGCTAATTGTATTGATGATAAGAGATTGGAAGAGATTTGTTGAGGCTTTGCAAGTGAAGCATTGCCTGGGAGGACATCTTGCCGACACTTTGTGTTGATGTCTAGGTCCCAAAGTAGGGAGGGTGGCATAGGTCATAGAGCTCTAACCATGGATACGCACCTAGGTCCTTGGGTTGGTGGTTAGAAAATAACCCTAATGGTACTTAGAGAGGTTGAAAGCTTGAGTCCACCTTATTCCCACTTGGATAGGTTTCCCTGGCCAGGAATCTAGTCTGTGGCATTGCAGTGCCTAAATTGATTAGAGACCAATGGATAGATTTCCCTGGTCAGGAATCTAGTCAATTATGGTGTCTAAACTCTTCATTATTCATATAGTTTGAGATCTTCCATTGTATTTGTATATTATGAATACCTCCCTAGTTAAGAGGGAGTGTTGGAAAATGTAACTAGGTTTGGTCTTCATTAATGTATTTGAGTCATCATGAAATGTACTTGTCAAAAGAATAAAGAAAATATTTTTTATTATTGTATCAATGACTTATTAAAGCATGGATTTCATGCTTGGGTTATCATTATATTAGTCAAAGTCCCCATTGTGGACTCCTAGGATTAATATTGAGTCTATAGAGTCATTGTGCATTTAAAGAGACCCTTCTTGGGCTTTTGAATCATGTAAAAATGTTTGCTATTGAGTCAAATATAATTTATGTAACCTCCACAACAATTCATCCTAGAAGAGATCAAGTCGGCCTAAGGACACCAATTCAACCTCACTTGGAGCCTATAAATAGAAGGAAGTTGAATTCATTTGGAGCATCTCATCTCAAGCAATTTCAATATCTCTAAGGAAGTTGGAGAAGTGTGAAGTGGGTAAAAGGAAGCTAAAGGAAGTGTGAGTTGGGTCAAGTCTAAGGAGAAGAAGAAAATAAAAAATTTGGAGCTAATCTCTCTCTATTTTTTTCCCTAGCTTGGGAGATAGAAGTCTTCCAAGTATTGTTGATGCCAGTTGTTGCCTCATGTCGTAAGTTGTTGCATAGTCAAAGTTGCTAGGGTGGAAGTGCTGCTGCAAAGGGGTCGAAGATCTGGAAGGCTAATTTGGTGTGGAGGGAAGGTTTGGTCTTTGTCTAGGTTGAAGAGTCTCAAAGAATACTATTGAAGGAAGATAATTTTTTACGGGGTTTTCCACTCGAGGGGGGTTTTTCCCTGGCATAGTGCCTACATCTTATGTCTATTGTTTTGTGATACTCATACACACATAATATGGTAATTTCTTGATGAAAGATAAGATAATAAAGAATTAAAAGAAGCCAACATAACTCACAAGTAATTATAAAGAAAGAGGAATCAAACCCTAATCTACTTGCTTTAATTTCTCAACAAGTACAAGAGAAATTTCCCTCCTTTCTTTGATGGAAATGGTGATGTACACACCAAAAAATCTCTCATGAACAATTTGAATGCTATTAAAGGGGACCAAAAGGGCTTTAAAGAAGATGATCACCCTTTAAAAGGAAAGGAAATAGTGAACTTATATGAAGAACACTTTGAGCTCTTGTTCATGCTGAATCACATCTTCAAATAATTGGGGAAATTGGACTATCAGACAGTCACCACTTTGGAAGGACATATTTTAGATGCACAAGAATGCAACGTCCCAATGGGTAATGAGCGGAAAAATATGTTAGGCCTATGCAAGCTATCCCTTTAAAGGGGATTCCCTCCAATATCCCAAGGGACATTAATAGAAGCAGGGTCAAGCTCAAAGCCTCCACCTCAGCAATAGGCATAGCAGGAGGTGCGACTTCAGTAGCCAACACCACCGACAAGAGAAATGACACCATCGACACCTCTGTTAGCACCGTCGGTAGCGTTCCCATAGTAGTGACTGGCCTAGTCAGCACCCAATAAGGAGAGAGAATGCTTAGCAACCAGCTAATAAAGAGAAGAAAGAACTATTAAATCCCAATCTGAAGCCCCGCCCAACCCCCCCCCCCCCCCCCCAACCAAAGATTCTTCAAGAAACTTATAGAAGAAGTTAGTTATAGTACAACTGGAAATTTTTTAACAAATATTGGTGGTTTTTCAAATACCACTAGTGGTTTAGGGTGAAGTCTAAGTTCCGAAGTGCCTATATATTAGCCTCATTTTTGTAAATTTTAGGGGGAGACATCTTGGTTGTAGGGAAAATCTACCAAATTTTTTGGTGAATTGTTGGGAGGTTTTGAAGATATTCTAAGGAAGAATAATGCAGTAACTCTTGGGTTGTTTGTACCTTCTTATCATGTATTTTCCATACCCATCTCATGCCTTGAAGTTTATTAAATATTAAATACAAGTTTATGCAATTTTCATGGCATTTTGAGTTGTGAACCTAATCTTTCATGTGAAGTTTATGGAATTGTTTAACTGAAATAAATTATGGCATCAATATGATGATTTACTTTGGTTTTGCAAGATTTATCAAGTTTTTTTGAAGAGTATCTTGACTTATTTGATATTTCTTACAATGGTTTTACAAGAAATGGTAAATTTCAAAATTTTGTGTATTCTAGTGGTTGAATTCTTAATTTCTCAACTGCCCACCATGTCTTAGTTGATTTAAAGGAATTATTAACTGCTCATTTAAACCTGCTAGGATATGTTCTTCATTTTTCATCCATTTTCCATATTTTCAACTCTTCATGTCAAACGCAAGGGTTATGAATGCTCCAACTTAGGGTCAATGGAAATGCAACCCAACAAAATACATTTAATGTATGGTAGTTTTTCCCTTAATCCTAATTCCCAAACAGATTTCTAATTGGACACAAATTTGAGCTAAATTTGAAGATTATTCATGCATATTTTGGTACTTTCCTTAATGAACACATGATGAATATTGAATTTGAATAATGAGTAAATTCCCAAGGTTTTTATGATATTAATTCTATCTTGATTTAGTTATCTGCATTTAACAGAGGGAAATTTAAATTTGTACATAGATTTTATTCAATGGATGTGATGAATTCCTCATGTCATTTTACTTTATTGTGACACCATATATGAGAAAATAAAGTGCATGAACTTTGAACCTAATTTACAATTTGTAACTTTAATTAAGTTTAAAACAAAATTACATAGTCAAATTACAACAACATATTTACAAGAACAATATAAATATATGGTCCTATTTGCTTGCATTTCGAGTCATCTACACCTTTTAACAAACTCTTAGGAAACAAACCAATGAGCTTGAACTTCAAAGCTAAAGGTTATGATAACAAATTGAACAATATCGGAAAACAATAGATGGCCATGTATGTTGATTTAAATAAAATATCTTAAAAACATAGTAGCAAGTAAGATCGCACTTAAATGTTCCTAAGCTCTGCATTACAACACAATATAGTGTGACTTTGGGGCCCCAACAATATTATTCAACAATTATACTTCAAAAATTCAACCACACAAGAATAGTAGAATAATAGACATCATTTTTCACAAACAGAAGGCAATATTTACCTTGTGAAAACCCACCAAGGTGAAAAACCAAACAGCCTTTTTAAAAGAGAAATTTTTTTGTTCAACAAGAGACACACCTAGACCTATGGTCAAACCTAGTCAACCCCTCCAAGTCAAGCCTCTAAATTGTTGAAAATGGCAACAAGAAATGCTAAAAATAGAAGTGCTAAAAATAGCACTGCTATAAATAGCAGTTTGGGTACCATTGCTGGATTGAGCAACAGGGAATGAAAAAGCCTCTAAATTGTTGAAAATGGCAACAAGAAATGCTAAAAATAGAAGTGCTAAAAATAGCACTGCTATAAATAGCAGTTTGGGTACCAATGCTGGATTGAGCAACAGGGAATGAAAAATGGAAGTGCTAAAAATAACATTATATTTTTAGCAGTTCGGGATGGATTCCTATTTTAGTCAGTCCCTAAACTAAAATAGTGAAGTAAAATTCGAATTTGATATTAACAACAGTTTGTAAAATAATTAATTAATTCACCTTGAGTTAATTAGTTAAGGAAAATCAAACTTGAAGTCTATGTGGGGACATGCAACAGTTTCTCCATTAATTGAGGATTTTATCCATCAGTTAAAGAGATAAGGATGAGTTCTAATTTGAGTAGTAATTAGTTGGCTTAGTTAACTGAGTCAAGTCTAGTTATAATTGATTTAAACAGTTTGTTTAAATTAAGTAAGTTCAGTTAGTTAATGCATGCTTACATATAACTGTTGCACTTCAAATAACTGAAGATTCTCTCATGAATAACTCATGCATGTCAGTTCAGACAGAGACCCAGTTGAGATCAAAGAAGGGACAGCGTACTATCATTGGATGAATATTTTTCTTATAAAGAAAGCTCATCCATGATGAGGATTTGTCTTCTTTAGGACTGCGTAGTTGGATCAGAGGTTAGTGAGTGTGTGAAGAGGCCAATTCACACAAGTGGCTGCACTGGACCCCAATCAGAATTGCGCAAGGTTTGAGAGAGGCCTTTGACTGTCTATGAGCAGTAGAGGGATTGCAGAGAGAGAAGGATAGCTTGTGTGCTGATTCTTTTTGTAATCCGGACTATATTTCCACTTGTATGATAATACATAGTTGGGGTTTTAGGCTAAGGCTTTCCTCGGGTTATTTCTTTTGTGTTATGTGTGATTGATTTCTCATTCTCAGTTATATTTGTTCTATTTGATCTTGCTCAATTCGATTAAGCTTCTGCATAATTGTTTGTAGAAGTGGATCAAGTATTTTGCTTTAGTATATTGCATTATCAAGTGATCTACAGTGGGAATTTCTACACAAATCTAATCCAAAACTTTGCTCTGCCTAAACCGGTCTAGAATTTTGACCCTTTTGCAACTGCCAGTTACCCCAAAATTTTGACCCCTGCAACTGTCCAAAATTTCATCCCCCTACAAAAAAACTACCCAAAAAAGTTGTGATTTAGAAGAGAGAGAGACTATCCACTCATGCGAGCTTGAGAGAGAGAGAGAGAGATAATTCTACTTCTTCATCCTCTTCATCATTCTTTTCCTTCGCTTGCTTGACTAAAAGATGATTATGAGATGAGATGTGAATGCCCTTATGGAGGAGGTCAAAATGCCTTTATATAGTGTTCTGGTGGGTCGAAAGGGTGTGTCCTTTTCCCTAGGCCAACTTGACTTGGAGGGAGGCCGACTTGAAAACTTTTGGAGCCAAAAATTACAATTTGAAAATTCCAATCTTCTTCTTTAAAAAGTCGCAATGGGACTTTAACTCAAAATAAAAAATTTCCTTTGACTATAGCATTTAAAAATATGGTTTACAATAATCAATATAAATACATCAAGTGGCCAAATATACATTATGAAGATTGACCATAGTTACAAATTCAACATCCATAACAAGGAGGCCAAGACAAAGTGAATCATTCTTGATTTAATGAAGGCTAACTTCATCCCTCACATTGGAAACAAGGTGATTTTTAAGAAAATGTTTGATACTTTGGTTATTGTATTTCAAATCACTTTTGTTTCTTTATCATTACTCCTGAAAAATGAGCTTTTAGCCATTTGCATGGGTTAAGATCAAAGAGTTGATAGATCATTTCAATGACATAGGGTCATAATTGGAGGATAAGGAATTGGTAATGCCTTTTTCCAAGGAGTTTTGCTAGAGGTGTGAATGAAGGTGGCCTTTACAAGTTGTTTTTGTTCTTCTCAAGCTTGTACATTCCATTGAAAATATGTAGGAGCCTTCTCAACAACTTTCAATTAAAAATATGGATGATCCTTCTAGCTTTAATAAATCCTATGAGAACGAGGCATATGTAGAGCATGCATGGCAAGATGTAGTGGATACAAGTCGAAAACCTACTATGCAATTTGTTCCAAACTTGTACTTGATGGGAATATTTGTTTCTTGCCAAGAACGATGGAATGTTTTAGGTTTTTGATGATTTATAGTTATGTTCCCTCATAAACATATGTGGTTAGTTTTCTTTGGAGGTTTGATATATTGTAATAACATCTTATGTTGTTGGATACATTAATACATCTACAACTTAAAGGATCAACAATCTAGCATAATAGAGTGCATCAATAAGTAGAGATGTGAAGTTTGATGAAGATGTGAGGTCTTTTAGTTCATATGGGTTTTCCTTAGAGGCTAAAGGGAGTGTGGAGGTTTTTGTTCCTAAGATTAATTCGAAGGTTAGAGCCAAATCATATTTAGGAGTGTACAAGGTGAGATTGGGGGTGGATATTCCCTCATTGTCTACTCCATCACATGTGAGGTTGATATGGCTTAACTAAACATTAACATATGCATAGGAACATGTAAGAACACCTAAATTTCTAATGAGGGTGATTATAACTTCTACGAGATATGCTAATTATGCTTTAAAATCTTCCAATTGTAAGTCTTCCAATTGCTTTAAGGAGGTGAGGTGTGATGCATCGATGGAGAAGTGTGATGATCAAATGAGTATTCCTTTCCAAGAGCCAATGATTGATTCTAAGATTACAACAGGTTTATATTTAGATGGAAAGTTTGGTTAAGTTGCAAAGAGACTAAATTAGTGTTGGTGAAAATAATCTCCATATAAACAAGAGTGTTAGCTTTCATGGTTACTTTAAAAGTGTTTATACAATAGTTTGGGATAATCCACCTGATGTGGTATGCATCATGTATGGATGATGCTTGGTTGTGTCATTTTGGACATGTACATGGTAGGTGGCATACACGTTGATTGACAGACCTTGTATAAGTGCTTATGTCATAATTTTCCTTAACAGAATTTGAGTCTTAGAAAATAATGATGGCTTCTTCATGTAGCATGCACATGGAGGTTGCTTGCATGAGAGGATGCCTCACATTATAGGAAGAACATTAGGCATTCTAGAAGAGGTTTTTAACCCTTAAATGGCTACACTTGGATCACTTACATGGTTACTTGACTAGAGGATGCTTGGTTGAGGGAGTGGTCATGAAGGAGGGGTGGACCTAGAGGAGCACATGATTTAGAAATGCTTGCTAGAGATTTGGAGGATTGAGAAGGTAGGATTATTGGATACATCTCATAGAGAATTCATGCCTTGGAGTCTTGTTGGTTAAACAACATTACTTTAGAGCTTGACACATATATTTTGGAGTGAAGTACTTCACATCTATGGACCTACTTGAAAATTAGCTTGCTTGTAGAACGAACTTACCTCTCATATAAATAGAGGAAGGAGAGAGCCATTTCACATAATAATCATAACTATACTCACTCTTAGTACTTGTCTTAGAGAGATGCCTTGTAAGAAGCAAGATTTTAGTGTTCATGAGGAAACCTTAGGAGAAGATAAGAAGAGAAATTGATGTTGGAAATGATACTTAATCTTGTGGTTTCTTCATTCACACACTTGGATTAGAGATGTGACGGGTGGAGTGCTACTCTCTTTCTCTTCTTTGTATCATCTCTCTTTATATTAGAGCACTAAGGTTCTTGGATAATTCAAGAGAAATTTTAGGGTTAGGGTTTTACCCCAAGGAAGTGAAGGAGTTAGGGGTTGGGATAAACTGATCCGTAAAATGTCGTGGATATTCCACTAGACAGTTCATCACAACATATCTAATAATATTATATTAAAAATCTAAAATTCTATACTATTACAATTTTATTAAATTTCTAGATCTGTGGATTTTACTATAATTAGTGCATGCATGCGAATGGAAATTATGTAGAAAATAGAGAATTACAAAATAAAATATCACACACACACATAAGACACAAGATATGGTCTGGGAAACACTTTCAGGAGAAAACCCAACTGGAAGGTGAGGTCGATCTGCTCTATTTCTCCATTTGGAAATATGGCTACAGGTACAAAGAAGTATGGCATATGGCCCAGGGGCTGCTACATCCTCTCTGTGTGCTCCACCTCCTATCCCTCTTGGCTATTTTTTCTTAGCTATGGAACAAATGCACTCGAAGGAATGGAATGCCTCTTTCTCCTAGTGGCCTAGTTATATCACAACTCGATAGCCTACTAGTGGTTAAGTTGGACTATATCAACTCTTAACCAGAGTTACAATATAGACTCTTCTAGAGTATTTTACATCAAAATAATGTGACTAGCCCCTTTTTCCATGAATAATGGGGGCTGCCACGACATCCTCTTGAACCATGGTGATGAAAACAGGAAGGTCAACTTCTGAGTGGCATAACTTTCGTATACAAACTCTGATTCACGCACTTCTTGCATCATTAGAAAGATATTTGTGTGTGTAATAGCATGAAAAGTTGCAACACTAAAGGAGTAAATTTTTACCCCTAAAAACGTCATTTGATGCCTCAAAACTCTTCTGGAATGTTTCAGACCTTGTTTTGCCAAACTGGATCCAACCAATAAAAATGGTCCCATGAGTTGATTCCTCCACTTTTTCCACTTTTAATGCATTGAGATGGATGAAAAACAATATGATGATCCAATTTGGATCAAACCTCCCCATTTTGGGAGGATTTTGGTCCCCAAAAGGTTCTATGAAAATTTTCCTCCACCTTCTCTTTGGTGTAACATTTAGCTTTGCTTGGAAGTTTCCCCTTCAACCCAATTTGCCAAAGGTCATGCTACCCCTGTCTTGTAGTTTTGGAAATATTCTACAAAACTATATCTTATGTCAACTCTACCTACGCATTTAGTGCAAAATCCTCCATAGAAGGTAGGACTTGTTCCTCTTCCTAATCTAGCATGTTCAAATTCTCTACATTCACATTTGATTAAATGCACATATATGGTGGTAAACTGAGTCAATAGGAATTATCACCCATCTTTTCCAATATCTCAAAGGGACCATACCTTAGAGCCAAGCTTTCCTTAGCAAGCCCCTGCAGCCTCTCTTGTTCAATTTTAGCCATCTTATATCCCCCACCTTGAACGATTTATCTGTTTTGTGTCGATCATGCATGGCCTTAGACTTTTCCTGTGACTTCTGCAGTGTTTTTTGTACTTATAGATGGATTTGACTGATCTTCTCTATAATTTTTTCAGCCCTTAAAGCATCTCCTATAAGATCTTCCCTCACTCCTCCTTTCTACCCATATGCAATATCCAAAGGTGAAGGTGGAAAATATCCAAAACAAGTTTCAAATGGGGACTTTCGTGTAGAAGCACGGATTGCTCTATTGTAAGAATTTTGTATATATACTAGATTTTCATCCCAGGTCTTCATATGCTTCTGGTTGTATCCCCTCAAAAGTTGCACTAAAGTCTTGTTGACTACTAATGTTGTAGATCTCTTCAACTTTGTGTCCATCCTCTCCCACAATGTAGTCCAAAATGCACTGAGAAATATTGTATCCATATTTGAAACGATGCTCCTTGGTATCCCAAAGTGCACCCAGACCTATCCAAAGAACAATTTGTTGCTTCTTTCCCGTTGATGGTATTTTTATAGGGCATCATAACGCACTTCTTGTTGAACCTGTCAACTACCACAAATAGCTAGTCATGTCCCTTCCTGGTTGTTGGTAAACCTCCCAGAAATTCCATGGAAATTCGTTCCCAAGGATGAATAGGTACAGTTAAGGGATGATATAAACCATGTTTCCTATTCCTAGGCTTGCTGGTACAAAAAATCATATATCTTCTTCTGAACCTAGATACCTTCTCTTGCATCTTGGGCCAATACACATACCTTTGCAAGTTAGCCACAGTATTCCCTACACCAAAGTGCCCTGCAACCTTGTTACGCAATATTTTGTCACACCTCTTGCACTTCCCTGTGACATACCCTGAAGTGCCAAAAATATGACCATTATGCAGTTTACTCATTCATATATGTAGTTCAGAGCCTTCCTAAGACATTGATTGGAAAATTCCTTGAGCTTCCCTTGAAGGAAATAGCTCTTTAACCCTAATTTGAGGATCATTGCTCTTATGAGGCCAAAAATCGCAATGATCACATGTTGCACTATACTTAACCCGCAATGACATTGCTATGTTTAATTGTATACCCGCGATGATCCAAAAAAGGCAAATTTCCCAAAGAAGATGAGAAGATTTGTGATCTAGAAGCTTCTAGGGTGGCGGGCTAGAGGTGGTTTCGCATAGATGAGGTCGAATCCTCCTAACTTGACCTCTTTGTAATATCCCTATGAGCTACCTCCTTGAGATGTGGGCCTAATCCTATCTTTGAAGAAGTCCTAACTCCTTTTCCCAATCTATAAATTCATCCTCTCCCATTCCCAAATGGTTGGTTAGGTTAGAGGCTGGGTTGGTCTATGTCCATTTGCACCCTTATGCTGAGCTTGTGCTTAGAGGTTATTCATTAGACTTGGAGAAGGAGTGTTTGGAGAGTTTCTTGTCTTGGACTTGGATTACGACTCAAGGAGAGTCGTTCAACATCAAGGCTATGTTTGTAAGATTCCCTTTATTCTTTAAATAATATACAACTGTTGGTTCATCTTCCCAGAATATATATGTTCATGTATGTACTAGCTTGGCATTCCTTGATCAGCTAAGTAGGTTATTATTGGATTTGTTATTGGTTTTGGCATGATTTTTTGTCTCTTGATCACTTGTGTAGGTAGATAAGCATTCAGAGAAGCAGGAACAAGTCCGTGACACAAGCGGTTCGAGGCTCTCAACAAAGGAAATTAAAATAGCATCAAAACGAGGTAGGTCATATCTCTTATTCTACTTTTCAATTATAATATAGGAAGATATCTAGTTGATTGTCACTTTAGTTGCTAGACCCACTCATTGGGCTAGAGGGATCATCTTTGTCCACAGAGAGGATTAACCTTGTCAACAAAATGGTGACTCCACTGGGGAGCCTATGACCCTTTCCATCCAATCTTTCACCCTGATCTTTTGTCTAGTTTGACCAACCGTTGATTTTTCAGCTTGTCTGCATCAGTTTGGGTTTATACCATCACTGATTACTACCTTAGAGTGCTAAGTCTGGATTGTTTCTTGGAATCGTTTTAGTTTTTTCCCATATTCCTCGCCCATCGTGGGTTTACCCTTTACAGTCACAATGGCATCGCGTTTTTACCTTTATAGTCATGATGATCGCGGTTTTTACCTTTACAGTCGCGATGAAAAAAAAATCTTCATTTTTTGGTCACGCTAAAATCATCACTACTTTTGTTATACAAAGTAGTGATGCCATCACGGGTTTTCCTATGCAAAGTAGCGATAATCGCGCGTTTGGGTATGTAAAGTAGCGATGATCCTTGAATATGAGAATTTTTAAGATTTCTTCCTTAGAATCCAGTGTGTCTTGGCCCCTAAGGTCTTTTCCCATCATGTATGCTTGGATTTGTCAATGTTTTGATTGATTGCCTTGATTAATTTGCAAAATTTGTCTCGTTGGCTTCGAAGTGAAATCTGACTGAATTCTAGAGTTTCTAGTCATTGATCATCATTTTCTGCTTGTTGGTGTCATTCAGATGCCTTTTTTGCTGATTGGTTGAGTCTTGTTTTCTGTGGAAATCATTGAAAACATCAGTTTGCATCTGTTTTAGCTTGTATTTTGAAATTTACTTTTCGTGAAAATGCATTAGATTAGTTGCATTGAAAAGTTATTTTTTGAGATTCATCATTGAGAATAGGTTACATTTTTTCAGTGATTGAAAGATAAAAATTGTCTTAGGTGCATCAAATCATTCAAAACGAAGAAAAAAAAGCATAGTTCATCTAAGTGCATCTTAGTAAAATAAAAACATTTTACTTTCGGAAAAGTTGCATCTAGGATATTTTTTGGCATTTGGAAGATGAAAATGAAAGTTAGTGGAAGGAATTTTGCATGATGCATTATTCATTGAAATTTATTCCTTTGATTAGTCTAGCTTTCATTGAAATGAATTATTTTTTTTCTCTCATATAGCTGCATCTGAGGTGTTTAGGTAACATCGTTAAGGCCTTGAAAATGAAACATAATTCCAAGATCAACTCTAAAAGCTATCAACTAATCTAAGGATAATTTGAAACATTAACGCTTCATACTTAGTGGTCTAGGCTAGAGACGTGTTCCAACGTCTTTAAAACTTAGCAGTTGTTATTTGCTTTTGCATTAGACAGCGCTAGCATGGACTAGTGTTCCCTGTACCATCGAGTATATAAATGGAGACCCTCATAGGTTGCAAACCTTTATCAATAGGAAGTTGAGTCTACCGCCTTGTAAACGTGATACACCGAACACATCATTCTGGGAGATTGCCTTCACTATGTCAAGTCCTTGGTAAATTTATTTGTTGAGGTGTATATTGCAGTTCATGGTTACTTGGTAATCCTTTTTGCCTAGAGTATCCTGAGTAGTCATTTCAATCTTTTCTAACTCCTTAAATTTGAAAATATCATTGAGCAACTTGTCCTTTCAAGCTCGCTAAACCTACGAAAGCGACTAGAGTCACATTTTCGTCCTTTTCTCGACTCTTAAAACATGAAAAGGAAAAGTTTTTGTTTCAAATTCTAAAATTAATTGACCGTGGAACAAGCATTCTTCCAGTGGAAATACTCCTTAGTATATCTTAGGTTGATACCAATGGAAACATTTCCTGAGTCTACTAGTCAAGGAATCCCCTCTGATGGGAATCCTTGTCCTTTTCCTTCTTTTGGAAATACTGGTGCTCCCTATATGGCGATGTTATCCCTCCCTGGATTGACCATTGGTCTGCCATTTTTTTTATTTTCGACCTCGGTGGTTCCGAGTGTCCAAACTGCTTTTCAACCAAGTTCTCCTCCACATGAACAAGATCAACCTCATGTTGGTCCTAAAGTTGACCCTTGACTTCTTCGCCTATTTCTTCATCCCATTCTTCCTCTTCGCCTGGTGAAAGTTTGGATTCTAGTAATCAGGAAGCTAAGAAGAAGAAGAAGAGAACGAAGAATAAGAAGCAAAATAAGCAAGGGGAAACCAAGCATTCATTGCTACGGATGTGACTAATGAAGAAAAATGTTCCAACAAGCCCCAGAAAGTAACATTTCCTTGCATGTTATGTAAGGGTGACCACCTTCTTTGGAATTGTCCTAGTATTCCCAAGGTCTTAGAAGTGTGGTCCACAGGTTCACATCGACCTTTGTCATTAGTCTCTCGCAATCATGTTGGTGACAAACCCTCAACTAGTAACAGCAAAGCTCATGGGAAAAAGGGAAAAGTCAAATTTCCTTGTAAGTTGTGTGAAGGTAATCATCCCATTCACCTTTGTCCTCTTAGTTGGAAAACCTTACAGCTTCTCAACCTCGTCTTCTGACTGGGTATCGAAAGCTTTCCCCTTATCCTTCACTAGTTGATCTAGTGATTAATCAAAAGTCATCTTTGGTCAATCCCACTCTCTCTAAAAGTGAGTCCGTTCTCGACCAACCATTGATTGAGAAACTAGTAGACTTAACTCTACCTTCAGTTAACCGTACCTTTCCAGTAGAGGGTGAACCTCATATTGCGCAAGTTCTTCTAGTTTCTTCAGTTTCGAATGAAATGGATAGAAATCATCTTGTTCCCGAGGTGCATGAGAACATTTCTCCTATTCCCATCGAGCAAGAGGGTAGCTCTCATGTTCCTACGACACCCCCTCTGAGTAGTTTAGTCACTTATTTTGATTGGAGTCGACTGGTAGGATATCTCCTTCCATCTTATGTGCCTTTCCCGACTACAATATAGGCTTACCATATGTTTGTACCTAGCACAGTAATAGACGAGGGCCCATCTGTTAGCATCCTGTCCTTAACTGCTTGGCAAGCTTTGGATTCTCCTCATCTTGTCCCCGTCACCCAGAATATGTTAGCTTTTAAGAGAGGAACCATTCAACCGTTAGGAATCCTTCCTAAGTTTCCTATTACTCTAGGAGGAAAGACTATCTATATAGACGTGATGGTTGTCTAAGGCCCTTTACATTTTAATCTACTCCTTGGTTGTGACTATGTTTATGTCATGGGAGCTCTTGGTTCCTCCCCTTTTCGAGTGATGTGTTTCCCAAATGAAGGAAACATTGTGATCATTGATCAACTTACATTCATTGGTCCAGAATCAACTCCCCCTCAAACATCATCCCTAAATAGTTCTTATGTTCAAGCAGTATCACCCCCACCACAGGTTAATTATGTGGCCACCTATTCCATACCCACGTTTACTGATGATCTAGTAGGTGATGTAGTACACCATGTACTGGGGGCATTGGAACCCGATTTTTCATTTGGATCCCTGGACATGTATCCCTTCCAGTGTTGTTCTCCCTTCTGATTAGAACCTCCTGGAAGCCATGGCCTCCTTTGGTTTGTGATCAAAGGATCATTGAGCATAGTTCCTTTACTTGTGTCAAGTTCGGTAAAAATGAAACAAGGTGTCAGGAGAAGAATTATTTGTCTTGTGTCAAGCTCATTAAAAAATGAAACAAGGGATGGAGCAGAGTTCCTTATCTTGTGTGAAGCTCGTTAAAAATGAAACAAGGGCCATGAGGATAGTTCTTTTAATATGTCAACCTCGTTAAAAAATGAAATAGGTTATGAGCATGGTTCTTTTTCATGTGTTAAGCTTGTTAAAAAATGAAACAAATCCCCTTCCAATTCGAGTCTTTGATTAGATCTCGTAAAATCCTAGTTGAATCTTTAACTTGATCTCATACGTGAACCTTCATTCCATCCCTTAGCTGAATGAAATGAAGCTTGGGGGGCATGTACCTCGATTTGATTCATTATGTTGGGGGCATGCAAAATTATCTCAAGCATAGTTTATCTTTGTTTCAAGCTTGTGTAAAAATGAAACCAAATCCAAGCATAGTTTGTCTCCATTTCAAGCTTGTGTAAAAATGAAACCATTCTCGCTTTACATCTCGTGATTATCGTTTTTATCAGCCGATTTTTTCCAGATGAACCTTGGTTCTTTAATTCCATCGTCACCATCTCTTTAGCCGATCATATGCTTTCACTCGGTTGTTTGCTTGTGCCTGAGGAACATCTGCGATGAGTGGTCTTATTAGCCAGCCTCTTAACCATTACATGTTTTGAGCAGTTCCATCATTATCGGAACCAGTTGCTATCATTTTTTACCACTCGTTCCTCCGGGAGGAGTAATCTTTCATCTCTTTTCAGACTCCAAAAATATGAAAAGATTTCCGACTACTTGTCATTTTGAACTCGTTAAAGTAAATGAATCGATGTCGTTTCAGTATACGTTTACCCATTTTTCGGGCTGAGATTGACTATTTACAAAAAAGGGACACCTTAGTTGAACATGGCTAAGAGGTTCTCTCGAATATTTTTTTCTACCTTTTTAGATTCGAGGGACAAATTATGAAAAGGGACATGATGGAGTTTTCTTTTTCGTCTCTTTTTCAAACTCTCTAAATGTGAAAAAGATACCAAGTTATTCTTACGTCAGACTCGTTAAAACTTTACGACGAAAGACTCGTCACCATGACGAGACCAAGATTCTCCTTCCTAGGGCTCATAAAACTTAGTAGGATGGATTCATCCGAAGGGTGAACTTATACGATAAGCATATGGTATCCTCTTTAAGCTTGTGTAAAAATAAAGAGGTACTCGCTAGAAATAGCGGGGGGAAGTGAAGATAAAACATCCTTTGTATTGGTAGCATGTCGCTCTTGAAAATGACGCTCTTTTTCTCTTGTGCAGGGTTTGGGATATCCTCACTCAGTCACTTTCCCTCCGGGTCTGGGTTATCCATTTTTGCCTCTCATCTAACTTTTTCGCCTCATCATTATGACCCTTGGTCCTATGTTGAGTCTAATGTTGCCACACTCTGGAGTCATGTCACCAATATGTTCAAGAGAAGTCCAATCTGCAGTTATTTACCTATACACTATTTGAGTCATTGTTACAGCCTTGAAACTTATTCCACTTTGTTTCCTTGTTTCGTGTTGACGATGAGGGAATCATTGTGACCCTCCTTCGACAGGTCACTTCCTGTCGACTTCAGCTCATTATCTAGGAAGATGACTTAGAAACTCCCTCTCAGTACCTTAGAGCTTGCATGCCTTAATGGCAAGTTCTTCTCACTCAACAACAGGTTTTCATCATTGGCCTTCAATCAAATGATTCCACGAGTGTTTGACTTCAACTTCATTATCACATTCACGGATTGTATTTCCGTACCTTCAGATCCATTGTCATTATGGGTGGTTCCTCTTGTGCCTGTTAATGGTATACATCAATGGCCGGTAATCAAGTGGTTTTCTAGCATGTTCGACTGTGACACGTTCATTCGCATGTTAGAATTCGTACTTTGTTCTGGTCGGGATGGAGCGAAAGACCATGAGTCTTTTTTGATATGTCTTAGGCTGCATGGAGTTATATGTTATTCATGATTGTACACATGTTTCTACTATACGGATGACTGTGACCATACCGTGAGACTTTATATTTATGATGATCCTTCTATATCAGATGGCTGCGTCCATGGCTTGGATCTTAGATTACAGATGATCCTTTTGTATTGGATGGCTGCGCCCATGCCATGGATCTTTTCATATATTCTTCATCATTTGGATGGTTGTGTCCATGTCATAGATTCATGTCTTGATCTCAAATATGTATATGTATATGCGTCCTTGATTTATAGGTCTCCTGACAGTGTGTAACCTCGTCCGTGCAAAAGCTCGTAAAGCATCTCAGCCATCACTCCTCGTTCTGCCTTCATGCTTTAGGGGGCATCTGTTACACGGTATTTTGTCACACCCCCTACACTTCCCAGTGACATACACCGAAGTGTCCAAAATATGACCATAATACAGTGTACTCATTCATATATGCAGTTCAGATCCTTCCTAAGACATTGATTGGAAAACTCCTTGAGCTTCCCCTGGAGGAAATAGCTCTTTAAACCTAATTTGAGGATCATCTCTCTTATGAGGACAAAAACCGTGATGATCGCATGTTGCACTATACTCAACCCATGATGACATCACTCTGCTTACTTGTATACCTGCGATGATCCCAAAAAGGAAATTTTCCCAAAGAAGATGAGAAGCTTGGTGATCTAGAAGCTTCCAGAGCGGTGAGCTAGAGGTGGTTTTGCATAGATGAGGTCGAATCCTCCTAACTTGACCTCTTTGTCTTATCCCTATGAGCTACCTCCTTAAGATGTGGGCCTAATCCTATCTTTGGAGAAGTCCTAATTCCTTTTCCCAGTCTATAAATTTATCCTCTCCCATTCCGAAATGGTTGGTCAGGTTAGAGGCTGGGTTGGTCTATGTCCATTTGCACCCCTATGTTGAGCTTGTGCTTAGAGGCTATTCATTAGAATTGGATAAGGAGTGTTTGGAGAGTTTCTTGGCTTGGATTTGGATTACCACTCAAGGAGAGACTTTTAACATCAAGGCTATGGTTGCAAGCTTCCCTTTATTCTTTAAATAATATAAAACTGTTGGTTCATCTTCCCAAAGTATATGTGTTCATGTATGTACTAGCTTGGCATTCCTTGATCAACTAAGTATGTTATTATTGGATTTTCTATTGGTTTTGGCATGCTTTGTTGTCTCTTGATCACTTGTGTAGGTACATAAGCGCTAAGAGAAGAAGGAACAAGTCTGTGACACAAGCGGTTCAAGGCTCTCAACAAAGGAAACCGGAATAGCATCAGAACGAGGTAGGTCATCTCTCTCGTTCTACTTTTCAATTATAATCTAGGAAGATATCTAGTTGATTTTAACTTCAATTGCTAGACCCACTCATTGGGATAGAGGGATCGTCTTTGTCCACAGAGAGGATTAACCTTGTCAATAGACCTTATAGGTGTGGGCCTCTCTTCTCAGTGGCAATCACTCACCTTTAGGAACACATAGCTTATCCAACCTGTAGAGTAACCCATCCTGGAGATGGTAGTCAACGATGTTGTTTCCATCGTACACATGACTCTAACTCTACAACTGTTGATACACCTCCTTAATGTCCTCATCCTCTAAATATTCCGCTGTGTATGCATCATGGGTGGATGGATCCATGTGCATAAGAGTCTCCAAAGATTTTATCTTTGATGCGGGTGGCCTTGGAATCATATTGACCAACTTGTTTGTGTTGCCCTTCTTATACTTGATCACCAGATGGAACTGTTGTAAAAACCCCATCCACTTGTAATGCCTAATATGTTGTAGCTTACTATGGGCTTGCAATTACTGTAATGGTTGGTGATCTATGTGGATTACAGTCTCCTTTCCCATCAGATAGTGCTTCCACTTCTTCACATCTTGCACCATGGCATAGAGCTCCTTGTCGCAAGTAGGGTAGTTAAGAACTACCCCGTGAAATACTTCAAAATGCTAGGATACAGGCCTTCCTCCCTACATCAAGAAAGCTCACATAACATACCCACTTGCATCTGTCTCCACTTCAAATTTTCATTGCAAGTTTGGTAATGCTAGAATGGGTGCTTGACTAATCTTCTTCTTTAGCTCTTCGAAAGCCTTCTGTTGACCTTTTCCACATTGGAAACTCTTGCCACTTACTATTATGATGCGGAGCACTGTTGCTACCACTGAAAATGAGGCTATGAAATTCCTCAAGTACTGTGCTACCCAAATGAAACTCCTAACCTCATAAACATTGATAGGCACTGGCCATTTCATGATGGCCTCCATCTTTGAAGGATATATCTTCAACTCTCCTCCACCAATCACATACACCAAAGACTACTGCGCAAACTCGCACTTCTTGAAATTTGCTAGCAATTGGTGCTTCATCAATGTTTCCAGCACCTACATCAAATATGAAATAGGCTCCTCCTAGGTAGCACTATATACCAGTATATCATCCAGATAGACAATAAAAAACGAATCTATAAAAGGGCGCAGTACATCATTCATTAATATCATAAAAGTAGTTGGTGTATTACATAGGCCAAATGGCATGATTAACCACTCATACAGATATTGCCTGGTTTTGAAGGCAGTCTTCTAGGTATCTTCTTATTTTACTCGAATCTCGTGATATCCAATCTTCAAGTCCATCTTAGTGAAGTATTTTTCTTGTTTCAATTGATCCAAAAAATTGTCTATCATGGAAAGGGGGTATCTATTCTTGAGTGTGATTTTGTTCAATGCCCTGTAATCTATACACATCTATCAAGTCCCATCCTTCTTTGGCACAATGATTGTGGGTGACCCACATGGTGATGTACTCAGTTGAATGACACCCTGTTCCAGTAGATGTTGCACTCTTCACCTCACTTGTTTCTATAACAGAATTCATGTACAACCTAATATTTGGAAATGGAGAGTCTGGCAATAGTTGGATCTTGTTCATCACTTCTCTCTGAGGTGGTAAACCTTTAGGCTCTTAGAACACATCCCTATATTCGTGTAACAACTCCTCCAATTGTTGTTTCTATTCCTTAGTACACCACTCCAAGGATGCCTTGCCTCTTATTGACTCCTCTGTAGGCTAAATTTCTCTTAAAATTAATAAAACATACTTCTTGCTATAACTGGTCGATTTCTTGGCTTAGCTATCACTTACTACTGGAATTTTTGACTTACCTTTGTGCGTGTTGATGATGAACAATTTCCATCCTTGACAATATGATACTGATTGGATCTCCTCATGAATATTGCATCTTGCATGTACATGTATGGACTCCCAAACACAACTCCACATACATCAAGGGGAACTACATCTAGATATACTTCATCAATAAAATCAGCACTGATAGAAAATCTAATTTTTCATTGTTTTGTTACCTTCAGCTCTGCATCCTTATTTACCCATCCTAGTGGATATGGGTTTGGATGATCAAGAACTTCTAGCCCTAACTTATTTCTCTACTACAATGAGATTCTCCTCCAATCCTGAGTCAAACAAAGCATCAATATTTGTCTTCTTGACCTGTATCTTTATATGGAAGAGTTTGGTCATTTCTTTCTCTTCCTATTGTTGAAGGTTGCTCAGATTCAACTCCTTATGAACTAACATACAAACAATCTTCTCATCCATGTCCGAGTTGCTTGCAACTTGGTTGCTCGAATCAGTGGCCATGATATTATTCATATTATTATCTTTCTTCTTGTTCTTCAAGTTTAGCTTTGGATGCAACTTCCAAAACTTCTCCTTTGTATGGCCATCAATGTTGCAGTGGTTGCATTGTTTGCTAGGATCTTTGCATTGGTGTGTTGTGGTTGTCGTATTTTTTCATTTTCCCCATTTTTTGTTCTTCTTTATCTCCTTAGAAGCATCATGTTTCTCCTTCTGCTTCGATCCACTTGATTGTGCTCTCTTCAGGCCTATGTTCTCCAGGTATTATGGCTATACACAAGCCTCGTCCACCGATTTGGACTTGAACAACATCACTTGCTCACATAGATGGTGGTGCAGAACCCCCAAATACTTGAGGAGTACATTTGAATTCTTTGGAGAGATACCCAACATTATAACCATATTTATGAACTCTGTAGTGTACTCCTGCACACTTTGGCCCAACTTTTCCTAAAGTAGTGCCACAAGATCCACTAGCCCTCTACGTACCCAATAGGATAAAACTATGACTTAATGAGGGTTTTGAAGTTGTTCCACTTAGTCACTAGAGGTTCTCCCTCCAAACTTAGGGTCTTTGTGTGGCTCTCCTACCAATTCAGTGCATGGCCCTCTAATTTCAGCCACACAAATGAGATCTTTTGTCCTTCCTCAATTTGATGGACATTGAAATAAACTTTTAGTTGTTGCAACCAATGATTCAACTTCAGAGTGTTGATCTCACTCTACTATGACTTGATATCAAATTTTTCTTCCATTTTAAGTAGAGACTATGATTGGTTCACGAGACATGAACTGGGTTGATCTTTTACAAGTTCTTTCTTTGGCTGGTTCTTTGTTTCTTCCCGATCTCCCGATCCCCCTTCTGACTTTTCCTCTACATTTGAACCCCCATCTTCTCCAAATATCCCAAGCTTATTGCTCAAGGTCACCATGAGGAGGTTTACATTGCAATTTATATTTGTGACTTGTTGTTCCAACAGAGAAAACCTCACCTCTACAAGATCATGAGGGCCATTTACAAATTCATAGGCCATGACTAGGATTTTACTATTTTCATTCCTGCCGACCTCGATCCCCTGTAAATCTCCACAAAATACCCAAAGAAACTTGCTCTGATACTAATATGATATGTAAACTGTCGTGGATGTTCCACTAGACAGTTTGTCACAATAGATCTGATAATAATATATTAAAAATCTGATATTCTACATTATTACAGTTTTATTATATTTCTATATCTGTAGAATTTACTGTAATTAGTGGATGCATGCGAATGGAAATTATCTAGAAAATAGAGAACATAAAAATAGAATCTCACACACAAAAACATAAGACACAAGATATGCTCTGGGAAACCCTTTTGGGAAAAAACCCAGCTAGAAGGTGAGGTCACTCTGCTTTCATTCTTTGTCTGGAAATATGGTTATAAGTACAAAGAAGTATGGATTGTGGCCCATGGGTTACTACAGTGCACAAATCCTCTCTGTTTTCTCTACCTCCTATCCATCTTGGTTATTTTTTCTTAGCTATGGAACAAATGCACTTGAAATAATGGAATTCCTCTTCCTCCTAGTGGCCCGATTATAACACAACCTAATACCCTATTGGTGGTTAAGTTGAACTACATCAACTCTAAACAAAGTTACAATATAGAATATTCTAGAGTATTTTACATCATAATCATGTGTCTAGCCCCTTTTTCCATGAATAATGGGGGTTGGCGCGACATCCTCTCGAACCATGGTGGTGAAAACAGGAAGGTCAACTTCCAAGTGGCATAACTTTCACATACAGACTCTGATTGACGTGATTCTTGCGTCGTTGGAAATATATTTGTGTGTATAATAGAATTAAAAGTTGTGGTGCTAAATAGGAAAAGTTTTACCCCCAAAAAATGTCATTTGATGCCTCAAAATTCTCCCAGAAGGTTTCAAACCCTGTTTTGCCAAATTGAATCCCGTCGGTAATAACGGTCTTGTGAACTTATTCCTCTACTTTTTCCACTCTGAATGCATCGAGATGGATGAAAAACAATATAATGATCCAATCTAGATCATAAACCCTATGGAGAAAAAGATAGTATTGCTACTTGTTATTCTAATAGAAGAGGCAAGATAAGTATAAACTTTACACAATTATGGGATACAAGTGTAAACACCAAAGGAGGGTGTTTAGTGGAGAAGGCTAGGCTTTCATGGTTTCCCTAGCTATGGTTTGGAGATCTTGAAATTGTACTTTCTTGTGGTAAGATATAGGTGTATACATGTAATTCATCTCAAAAATATATTAGTGAAGTGTTTAAGGTGCCCAATCATTGTGTACTTGAAAATTGATTTCAACTTTTATTGTCTTCTTGATTGGATAATTTCCAACACTTATTGTTCACCCAACATACAATTGAAATTGTGAAGTAATTTAACATACATTTTCAAGATAAGAGGGTGGATTTAGTACTATGAATTCTACCATATTAATGTAATTTCATATCTATTATATGCATGGAAATGTGTGCCTTAAGGGAAAAGACTTATTGCTATTGAAGTACACTTGTTTGCTATCTTTTCTTTTGGGCCACTTAGTGATTTGGGTGGAAAAGAAGTGAAGTATTTTATGTTTTTTGTTGTTGGAATTAATACTTTAGATCCGGTTAAGGATGAAAGTTCACACATACTAGATATGAGAAGATTAGTGTGAGGTGAAATTTATTAATTTGCATCAATTTCCTTAGATTAGAAATTTCTACAAAAAAATCACAAACTTGGAGACGGGAAAAATGAATCCATAATAGGCCCTTGTGCTTCTTATTAATATGGGTTAACCAAAACAATTTGGAGACTTTGCTAGTTATTCAAGGATTTTTTTTAGATAAATATGCACATATGTTAAAAAATTCGGTACTTTCCCATTGCTATCACCATCTATGGGTCTAATATGGAAATGCCTAAGCCTATATGTTTTTGTTATTATTGGAATTTCTTTTAACTATGAGACCTTATGGATATTAAGAGGAGATCTTAACCTTATTTTGATAGTCCATGAAAATAAAGAAGGATCATTAGGAAACATGATATGTTTTGGTAGTGTTTTAAAGTTCAAATCCGCTATAAATTTAAAACCATAGAATTAAAACTTTTTCTAGAATAATAGAATATAAGGTGGGGATTTATGATGGAGAGCCTATATATATTTTTATCAAGAGATGATTGGATTAGTAAAGGCTTTGAATCAAACCATTGATTTATTTGTATTGATCATTCAGTTAGAGGAAAACCTAACAACATCTTGTTCAATTTGGAATAGATGTAGTTTGATCATTTGAACCTAGGGAGAAAAAGTTGAATGTTGGAATTAAGATTCACGAATTAGGGGTACAATATTGTTCATAATTTTCAGAAGGCTTTAATATTTGAAGATAACACTTAAACAATGGAACAATGAGGTTCTAGAAACATTGTCAAATAAAAACATGAACTAGAGGTAAAGATGGTTAATCTTCGAGATAGTATTAAAGGGTAAAGTATGAAACAAGAGTTCATCGTTTTCTTGAATGATGGAGCTGTAAATTTACTCTTTTTTCATCAAAATTCTTAGAAGATAAACAAAAGTAAAGTTATAATTAAATCGAACAACTCTATACATGAAAGTCATACTCAAATTTGCAAGGAAACTTAATTTGTTTTCAAAACTTTGCTAATAAATCCATGAATCAAATATCCTACCAGCTAAGTAACCCTTATAGATAAAATCCAAAATATTATAAATGAATGCAAATTTTTTAGCCCTCATCACTAAAAAGAAGTTGCAAGAGGTCTTTTTTTCTTTGAAAAGGAAGATAATACCCAAGCCATATTACTTCTCAAATGAATTTTACTAAAAGTTGTAGTATATAATTGAAAAATATATGTTGTAGTAGAAGAATAAGAAACTTAAGTGAAATACTTAGGCCTTAAATTCTATTTTTCTCACATTCATTCAAACTAGAAGGTTTCCTTTAATTTTGATTCATACACATTGCTTTCCTAATGTAACAACTACAAAAGCATTGCAAAAACTATTTACTCTCAGACAAAATATCTCTTTGATGATCAAGTATTTGTTACACAAACATATTACTAAGTATATCAAACCTTGGTCTCCACAGTTGATATAATTGTATGAGGGTTATTTTCAAATTATTACATCCATTTTTGGAAGAATTTTCAAATTATCCTAATGGTTTGCCACATTAGTCTAATTTAAAACATTGATTCAAAAATGGATGTCATAACTTTAAAATAACCCTCAAAACATCACTAATTTCTATCTTAGATCAAAAGTCTATCCACCTAATAGTTGGAAAGGATAAAGGCATGTTTATCAACTTAATTTGGCTAAAGCTTATAATAATCCACTCTAACTTCCTAAGAGAAATTTAACTAAAACTTGCATTCAATCAAACATGGTTTAGTGGGTGTACTGAATGCTCCTTAATTGTCTTTACTCTCATCAATTCATCCATTTTTTTCAATTTCTTAGTATGTCTCGAATAAGGTCACCCCCACTCACCCTCTCTTTTCATCATCATTGTCGAAGCCTTAGGTAGAGCATTATCTCAAGCAAGACTCTTAAGCAAAGTCAAAGGTTTAAACGTATTTTCTAATTCCACTAAAATCACTTATGTTCAATTTGTGAATAACACATCACTCCCTCAAGAGGTCAACATTAGGGAGGCTAAAATATTATTAAATATTTTCAACTCCTTTGAAGATAAATTAGACCAAGAGAACAACAATAAAAAATAAAAATTCCACTTCATAAATGTGAATCCAAGACTGAAAGAGGAATTAAAGAGATCCTAGCATTCCAAAATTCAGAATTTCCTATGAAGCTTATATTGCCTCATTTATGTTAAGCACATGATGCATTGGATTAGACTCTAATCACAAATAAAATCAAAGCAAGCTTAACTATTGGATGAATTTATTTCTAACCATATCTGAAAGAAATACCCTTATCCCATGTGTATTCTCCACCATACAATGTATGAAATTTCAATCCTTTCCACATCTTTAACAACCTTTCAAGGGACTGAAACGATTTAAAAAAAAAAATCATTGGAAAAGAACAAAGAATTAAAAAATGGGCATTTACTTGAAAAAAAGGCAAGCTAAAATGAGCAAGAGGGAAAGCATTAGAAGAATGGAAATGGTGAAAAAGGATATGAACTCAAAATTGTGTCAAAGGTTCATCAAAAAGCCTATAACTCATTATGGAGTAAACTCTTAAAGGAAAACTTTTTAGGAAACAAAGATTTGAAAGATATTGTAGGGAACCTCTCCAACCAGAGGATCCAACATATGGAACAATATACTTAAAAGCAAATATGTGACATATAATTGCCCATTTTGGGGCATTGATGATGGGGGAACAACAAATTTTTGAGAGGGTCTATGGAACCAACATCAACCACTCAAGAACATAAGAATTATAGAACCAATAATGAAGTAAATAATGTGTCTTAATTGAGTCAAAATAAAGGATTGTCGATGCAAACCCATTATGGAGTGGAGGAAGAACACAATATTGCACAAGGGAACTACCTAATAGAAATAACATTGCAAATGAAATGATGTGTTGTGCTAGAGCTCTAAAGGGAAAGGAACGAATATTGTAAAACATGAGAAATAACATTGCAAATGAAATGATGTGTTGTGCTAGAGCTCTAAAGGGAAAGGAATGTATATTGTAAAACATGGTTATTTCATAAGCATTACGAAGAACAAAGACTTATAAACACGTAAATCCCCAATTTGAAAAATACATGGTTTCTTACAATATGGGTTAACATAGTTGCCTTCTCTTGGTTGGCAATGAAAGGGAAATTTTTGCCATTGGACACCCTTGGAAAGAGAGTTGTTGGTCCATCAAGGTTGAATGTTTGTTTTAAAGAGGAAGAGGATGTCAACCACATCCTTCTCCAATCTGATTTCCCCAAACAAGTTTAGGAACTCTAAAGTGTGTCTGATAGGCATGTTGTTTCTACCAATCCAATGGCGGAAGAGACCTTAGATAAAGGCCCAATAACTCCATGGAAAGTTGAACTCTAAACTAGGTATAGTCACTATCTCTTAGTTTTGTCTTTTGTGTTTTTTGTAGAAAGCATGAAATAGTAGGATATTTTATGGTAATAGTAAGCTTTTAGGGTTTCTTCCAAAAGTGTTTACACCATGTTTTGGGGTGCTTCATGCGATTCGAGGTACATCGCATGTATTTATCCCCTAAATGGTTTGAGATGTATTTACACATGGGAGATGGTCCATGATGTATTTGCATGGTGGAGATTGATTGCTTAGTGATTGTTTGACTTTAGTGCTACTCGGCACTCTTCCCTTAAGTGTTGGAGTTCTCTTCACAATTTGGTGGATGCTCTTCATTGTGGCCATATGGAGAGCTCACTTTTTACTTGGAGAACACCATACATGGGAGGAGCGTTGTGCATCTTGAAGGAGGGAAACAAGCACTAGATAGTGTGGAGTTATTTGCATTCCTATTTGAAGGCTTGGATTTGGTTCAAGTATGCTTGGGCTGCAATAATGTTCTTGCAAGGGGTAGATGATACAATGCAGTAAATTACTTAGGAGAATTGATGAAGTCTATGGAGGATTGTAATGGAGAGATATGGACATGCCTTGTGTAGTTACACGATCATAGAGTCTTTATTGTGTATAGCATCACCTTGGAGCTTGATAGTTTTACTCTGGAGTGGGGCACTTCACTTGCGTTGGCCTACAAGTGCTCATTATAGGTTGCTTGTAAAGGCTCCACATTGTATTGTTGGCCTCTCTTGCCTCTCATATTTATAGAGGAATGAGAGAGTCATTCTCATTTATTTTCATCGTTGTACTTCTCTTTGTACTTTTCTTCTTGGAGTGTTCTGCTAGGGTTCATGAGTTCATGAGGAACCCCTAGGAGAAGTTATGGAAGGGAGATGTCTTAGTTTGGAGATTGCTCCAGTGACTAGGGGTTACTCTTGTGGATGAGACATTGGAGATGATAATTTATATATCACATACACTCATCTTGTATTCACTCTTATGTTGAGATGTGACCAAGAGAGGAGTGTGCACTAGTCTTCTCTCTATCTTCATTATACTCTCTCTCTCTCTCTCTCTTAGAATTATTATTTGGTCTTCTTGGGGTATCTTGGAGCACTTTGGAAGTCCAGAATTAGGGTTTATAACTAGGATATTTCAAATCAAGGTTTTGTGATAAAATCTTGGGATATATTTGGCAGATAAAAAAAGAAGAATGTGATGTTTTGATTTTGAGGAATTGTTAGACTGATTCTTGCATGTTGGAGCTCCTTGGTTGAACTAGGGTTTTCCCTGTTTTCCCTAGCTAGTGTTTTAGAGAGCTAGTGGGTTTGTACTAGCCTTAAGAGATGGCTATGTCTTGTACTTGAACTTCTCTTTAGCACATTGACAAAGTTTTCAACTGTCCAAAACTTGTGCATTTGCCATAGTTGAATTTTTAGTAATCTTTGTTCTTCATGCGTTGTTATTTATAGCTATAAATGTCTTGATGATTGGGCAAAATTAAAATGAAAATTTGGTGAGCAATTTGACATCAATTTAAGGATTGTTTTGTTGTTGATATACCTATTCTTTTGTTGTTGTTATAATTGTTGAAAAGTGAAATTTTAAATCTAGTTTATCTAGGATAAATTGCTTTGTTATCATTTCTCATTGGATTGCTTAAAAGATAGGGTTGTTAGAAAGTGAAATATTGTATTCTTTTCTACTGTAGTTGTATACTTCTATTTCATAGTAGCCTTAAACTTGAAATTTCATAAGCTTATATCTATGAAATCTTTACAAAGAGGTGAAATTTGTGTTTTGCATTAAAATTTGAGAAAATAATTTTGCCAAAGAAATTTCAAAATTGTATAATAAAGAGCGGTTAAAATAACAGCAATGGATGACGAAAAAAATAATAATTATAATAATAGCAAGATTTAGGTGCAAGAAAAAATTAAGTGGTAATAAGTCATAAGATGAATCTTCACAAATTTCCAACTCTCATTCATAACAATTTGTCATTAAAGAATATGATCTAGGTAATATGAACTAACCATGTTTGAATTCCCCTTTCCTCAACAAAAGGATGGTTAAAATACAATTTGACAATTTCCTTCAACAACTCAAGTTAGGTATTTAGGGATTTTCAAGAAAATGTCATTTCAATTTCTCAAAATTTCTTTGAAAACATGTTAACCAACCATGTTAAAATGTAATCTTTAGCAATAGGACTAAAAAAAAGATGATTAAATAAATTCATTTACAAATACTATTAAAAATATATAACCCATCTAAATAAGAAAAATTAACATCCCTCTCAAAAATGCTAGCAACCCTAAATGGATTATGAGGATTAGTAATATCATAAGGAATTTTGAAAGACACGAGCTTCATTAATTGATACATTAACCTATCAAAATTTCATCCAACTCAAGGTTGCAATATGAGACTTTGTACAACCTAGTATGGTCCCTGTTAGTGTCAGTCTTTCCAGCCTTCCTCCAGTGATCATATATGCTCTTAAAAAGTGGTCTCAGAGTGTCCAGGTCAAATTTTGTCATTTCAAAGAGTTTTCAAGCAAAATTTGGTCACTAGGCATTAGGTCTAGGGTTTGCTTTCACTCCTAAATTTGTCCAAATGTTGGTCCATGTCACCAATCAGCTGAGTTTATCATCATTCATAGGGTTGTCATTATCATCTCAGTGTCTAATGAGTCATTTTACACCTTGTTCATGCTTTAGTTGCGCCTAGGTAAGGTCATTTCCCTCTCCTAGGGTTTTGAAGGCAATTTCTCTTGGACGGTCAAATCATCGGCAAAACTTGTATCCTGATGTTCATAAACCTTCCCCTATCCTTAAAGTACCTTATTAAATGCTTTCCATCACTGAGATCCCCCAAATTCCTCATTTTTGCACAAACCCTAGTTTCTAGCTACAACCTGGCAATTTTCTAGGTTTGGCCTGTGTTTTGCCCTTTTGGACCCCTTCCCCTCGCTCAATCTCTGATATTCCACTTTCCCCTGCTTCCTAACATCCCTCCCCACTCCCAAAAATTTCCCCAAGAATTTAGAAGCCCCCTATCCCCTTCATTTCGCTTCATTTCCACGAAATTCCTTGTTTCACACATCGGGATCACTTCACTCAAAAGATGTTTCAGAGAAATCAAAGATGAATTTGAGAAAACTGAGAGAGGTTTTTGTCCAAAACAGGCCAAGGAAGAAAAACCTCCTTCACTTTTTGCACAGGTGTCATGGTTTTAGAGAAATGTCAAAAATACAATCACCAGATCCAAGGAGGTTGGCCAAGGCACTAAAACGACGGAAAAGGCCCGATCCACTCCAAATTTTGGCCAAAGCCTCTTTGATTGAGCATGGTACTTGATTGGGGACTCCCAGCCCAAATTTCAAGAAATTTGGAGAAAATTTTGTCAATTGTGAATTTTTTGGCAAAAAACAGGTTTTCTCCACCAACACGTCGTGCGCCGCGCGCGACCCTTTCGATGGGCAACTCCATTTCAGGAAAACTCAGCATTTTTGGATTTTTCATGCAAAGATACACCTGCTCAGCAATTACCAAGAGATTTCATCAAATTTTGAGCCTCCAGAAGGTCAAAAAACAAGCAAAAAATGACTTTCTGCCACCTTTTTGACACACAGGAAGAAGTCTTGGGAGATTGCACTTTTGGAGGGGCAAATGGCCACCAAATTCAGAAATTCCACTTGGTTTGGAAAGTAGACATCTAGACCTTTCCAACAAGCCCACTTTTGCCTCATTTGGACACCTGGAAGTGCCTCAAAAGCAGCTCCAAAGGCGCGTGACGTGTTTAGGATCAGGGCGCGACGTGTTGGGCAGTTTTCACATAAATTCACCTACAGCTCAGCAAAACGCAGTTTTGACTGGATTTGACTTTTTGGAGTAGATTTTGATCCTCCTTGTTGTAAATGATGTAATTTTATGATATTTTGACACTTATTTATCTCTTCTAGAAGATTCATTCATGAGATAGGCAAAAATTTAATGAATGAATTGGTTTCCTAGCTTATAGAGGCAAGTTGTTTTGACTGCCTAGTTTTTAGTGCTCAGTTTAGAATTGGTTGAAACAGCTCCTAGGATAGTGAGCTCGACCCCTAGAGGCAAGGAAAGATGTTAGATTGCCTATATTATGTACTTTCTTGATCATTTTCATGGTTGGACTCTTGAAGGAGAAAGCTCTATTGTATTACTCATTGTATCTCTGCAATTTTGGCAAAGGAAGAAAGACCAGGGTTTTGCAGTCCTTTTTGGGATTCATGTGGTTACATGTATTGATGGTGTGTTTCTCTTTGTACTTGTAAGTTTGTTATGTGAATCATCTCCTTACTTTTTCTTCTGCAAATTAGGCAAATGAAGTGTTAAAGTAGAATTCATGATTGCCATGCTCTGCTTTTAAGTTTGCTTAATATTTATGTTTTCATCTATCTAAAGAGAACTCTTGAAAGTTTCTTGCTCTCTTTAGCCCCTCACCGGTCATTCCTATCCATTCACTTAATTCAAAGGCATCAATACAGTCTCCTACCTTGCCCCAAAGAACCCCCTGCAAAAACTGTGTCCAATCCCCGCACCCAAAATTGCCTTTCCCCGATTTTCCACCAAAATCCTAAAACTTCCCAATTCAAACCTTTTTATCAGTTTACTAGCCTAAAATCAGTGTTTCCTTATTGGTTATCTCGCCCGTTGAAGATCTTTACCGAGATAGACCGGAGAGAGCCCTTTCCTGCCCCGTAGGGCTAACTACGAGGCTAAGTGGTTTGATGTTACCTTGGAGTTTACCTTTCTCAGCTTGAGGTGAAATTTCAAGCGCTAACATATTGGCGACCATACTGGGGAGAACAAACTTGTTTGTGGATTGATGTGTTTGTTTCATAAGTCTTAGACGAAGCCTGAAGTTATGCCAGGTAGCCTTCGAAACGCTTTTGCTTTGCATAAGCGGAAGTAGATAAATGCTGCTTCAGTCCATCTCTGTGAGCTTGTGAATACAACACTTCATTTGCATTTCACCCCAGTACATGTATCAAGTTCAGATCTGATTGTTGATGGTGGACAACAATCAGACACTTGAAAGGCTGAAATTATTCACTTGGCAACTCTAAATCATTTTTGAGATCAGATCCAAAGACTCCACTGGAGGATGATCCCGACCATCAAAAACATGAAAGGACAACATGGGCAGATCAGGTATTCAAGTTGGAATTTCATCCAAGACATTTTGTTCTTTGTCATAAATTATTTCTTATCTTTTCCCAAGAATGTCAAGACTGCGTTGCAAAGTATACTATGCTTGAGAAAAGATCCCAGACCTGCAGTTGATTCTTTCCATTTGAAGATTGTGAATACCAAAGATTTGCAAGCCTTTGAGCTTGATCAAGATCCTTTTTCTGAATTTTGTGATGACCATCTTCAAATTGATGAATCTCAAGAGACCAAGATTGATTCTATACCTGTTGTACATACCCATACACCTTGTAAAATTCCAGATCGGTATAAACCTCTTGTTTTACCTTCTGTTCTCCATGCTTTCCCCAAAAACTATGATCTATACTTGTCGAGGTTTGATGGTGAAAGTAAGAATGTCAATGCTGAGCAACATGTGTAGAATGTTGAGAATTTTCTAGATCTTTTTGAAGTTGATGAAGAAGATGTTAATATAAGACTTTTTGCTCTTTCTTTGCAAGCCAAAGTGAAGAGTTGGTTCAAAACCCTGCCTGATGCAAGCATTTCAGATTTCCAGCAGTTTGTCAAAGTATTTCTTGACAGGTGGATGATCGGACAGAACCTTCTCTTGATTGTAGAAGAGTATAACCAACTAAAAAGATTGCCAGGGGAGACAGTACAACAGTTTTCGGCCAGATTTAACCAAGTTTATTATTCAATCCCAATTGATATAAGGCCTACTCCTAGATCTGCTCTCTTGCACTATCCGGGTGCCTTTGATCCGGAGATGGAGTTTCAGCTAAGAGAAAGGGATATTGCAACACTTCACGAGATGCAAAACAGTGCAGTAAATGTAGAGACTCATCTGCTGATCTGAAGGGCAAGGTTGAAAGAAGAAGAGATGAAAAACATAGATCCGGAAAAATCGACATCTCTAGAGGTAAAGCTTGACATTTTGGTAAGTGCAGTAGAAAAGATGATGGACAAGATCAACACAAGGAATGATTATGATGTTCAAGCTCATGGCTCGTTGATTGAAGAAGAACAAGTTGCTGATCCAAAAAATTTTGTTTCTGATCCCAGTTGTCATAGTGATTGTTTTATAGATCATTGTGAAGAAGAGAGAGCTGTTGATATGACGTGTATGTTTGATGATGATTTGCCTCAGTTTGATCAGTATGATGATGATTATGTTCTCCAAACAGAAGCTAATCTTGCAATCAAACAAGCAGCTAGTTTGTGCGAGGAAGAAGTTCATTTTCAGCAGCTGGAATACAATGTTCAGCCATCACATATCAGCTATGACAGTGACGAGGAAAGTGCAGCAAATTTTGAAGTAAGTGAAGGATCTTTGCCTTTTTGTTTTGATTCATGTCAGTTCATCAGAGACAACTTCCATGCAATCAGAAATCAGCTTTCGCCAAGTCTTGATTTGGACCATCTTGAGGGCAATGAAAACCTTGTTCAAGACTTCTCATATCCAGATTTGCAGTCCCCGAATGCCCTTGATTGTCAAGTTGCAAATAAAGACTTGGAAGCTGAAACATATGTTCAGCAAGATGATTCCATACCATTTTGTTTCGAATCATTTCAGTTTTTGAAGGGAAATTTGCATAGTACATCTTCAGTGAAGAATGAGCAGAATGTAGGCAATCATGTAAGCACATTGGTACCAATAGAAAATGGGTTGCAACAGTCTTTTCAAGTTTTTCATGATCCAATAGCTGATGTTTTGGATGCGGTTTGCAGTCAAAGTCTTTCTCCATTGACTACATGTGAGCTTGAAACATGTGCTGATATGAATTTGATCCGGCAGCCGGTTTCTTTCTCATTCTCAGCAGAGGTCTCGTCACAAGGCTCAGATCAAAGTTTGCATTCATGGTATGAGGAAATGAGAAGTAATCCATTGGATGAGCTAAGTTCCAGTGTGCTTGAATTTCAAGATCCTTATGCAGTGTTTTTGGAGGCGGATAGAGGATTCATATCATTCAATGGAGTTGTTCCCAAGTTGCCATCGGAGTTGCCTTTTAGTAGTTCTCTCTTGTTGTTCATAAGCGAGCACTTGTGGAGGATTCAAACAGCAGACAGGATACTTACTTGGTTGCACTGATTGTTTCATTTCACTTGATCAGGTGATGAATGAAACTGTTAGAGTAGGTTGTGATGAATAAGCTCCCCTTTGAGCATCATTTCCAGTTTGTCGGTTGTGTTTAAGTATTGAGTCAGTTTTTAGTTGAGTGAGAGTCAATTTGTGTTGTCAAGTCGTCGGTTTTCAGTCATGCATTTTAGTTTGAGCTTTTGACTCCATTGCCCAATGGATAAGGCACTGGTCTGCTCTCCCAAAGATCTGTCGTTCTTGGCACCTCCAAGGAGCTACCATCCCCATTGGAGCCAACATTAGTGTCAGTCTTTCCAGCCTTCCTCCAGTGATCAAATATGCTCTTACAAAGTGGTCTCAGAGTGTCCAGGTCAAATTTTGTTATTTCAAAGAGTTTTCAAGCAAAATTTGGTCACTAGGCATTTGGTCTAGGGTTTGCTTTCACTCCTTCTAAAGTTGTCCAAATGTTGGTCCATGTCACCAATCAACTGAGTTTATCATCATTCATAGGGTTGTCATTATCATCTCAGTGTCTAATGAGTCATTTTACACCTTGTTCATGCTTTAGTTGCGCCTAGGTAAGGTCATTTCCCTCTCCTAGGGTTTTGAAGGCAATTTCTCTTGGACGGTCAAATCATCGGCAAAACTTGTATCCTGATGTTCATACACCTTCCCCTATCCTTAAAGTACCTTATTAAATGCTTTCCATCACTGAGATCCCCCAAATTCCTCATTTTTGGACAAACCCTAGTTTCTAGCTACAACTTGGCAATTTTCTAGGTTTGGCCTGTGTTTTGCCCTTTTGGACCCCTTCCCCTCACTCAATCTCTGAGATTCCACTTTCCCCTGCTTCCTAACATCCCTCCCCACTCCCAAAAATTTCCCCAAGAATTTAGAAGCCCCCTATCCCCTTCATTTCGCTTCATTTCCACGAAATTCCTTGTTTCACACATCGGGATCAGTTTCACTCAAAAGATGTTTCAGAGCAATCAAAGATGAATTTGGGAAAACTGAGAGAGGTTTTTGTCCACAACAGGCCAAGGAAGAAAAACCTCCTTCACTTTTTGCACAGGTGTCATGGTTTTAGAGAAATGTCAAAAATACAATCGCCAGATCCAAGGAGGTTGGCCAAGGCACTAAAACGACGGAAAAGGCCCGATCCACTCCAAATTTTGGCCAAAGCCTCTTTGACTGAGCATGGTACTTGATTGGGGACTCCCAGCCCAAATTTCAAGAAATTTGGAGAAAATTTTGTCAATTGTGAATTTTTGGGCAAAAAACAGGTTTTCTCCACCAACACGTCGCGCGCCGCGCGCGACCCTTTCGATGGGCAACTCCATTTCAGGAAAACTCAGCATTTTTGGATTTGTCATGCAAAGATACACTTACTCAGCAATTACCAAGAGATTTCATCAAATTTTGAGCCTCCAGAAGGTCAAAAAACAAGCAAAAAATGACTTTCTGCCACCTTTTTGACACACAGGAAGCAGTCTTGGGAGATTGCAATTTTGGAGGGGCAAATGGCCACCAAATTCAGAAATTCCACTTGGGTTGGAAAGTAGACATCCAGACCTTTCCAACAAGCCCACTTTTGCCTCATTTGGACACCTAGAAGTGCCTCAAAAGCAGCTCCAAAGGCACGCGACGTGTTCAGGATCAAGGCGCGACGTGTTGGGCAGTTTTCACAGAAATTCACCTACAGCTCAGCAAAACGCAGTTTTGACTGGATTTGACTTTTTGGAGTAGATTTTGATCCTCCTTGTTGTAAATGATGTAATTTTATGATATTTTGACACTTATTTATCTCTTCTAGAAGATTCATTCATGAGATAGGCAAAAATTTAATGAATGAATTGGTTTCCTAGCTTATAAAGGCAAGTTGTTTTGACTGCCTAGTTTTTAGTGCTCAGTTTAGAATTGGTTGAAACAACTCCTAGGATAGTGAGCTCGACCCCTAGAGGCAAGGAAAGATGTTAGATTGCCTATATTATGTACTTTCTTGGTCATTTTCATGGTTGGACTCTTGAGGGAGAAAGCTCTATTGTATTACTCATTGTATCTCTGCAATTTTGGCAAAGGAAGAAAGACCAGGGTTTTGCAGTCCTTTTTGGGATTCCTGTGGTTACATATATTGATGGTGTGTTTTTCTTTGTACTTGTAAGTTTGTTATGTGAATCATCTCCTTACTTTTCCTTCTGCAAATTAGGCAAATGAAGTGTTAAAGTAGAATTCATGATTGCCATGCTCTGCTTTTAAGTTTGCTTAATATTTATGTTTTCATCTGTCTAAAGAGAACTCTTGAAGGTTTCTTGCTCTCTTTAGCCCCTCACCGGTCATTCCTATCCATTCACTTAATTCAAAGGCATCAATACAGTCTCCTACCTTGCCCCAAAGAACCCCCTGCAAAAACTGTGTCCAATCCCCGCACCCAAAATTGCCTTTCCCCGATTTTCCACCAAAATCCTAAAACTTCCCAATTCAAACCTTTTTATCAGTTTACTAGCCTAAAATCAGTGTTTCCTTATTGGTTATCTCGCCCGTTGAAGATCTTTACCGAGATAGACCGGAGAGAGCCCTCTCCTGCCCCGTAGGGCTAGCTACGAGGCTAAGTGGTTTGATGTTGCCTTGGAGTTTACCTTTCTCAGCCTGAGGTGAAATTTCAAGCGCTAACAGTCCCAACAACTCATGATGGTGCTATGTTCATGTTATGGTTAAAATTAAATTTTAAAAAACAATTAATACCACGTGAATTGAAATTATATATATATATATATAATTTGAATTAGCAAATTACAAAGATAACTAAGGAATTTACAAATATTTATAAACATTGTATTTTAACTTTGTCAATTGAAGTTATCTCTAGTGGTTGGGTAGAATGGTTGTTATCTCCCCCACTTAGGGAATGATTTCCCTTAAAAAAACAATGAAAACACTATATTTTAACTTCATATTTTAACACGTTCTGACACCCAAAAACAATGTTAGGGATACCATCGCCCCCAAAGGCATTGTCTTATTTCACTGCAAGGGTAAACCAACCAAGGACATAATAGGATTATGATTCAACCATGGTTGTGGTATGATTCAGCCATGGTTGTGGTTGCCATAAGCTGACAAAAATGAACTCATGAATCTGACCTTTCTGATAGTGATAAGGAAATGACAAACAAGGATGATTCCATGGCATTGGATTGTATAGTGATAAGGATATGACAAACAATGATGATTCCATGGCATTGGAATTGTATAAAGACAATGCGACCCTTAATTCTTCTGCAATAGGGCAGGTTGATGTAGAGGCAATTGCAGGTTTTATAGTTGGTATTCCATGATTTCTCTATTGTGGGGAGCATTTTGCAATGAGGTCTCTTAGATCTTTGTAATGGGGTTTTTATGAGGATTTATGTTTGTATTCTGAAATGCCTATGGAAATATAAATTTCACCCCAAAAAAAGTTGTATGAAAGCTATAGATTCTTGTTTTTTTGTTAAAATAGAATTATTACAATTGAAAAAACAAAACAAAACAAACTTCATATTTAAATTTAATTAATAAGCCTATAAAACATAATTCTTACCATAAATATTTGTTCTAACATTTTCACATTTTATTTAATACTATGCATATGACATTAAAAAATAAAATTATAAAGCATCTCTCAAAAATTGCGAAATATAATAATAAAATTAAAAATATGTAAAATTTATATAAATACAAATAATAATATTAATTCTGGATATATAAATATAAAAATAATTATAAAACATCTCTCAAAAATGGCCATATATATAATAAAATTTGTATAAATACGAATAAGATAAAATGTAATATTTTAATGTAATTTTTTTTATATTAAAAAATATTAGGATTTCATCCTCATCTCCAGATTTGATTGATCCAGAATTAAAATAAATATATAATAATTTATTTTTGGAAAATAAAAAAGATTTCACGTTCCTGACAGAGTTATATTACAACTATATCGACACCCTAGCAAATCCCCCAGATCGTTGTTATTTCCGTCTCATCTTCCAATTCAATTCGCTTGCTGAGGATGACAGTGGACAGTTTACCCACGCCACAGAGATTAAATAACTGCAGGGGTTGTAGGAGCTTAAAAATCCATTCCATGCTCTCTACCCTCTCTCTTGAAAAACAGGGCATCACTGATATGAAGCCAAAAGAAGACATTTTTTTCCAGTGAAAGATGTACACAATAGAACAACTTCGTGCTACGAAAAACTTTCTGCAACGCTCTTTGAGCAAAAACTTGAAAAATTATTCTGCAAGTTTACTTTTCAAGCTCCCCAAGCTTCCATGGGTACAGCTTTTATGACAAAGATTCAAAGAATATTACATTTTACATAATAATGGCATTATCAAGAGCTGAACAATATCATATTCATCAATGTATAAACGCATTGTAACCTTTATGTAACAAGGTAAAAAAACATGAAAACACAACCCACTTGCATTACCAGTACATCTTTTCTTAATTTTTGGACTCGGATTTACCACAAAAAGGTTACCAGCACAGCCCCTGCTTTTTCAGAGTCGGAGAAATCGGAAACAATAAGCTTTCTTTGATTTCACTTTGGCACTTCTGGAGGCATGGTTTTCCATTTTACTTATTCCATTGACAAGGCTATTATTCGTCTCCTGCTTATAATAGTTATTGGCAACTTCACCATCGCCATCAATCTTGTGCAGCTTTTCTGATATTTTCCCCTGAGGAAGAGATAGACCTTCTGTGTTACGATTCTGTAACTGATCAGAGAATTAATCGCTTGACACTTTCGGCAAGATGGGTTCGGAAGTTACTGTTGGCAAGTTGTTTTGGGAAGTTGGAATGGAGTTTTTAGCTTGATTCGAGGATCTGGCCACAGGCAAATGTGACTGGGCAAATGCAATAGCATTGTCTAGAACGTCCAAAGCTTTCTGTATTTCAGGGTCAACGTAGCCCATAGCTTCTTTTTCTGTGTGGGTCTGATCAGTGCTGTTTATTGCCGAAAAAGGCAATTCCCGTTTAGGCACTGCATATTCATCACGTAAATCTTTTTGCATTTCTGAGGAAAGACTTAACTTCGATGTAGAAGCTCCATTTGAAGTTGCCAAATCATTGGAATCCCCTGCTGCCTCTTTACCTCTGTTTATGCATTCTCTTTCCTGTTCACTATTTACCACTTCAATGATGCTAACGCTACGATACTTATTTTCTTTTTTTAATTCATCAGTGGACTGTAGTCCTTCTCGTATGCGCCTATAGAAAGGTCCAGTCTCAATAATCTTCCGAAAGTTTTCATCACTACTGCTTGCTGCAAGAACAGTCTGCCATTTTCATCATTTTAGTGTTTTTTCATATAATGCATCCTGAAAATTAGATTCTCTATATTTTCTATAATGTGTCTCAGGTTTTTGTAAACAGTAAGTCATGTTTCACCGCAAGATGAAATAGATACACTAAGCTTCCCGTAATTTACGGTAACACATTTCCATAAATAAAAATGCAATATTGAATAAGAAAACCAGCATCACTTAACATCAGACTATAAAATCGACGACATGGACCAAAACTTAAGTGTAAGCATAATTGTTTCTTAATTCTGTAAGACTTCAATTTTGCACGTTTGCATATATTGAAATTATATGAAAACTCTAGGAAATGTATGATGTAAGCTATTAAAACATCCTACTGAAATGCCCCAGTAGACTGAGGATGCTCTGGTACTTAGAGTCAGCTCGGAGACAGTACACTTTGCAAAACAATAGTAAGAAGTTGGAAAGATGGGGAAGCACTACCCGTATGTCACTGTATCCAATTGGAGAGATTTCCATCATTTTAATTGGGCAAATCAGACTGAAACTACAATGAACTTGAAAGTTATCCTATCAGTCCCCATAAGTCATGGTTAGAATATATTTAGCCATTATGAAGAACGCTATCTTCGTCCATAATTCTATTCTAATTTCTTCCTGACTGACTGCATTCATATTCTGGAGACAAGACATCCCTAAACTCCGTTACAAACATCCTTAAAAGCCTACAAGTCGGTGTAAAATAAAAAAAAAAAAAAATTAATTAAGTAATGCAAGTTTTGTAAAGGTTGTACCAAGGACAACATGCGAAAGAATAATGAATAAGAAAACTAACCAAAGCCAACTGCCCCTCTTCTGGCCATAGAATAAGGTTAGTAGATGCCATAAGACTAGTCCAAAAACTACTTCGCATATGTAAATCCTAGGTAGGGTGATCTAACTAGATTGAGGATAGGTCAAAAAAGAGGAACGATGTCGACAGATTCAATTAGGGGAGTACATCCGTCAATCTTGATTCTTCACATGTACAGAGCCTATGTAGGGAAATCTGGATAAAATGAGGGTAGGCTGACCAACAGGATGTCCAACAATCCAATATCAGTATAAATAGACCCTAAACTTCCTCATTTTTATCGTCATTTTAACTTTTGCAACATATCAGTCAGTTTTATTCTTTGAGGGTATGCATTCAATATATTTTATCTTTTTTAAACTAAAACAAAGGAAGGAAATTGAATGCCATAAAAGTTGATGACCTATTGTAAAAGAGCAGTTGCGTTGCAATGCGATGAAAGAAGAGATTCTGAACTTTACAGGGGTGCGGTCTGCATATTCAAGGCAAAAGACGAGTTTGGAGGGGCAACAGCCTGCGTTCAAGGCTGAATTTGGAGCAGAAACCTACTTGGAATAAACAACTTTCATTAACCCCACTTTAACATACTTTCGTAGCATATTCCAGTCTTTTTGGTCCTGCTGTGCAACTACAGTAGATTTCTGGAATCTCTCAGACTAAACAGACCTAAAAGTGGAATTTCAGCAACCACCCTATACTTTTGGTACTTCAGGCATTAAAAGTGAATGAGATTTTAGAATAGAATAATAACTTGACTTTTCTATTTCATCATTCTTCACTGTGGAAGTTTCTTGAAATTCGGAATTCAGAAATTTCACCTCTGAACTAAAGATTTCCCAGATCTTAACCATGTGAATTCAGCCTTGGGGCTGTGATGAAATACAAAACAAACCAGCAGAAGCAGTGGACAATACTTCAATTCTTAACAATGCCAAACTTCTACGCAATCCAAGAGAAAAAGATACCAAAGTATTCCAATAAATTTCCACCTAGTAGGGCAACCTTATCATGCATAAACCAGATCTGAAAACTCTTATTTACAACAGTAAAACAACACTTAACTTCTTCAATTACAATCACTTAACATAATTGCTTTTAACTTATGTTAAATCGGCAAGACATATATAGCTAGAAATTACAAACCATGAAGCACATAAATGGCTGAAAATTAAATTGCAATTTACACAATTATTGGACAGCTGAAAAGTTTATTAATATGCACAAGATGAAGTTTGTGTACGTACTGTAGCCTTTTCACAACTACAATGCTAGAACAATCCAATAGCTCTCCAAAACCCTTTCTAGAGAAAACAATTAAAAACCTTAGGTCAACCAAGGAGATCTAACAAGCATGAATCATTCAAGCTATTCCTCCAATGCAAGACATCTCCTATTCTTCTTCGCCAAATGCAACCTATGGTTTCATCTCAAAACCCTAATGTATGGGATGAAACCTTAACCCTAGACTTCAAGATGCTCTAGGGAGATCAACAAACCCTAGCAACTCCGAGAGAGAGAGAGAGAGAGAGATCAAATACAAAAGATGTAAGAGATAGAGGGAATAAAGACTCTCTCCTTTCTCTATAGACATGGGAGGTAAGGGAGACCAACAATAAAATGTGGCCAATGCCCTTACAAGCAACCTATAGTAATCACATGTAGCCTCAAGTGGAGTGCTATACTCTGAGGTTACACATGTCAAGCTCCAACGTGATGCTGTACACAATAAGGGCTCCAAGATAATGTAGCTACATAAGGTGTGTCCACACTCCTCTACCACAAGCCCATACTGACTCCATTGCTCCTCCTAAGCCATGTACTAAACTTGGTTTACTCCTACATGGACATTATCACAACCAAGGTGTCATCAAAGCCAACTCCAAGCTTCCATACATGAATCCAAGCTATCCCATGTTATCTAGGGCCTATTGCTCCTCCTCCTAAGTAGGGACTTCTACAAGCAAGTGAACCTCTCATGTGACCATCATGAAGAATGTCCCCCAAGATGTCAAGAGAACTCCAACGCCCAAGCGAAGAATACCAAGCAAGCACCCAACTGAAGCCCAACAACCATTGAGTAAAGTTATTTGCATTGTGCAAATCCATCATAGACCATCTCCCATGTGCCAACCCATCATAGAACAAGGGAATAGCATACACCATGTACCCCAAATCTCATGAAGCACCACCAAACATGTTATAGATACTTTTAGAATAATTTGAAAGCTAACACTTCCTATTTATGAGGAAAGTGCTTACACCAATACCTATCAATTCCCTCCACTTTTCCACAACCTACTACCTACAAATTTGTACCTATTGCAATCCCAAAATCAACCACTGTCACTTGTAAAGAAACTGACACCCATGCTCTCACGGCATCTTGATCCTCCAAAGAATAATGACCACCTATGATTATTAAGGAATGTAACCTTGGATCATAAGCATCCTTCCAAACCCTAAAATTCCCCAAGTCAACATCATGGGCCAAAATCAATGGACACCACCTTGAGTTAGGACATCTTGTAAAGATAATCATATCTCCATACAAGAGATACATGTGGTTCACATCTATCAAAATCACAATTATTAACAATTACACAAGTCAAATCCTCAAAGCGAAAAATACCAAGCTCATGGTATAGGAAACCACCTATGCAAAGTTATCACAACCCATGAACACGAGAATCCCTCATATGCACCTAAAAGCTTCCAACAATTGGAATAGCCTAAAATAGGCCAACTCCCTCATCCCAAGAGAATCCTAGAGCAAGAGTAACATCATGGGAAACTCCTTTTGGCTAAGAGAATCCATCAACCCTATCCTTGTACTATACAACACTCCCATCAATTGCAAGCCTAAAATCAATCCCAACATCATCCTCCAACAAGGCATCACACCTCTCCTCCTCAAGACAACTAGAATACATATGGATGGAAGAAATCAAAGCAACATGACTAGAATATCTCCTAGGAGATATACTCACTCTCATTGAAGATCTAGGTATTTCTACATGCTCTTGAACTTCCTCTAGACTAGAATACTCATCTAGCCTCTCACTAGAATGTACACATGCTACTGGATCAACAACTTGCAAAGGCCTCCCTCTTTTACCCTGCTAGCCAAAGTCCTATTAGCACAAATTTCTGCAACGTATGTAAGTAGGAATATCTTTCAAAATCTGTAGTGGAACTTAGTGAAACGTCTAAGAAAATCTACCATTTGTGTCACTGGCAAATCTCCCTCGTTATTCGAACTGGTGCTTGCCAACCTCAGGGTGGTTTCCATAGCCTTAGCAAGTGTTGTTCTCACCTATAAATCTGCAATATAACATGTGAAAATAGGAAAGTAATAATTTCTTGGCCAGCAAGTTAGTGGCCAAAAAAGTTTGTAAAATACTTCGCGTTTTAATAAGTGGAATGAATTCTAGCAATCAATTTTTTATATGAGAAACAAACTAGGTAGAAAGCATATTTAAATGGCAGGTTTCACTAATAGAAATAGCTCAATAACCTTTACCAAATTGCATAAGATACCATTGAGACAATGAACAAATCCAGAGATAGAACAGATCATAACCAACTGCTATTCTACAAAGGCCAAAAGGTTAGCTGCAGCAAGATGACTATTGCAAAACTGATGCTAATGATATAAGGACACAATAAAGTAGAAGCTAGAAGATAGAAGAAAGAAAGAATATTGAGACAAGAGAGTAATGTTGTTGCTTGCTGAAGACAAATAAATTTGTAAGCTTGGCCTCCACTTGTATTTATAAGATTTCCTCCCCACCCCACCCCCTCTAATCCACATAGGCAAAGCAGGAGGTTGAATTTCCCAAAAAAGGCACTTGAAAAAACCATGCAGAGTTAACTTGCCATCCATTGACCTAAATTGGAGAAGAAAAATTGAGGGAAGTGGCACATGCTTGAGTTTAATTGAAGTATTTTTGAGTTATCATGAGATAAATCATAAAAGCATCCTTTAACATATTGGCCAATTCAACTTGGGTAAAAGAATCCTTGAGAATATTGAGTAAATTCAACCTGTGATAAAATTATCCCTGGGTAGGTTTTGCATTTTCAAAATGGGATAAAAATAATCCAAGGAAATTTTGGATAATTTGAATTGGATAAAAATATCCTTGAGGGAAATTGGGAAATTCAACTTAGGAGAAAAAAAATCTCTTTGACTGAGGTGAAAGAGGAGTGAGAAAAGGAATAAGAGTAGGAGGGGGAAGGCCAATGCACACAAGGAGAGAAAATAGGATGGAGGAAAAATGAATCGCCATTATTGCCAAGTCACACCTCCAAAATAATTTATCCATGCACTTTGCCACATCACTAATGATTTATTTGTAAAGATCGCCACTTGTCCTTTCCATGAATAGCCACATGTCACCCTACTATAACTAGACATGCCAAAATAGTAATCCCCTAAAAAAGAGGAAAAGATATAAAATGTCTCGAACAAATTGGGGAACCCTACCATATATAGTATCCCTAAAAAGGTATTGCTAAAAATAGAAATATACTTGCATGTCCACAATCTCTCTACTCATTAGACTTAGAATCTCATGGGGACTATCAAGACTGCCATGCAAGGACTACTAAAAATAGAAATGTCAAGGATTCTGACAAAATCATCATCATCAAACTCAGAACTCATTAGGGAGTCTGAATATGTAACCAGACATGACATGCAACCACTTTAAAAAATAGAAAATGATCAGAGTCTCATGAAACCGTACTAATTATATTTGTTTTGCTGTAAGGTATCTGAATTTGTGATCAAAATCAACACGCAAGTACTACTAAAAATAAAAAAGTGCTTGCATGTCACCCGAAAGTAGCTTATCGAATTCAGTTTCTCATAAGGATTCCAAATATATTATTATCTCTGACATGCGATTCTCCAAATGAAATTTGCTAAAAATAAAAAATGCCATGCATGTCACTTAGAGAAGTTTCACTAGAATCTTGATTTCATAAGGACTTTGAATAAGTAATAAATGTTAGAAAATCGGAAAGGCAAAAAGATTTTCTTATAATGACAATTATTTGTGATATTCTTGAATTCTTATTAACTTTCTTTATGTTCTTCTTTTATCTTCTTTTCATCAAGCAATCATCAAATCATGTTAATTTTTGGTATGTTCTATGCTTAAGAGCAATTTACTTCAATTTCTTTATTAGCCCAATATCAATATCCAGTTTAGCAATAACATCAACATGATAGTAAAATGCAGATAGAACATAAACATGAACAGTAGAAAACAAGCCAAGACAAGAGGACACAAGATGTGGCACCAGCCAGGGACAAACCCCAATGTGGGGAAACCCTTGATCAATTCTTCTTATATATTTCAATAGTTCAGCAAAGAGAGATAGTAAAAATTAACAAATCTGATAATTTATGACAGCAGCAGAAAAGCCCTAACCAGAGAAGTCAGCGTTGGTCAAACAGGGCAGAATTCTTCATCTAAGCAGCGCGGTCAAACCCAGTCAACTTCGGCCTTCAACAGCAAACTCAAACAGTCCAAAACAGTCCGAAAAATTCAGTCAAAGTCTGGTCAACTTAAGTCAAACTGCAGCCAGCAACTAGGACAGTCAACGCTAGTCAAACCAGAGGTTAGATCACCTCAGTTTCAGTGCCCAGATCTGTGGCCAACCAAGGAGAAGTTGCCTCACCCAATCCACAATGAAAACAGGTCAACACAGCCAAACAGTCTCCCTGTAGCTTGGTCAACGCTAGTCAACGTAGTCAACTGCTTCCTTCGCACATGTGAGAGATGGCTGCCCTAATCTGCGTACCCAATCAAGTGAGGAGAGAGATGAGTCAAGATGAGATGATGAAATAATGAATTGAGGTCTCCTCCTTTTATATGCCACGTTAAGGATGAACTGGGGGTAAAAATGCATGTTTTGCTTACTGGCCGACCTTGACAATTTGTCAATAATACAAATAAATTTGTATCTTCATTTTTACATGTCGGAATCGGATGATCTTTAGATCAATCCTACACCTCTCGAAGAGAGGAATCCAAGAAAAATATCAATTGTCATAAATAAGACGACCCATGTGGAGTTTGGCCCTAGTTTCCAATTTTAACACTCCCTCTCAACTAGGGAGAACTCCATCTGCCAATCTATACTATCTCTGCCATCAATGCACTGCTCTGCTGAACTATGAAGAAGAAGTAGTGATCGAGAATGTATCATACCATTCTCTATTGACCCGAAGTCAGTCCCAGATAAAAGAGAGTGTCTCATACCACTCTTACTAACCTGAAGTCAGCCCCAGATAGATGAGAGTGTCTCATACCACTCTTACTAACCCGAAGTCAGTTCCAATTGATCCTAGATCAATATTGGTCATCCTAGCATAGGGAGTACAGTAGTACATGATGCGTCCATTGGTAGTACTATGGTCCCTATCCTCATTTCCCTACTCATTGGCCAGATGAGAGGTACTTCCCATGAGTCCCAGACTGCATGGGTAGGATGTATCAACAGGAGAAGGATGAACCACTCATCCTGCCTACATGTCGCCATGGGGTATCACAGGGGAAGGCTGAACCATGTTGCACGAATCACCCCGCCCCCCACGTTTCCAAGCCCCGAAGCGCGTCCTGTACGGAAGCGCCTAGGAAGCTTGGCCGGAAGCGCGCTTCTGAAATTCGGAAGCGCCGCTTCCGAATGTTTTGCTACTTCCTGGAAATTCGGAAGCGTGGTACGGAAGCGCCACTTCTGAAGCGGCGCTTCGGGCGTCGGAAGCGTGGCGCTTCGGAGGAGGAAGCGTACGCTTCCCATACGCTTCCGGAAAATCGTTTTTTTTTTCAATTTTTTTTTAATTTTAGGTGAGTTTGCTTGTTGGGGGTGGGTCCACCTTGGGTTAGGGTGACGAATGAAGGCAAAAAAAAATATAAATATAGCAGATGCTCCCTCATGGTAATGTTAAATTCTTAAAGTAAAAGTGACATTCTCCTTTATTTTTCATTTTCATCTTTTTACTTAAATTTTTAACATTACCATGAAATGACTCAAGATGTTTGAGAGTGGTTCCAGCCTCATTGGACTTCATATGGAGAAAATAGAATTTCATATCCTATTCAAAATTCAGCAAACTTAACAGTTTTCAGGAATTCAGGATCAATGGGATTGTGGCATTTCATTAGATTATATCAAGTATGAAGGTATGCGATTAGCATTTAATCAAGAGCACCAAGCCCTATATGTACCCTAGTGTTGGTGGTGTTAATTATTGAACTCCTTTGTCACGCAGCACACCCTTAGCAAAAAATTACCTTTCAATCAAGTCAAAATCATCGATCAAGCATGTTAAGCTTTTTCTACCATATTTTAAGGCTTGAATTAGGTAGTTTGATCAAAATTGGGCAATGTTGACTAATATCCCTAGACAATCGAGGTAGAGGCAAAGGCTAGACAAGAGGAGAAGAATCTAGATTCTAGATGGTTAATGCATTTAAATGGTTGATGCTCGAATAATTAATCATTAATGTACAATGGATGTTATATCTATCTTGATTTATGCAAAAATATGCATGTTTTCATGTCTTCTACAATTAATTTGATATTTGGGATGTTTGTTTTGAGTATAAATGCAAAAACATATAAAAAAATATATCTATATAGCAGATGCTTCTGCGGATGCTTCGCTTCCTAGACTTTTGGAAAATGACGCTTCCGCGTCCCCGCTTCCAAACAACGCTTCCGCTTCGCCCCCACTTCGTGCAACATTGGGCTGAACCATTCATCCTGTACATAGCAAACCACTAGGGGAAGGTTGAACCACTCACCCTACGGTTGGTCATCGCTCCAAGAAGTACCCCAAGCCCCCCGGAGTTCCCAGAGCTCAAAGTCCATATCATACAGGACCCTCATAAGAGGGTCTCTCCACGACTCCTAGTCATTCTCGAAAAGTCAAGAATTTGACCTTTCCCAAGGGCTTTGTCAGAATGTCGGTGACCTGCTCATCAGTCCCAATGTGATGGAGCCTTATTGCTAATCGTTGCACCATATCCCGGATAAAGTGGTTCCTAATATCTATGTGCTCGGAGCAATCATGAAATACAGGATTCTCTGATAATCGGATCCCACTCTGGTTGTCGCAGAGGATCACGGTGGTATCCAACACATGTCCAAACAGCTCACTGAAGAGCTTCCTCAACCAGACAGCTTCACAGGAGGCCATACTCGCAGCTATGTATTCAGCCTCAGCAGTGCTCAAGGCAATCGACTTCTGCTTCCTACTCATCCAGGATATCGAAGCAAAACCCAAAGAAAAACAGCACCCAGAAGTGCTCTTGCGATCCACCACATTGCCAACCCAATCAGCATCAGAATATCCATGTAGCCTCACATCTCCGATAGTGTATTTTAGTACATGAGTGATTGTTCCCCGAAGATATCTCAGAATATTCTTGGCACCAATCTAATGTATGTGATGAGGTTCAACCATATATTGGCTCAACGTCTTAACTGCAAAACATATGTTCGGGGAGATTTCACCAAGAACATCAGCGCTCCTATGAGTTGATGATACTCAGAAGCATTTCCCCATTCAGGTCCAGTGGGACTACCATATAACTTCTTGAAGTTAAGTTCCATCGGGGTAGTCACAGGCTTGCAATCTACCATCCCAAAGCTTTCCAATATCTTCACAACATATTTTCCTTGAGATAGGAAAATTTCTCTTGGCTTTTGCCAGACCTCCAACCCTAGGAAGTAGTGCATCAGTCCTAGGTCCTTCATCTCAAATTCAGAAGCCAACTCCCTCTTACATTTGTGAATGAGAGGGTCTGCACCTGTCAGAAAGAGGTCGTCCACATAAAGTATCAGTATGAGAGGTTTATCATCTTCAACCTTAAAGTAAAGGTTTGGATCGGCTTCACTTCTAGTGAATTTCAGCTTCATCAGATAGCTATCAATTCTCTCATACCAAGCCCTGGGTGCTTGCTTCAAGCCATAGAGAGCTTTCTTCAACCTGCATACATGAGATTCCCGGTCATGAACCTCAAACCCGTCGGGTTGTTCCACATAGACTTCCTCTTTAATCGAACCATGCAAGAAAGAGGTCTTGACATCCATCTGATGTAGATTCCATCCTTGCGAGGCAACAAGGGCTATGATCAAGCGGATGGTGGTGTATCGGGCAACAGGTGCAAATATCTCATCGTAATCTACAACTTCCTTTTGAGAGAAGCCTCGAGCAACAAAGCGAGACTTGAACTTTTCTGCACTTCCATCAGCTCCATGCTTGATCTTGTAGAGCCACTTAGAGGTGACAAACGATTTGTCCTGGGGTCTAGGAACCACATCCCAGACATCATTCTTCATAATAGACTCGTACTCTTCATTCATAGTATCCTTCCATACTTGTTGCTTCACAACTTCTTCAAATGATGAAGGCTCATTTTGAAAGATAGTGCTCATGACAGTCAAGTATCCTTGATACCTGTTCGGCTTCTTGCTCTCACGGAAAGTTGCCCTTGGTGCAATATGTTTCTCAGCATCTTCTAGAGCCTGCCTAAGCCATGAGGGTCTCCTCTTGGAGGAGGAGGGCTCTTGGGGAGGAGGATCAATAGGATCCATAGGTTCATCAACATCAGGCATCGTCTCGTCCTCTTTTTCACCCTGTTTTCCGATGTCAACTTCTTTGTCCTTCCTTGGGATAGGAAGGTTGTTGATCTTGCTAAGGGCCATATCTTCGTCAAAGGTGACATCATGACTTATCTCAACTTCCCTTTGACTAGCCACATAAATTCTATAGCCCTTAGAATTTTCGCTATAGCCCACAAAGATTCCTTTCTTCCCTGATGCACCCAATTTGCTTCTTTTCTCTTTTGGCACATGAAAATATACGGGACTTCCAAAAATTCTAAAATGAGAGACATCGGGTTTCTTACCATTGAAAATTTCTTCAGGAGTCTTGGAGTCCAATGCTTGATGAGGGCATCGGTTTTGAACATACACAACGGTATATGCAGCTTCGGCCCATAGAAACTTGGGAAGCCCTTGATCATGAAGCATGGCACGAACATCTTCTACAATAGTACGATTCTTTCTTTTAGCCACACCATTCTGCTCGCGAGTGTATGGTGTTGTGGTCTCCCTCTTAATGCCAGCTTCTCTGAAATAATCATGGAATTCATTGGAGTCCTACTCACTCCCATTATCAGTCCTCAATATCTTGATTCTCTTCTCGGATTGACTTTCAATCATGGCTTTGAAGTGACAGAACCAGGTGAACACTTCATCCTTCTTTTCCAATAAGTAGATCCAAGTCTTGCGAGATTAGTCATCCGTAAAGGTGAGTTAATATAAATATCCTCCCAAAGAGTTTACAGGCATCATACCAGATATGTCGAAGTGGATCAACTGCATTATATCTGTGGTCTCGCTATTACTTGAGGGGAATGGTCTGCTTGTAAGTTTTCCTTCGGCACATCCCGAACATACACCTTCATGCTCTACTTTGAACTCGGGCATACCTGTCACCATTTGTCTCACATCGAGTAGAGCCTTATAATGAAGATGGGCAAACCTCCGGTGCCATAGTTCAGATTGTAGAGATGTGTCGCGAGACATGGCTCCCAATGGACTTCCTCCAACTTGATACAAAGTGTCAACCCGGAACCCAAGAATAAAAGCATCTTTAAAATTCCTTTTCCAAACACGTACCTTTCCATCGATGAATGCCACCTTGTATCCTTTGTCTTCCATTGCCGAAATGGATACCAAGTTCTTCTTGAGATCAGGTACATATCGAACTTCCTGTAAATGAATCGTGTTACCTTGATTCAATTGAAGGGTAACATTCCCTACTCCCTTCACGGGATAGGTGGCATCGTCTCCAAGAATAATCTCCAAGTTTGTCTCCTTCTCTATCAGTTTAGAGAGAGCTTCCTTGTATCCGGTGAAGTTCCTTGAGGCATCCACTATCAATTAGCCAATTCCCCAAAGATTCTAGAGGAGTGGTAGTGGAGCGGGCCGATATAAGATAGTATTCCTTTTGCTTATTGTTAACAACATTTGATTCTTCATACCTGGAGTTCTTTGCTTTCTTGGAGGGTTGACCATTTTTTTGATGTCTCGCATTCCTTTTTCCTTTGCCATTGAACCTGCCATTCCTTTGATTGTTGTTGTTGAAGTTGCCCCTGGAATGATTGTGATCATCATCATGCGATGTGTCCCTTCTATTTGGACACTCCCTTGCATAGTGGCCAAACTTATTGCAAACAAAGCACCTTCCCTTCCTTCCACCCTTTGATCCAGGATTTCCATTGAAATGACCTTTAGACCCTGCATTATTTCTCCTTTTGGCATGAGTAGAGAAAGCAGTGGGGTTGTCTCTATTAGAAGGCATTTCTTGCTCCACCATTCTTGTCTCTTCTTGAATGCATCTTGACATCAATTCTTCAAACCCTGGAATTCAATCGTTATTGAGAATAGTGGTTCTAAATATATACCACTTTGGTGGGAGTCCTCCAAGGGTAGTGATAGTAAGTTCTCGGTCAAGAATGACCTCTCCAATTGAAAGTAGATTATTCTTGATCTCAGTGATCCTTAAGAAATAGGATTGAATATCCTCGTCCTTTCCCTTCTTAATATCCTTCAACTTATTTTGAGAAACAAAATTTGATTTGCATCACTAACCTTGAACATGTTGACCAACCTATCATAGATCTCCTTGGAGGTGTTCAAATCGGAGATGTAGGCCACCAAACGCTTGTCAATCGAATCTCTGATAATCTTCTTTGCTTTGACTTCAGCCTTATTGTACTTGGACTTCGTAGCAGCCAGTGCATTTGAAGGAGGCTCAGGGATTTTCCCTTTCACATAATCCAACACTTCTTGTTCTTCCAATGTCAAATCAAGAGACATCTTCCATCCATGATAGTCAGACTTTCCACGAAGCTTGTCTTCAGCCAGGAAGTGGGATGAGGAACCCATTGAGCCTTTTTTCTTTGTCCAACTCAATGTTGCACAAGGCGAGGACAAAACAGAGACGTTTTTTGGAAGCGAGGACGCGAAAGCGTCATTTTCCAAAAATCTAGGAAGCGAAGCGTCTACTATATATATATATATATATATTATATTTATATTAAAAAAAATTCAAAATACCAAATTAGTTGTATAAGAGATGAAACATGCATATTTTTACATAAATCAAGATAGATATGGCATCCATTGTACATTAATGATTAATTATTCCAGCAGTTATCACCCCAAGAAACTCTCCTAGGGTGTATATCAGAGATGCTCGGGAACATTACAAACTCAACAAAAATGTTGGAAAATTGGTGGATGAACGAAAGATACGCTGCATATTCAAGCCAGATAACCACTTCTACTATGCTTAACCCCAGACATGGGTGAACACCCCCAGACTACAAGGCTTTAGACCACCAATTACTCACAGTTTTAAAGAAAATGTGATAATGGAGAATACTGATTACACCAGCATATGCACAGGACCCTATGATGGCCAACTGCAACCAGTTGAAAGGTCTGTAAATCTACTTCTTAATGCATAGACAGGATAACAGCTCTCTGGCATTAAAACAACAGAACCCTGCATACATATTCAATAATACATGTTAAATTCTAACACAGAGGTGGGATGACAGCCCCTCTAATGCTAAACATCAACAATACATGAATAAATGCATAACAGGCACAGCCTGGAACAAAGAAGAAGTGGAAAGTAAGCAATTAACAGCAAAAGAAGCTTGTATTTGCTGAAAATGAAGACCAGAAGCTACAGGTATCATAGTAGTTACAGTCTCCAAAAGATGAACCTTACACCAAGATAACACTCATCAACCCCATTACCTCTTTTTCTGGGTATATATAGAATTTGTTTACAAAAACACTCTGTTGAGTTCCACAAGGAGGGGTCATAATGGACCACCCACACATATTAACTCTTCTGATGGTTTGTCTGCTACAATCTGTTGGTCTTAATGAACAAATCGACCTTTTCTGGTGCTCGACCATCCTTTTCTGAGCATATGGAATGTAATGTGTACAAGGCTCCATGACTGATTAATACCTTGATCTGCTCGAGGCCGTCCTTTTCGTCCTTCGGGTGTACACTGTGTTGAATGCAGTTGCTGAGGAATTAACACAGACAGTACCGGAACTGGTAGCCAGCCACCTTTGTTTCTCGGGAGCACAAAGCAGGTCGTGGGCGTAGACAGAATGGCGGAGGCAGACTGAGCGGAGGAATGAAGCTCAGCCGTCGGATCACACAAATCAACGACGGAGATCATTTGACGAGGGGTATCGGGAGATAGCGCGGATGGGCGAACGTGGATCGTCGGATCATAGGATGGACGATCAGACGGCTATTGGAAGCGAGAGCTGCGCAACAGTTAATGAGCGGGAGGAGGGTACGGCGGCGGTAAGCGGTTTTATCGCACCGCTTTATAGGAATGGGAAGTAATCGTACCACGGGGCGCGATGCAATCAGGATGAGACACGTGGCTGTAGGGTCCTGCGGGAAACCGCTTCCCCGTGGGCTATCGAACGTGCAGGTTCGCGGGGCAAGGGCTACGTACGCCGTTAGATCACAAGGCAGAGGATCGGACGGCAGTGGATAATCGCGCACGTGCTTTGGGTGACGTGACAGGTGAGGGCCCGCCAATAGTATTTTCATATGCACACGGTTATATTACCAAGGCTTAAGTATAGCTTTGCACCCAGGACTTAAACGAAGAATAGTTTTAAACAGGGTTTAAACGGATTATCGGGTTTTATAGAGTTATAAACAAAAACACCCGGGAGCTAAGTAAACAAGGGTTTATGGAGACATTTTAGCGGAAAACGGAGGAATGGGGAGTTAAAGAGTGTAAGCGGGGTTTTTAAGTAAATATGGGTTTACACAAGGTTTAGGAAGAAAATAGAGATGAAATGGTTACGAGGGTATACAACAAACAAAGGAGGAAGGATGAAATAAACTGCTATTATCTCCCTCCTTGAAAAGACACACGGCCACAGTAGTCATTTGGTCCTCTAAACACACAAATGCATAGCAGAGCTAACACTGGCTCTTTCTGGGGATGAGGTCCTCCCTGTGAGGTCTCAAGAACCTGCAGATCAATGTCTTTCCAGCTGAAAACAAATTAGTTAAAATTCCTAGTGTTCCATTGGGCATGGAGTCTACTGCACCTATACTAAAACTGATAGAAACACAATATTTACAACTTTTAAGGCCAAAGACCTTAAATCACATAAACTTTCAAAAACCGCCCATTAACTGGGCCATCAAAAACTGCTTCTCCTCCCATACTTTTCAGTATAAAGGTGTTGTTCCCTTGAATCTGTGAAATAATGAAAGGGCCTGTCCAGAGAGCATCAAACTTCCCATGATTTCCTTTCTTTTCCTTTAGTGCATCCCATTTCAAAACCAAGTCTCCAACCTGAAAATTGTCTGTTTTTGCCTTCTTGTCAAAGGCTTCCTTGATCTTTTTCTGATGTGTTGCAGCCTTTTCAACCAGCTATTCTCTAATCTGATGTACCTCTGCCAAATCAGTGATCCTTTTTGCCATGTCTTATTCTTCATTCTGTTCTGTTTGAAGGAACTTTGCCATAGGTAGAGTTAGCTGAATTGGGAATACAACTTCAGTGCCATATACCAGCTTGAAAGGAGAATTCCCTGTGGATTTTTTAATGGTCACTCTGTCAGCCCACAATGCATACTTGAGCTTTGAATCCCAATTCTTTTTATTTTCCTCTAACAGCTTCTTAATTATCCTTATCAGGCTTTTATTAGAGGATTCTGCCAGACCATTTCCTTGTGGATAATATGAGGTGGAATGAACAAGTTTAATACCCATAGAATCACACATTTCCACCAATTCTTTTTCCCTGAAGGCTGCTGCATTATCTGTGATTAATTTATGTGGACAACCAAATCTGCTGAAGATATTCTCTGTCAAAAACTTCATGACCACATTATGATCAGCCTTCCTGGTAGGGACTGCTTCAATCCACTTGGTGAAATAATCAGTAGCTACTAATATCCACCTGTGCTGGCCACTGGAATGTGGATTGATTTCTCCAATAAAATCCAAGCCCCATTGCTGAAAAGGTCCTTTTGCCTGAATTGGTTTTAGGGGCAGGGATTTCAACTATTGTTTTCCTTCAAATTTTTGGCACCTATCACAAGATTTAACAAAAACAAATACATCAGAAAATAAAGTGGGCCAATAGTACCTAGCTCTGAGAACTTTATGGACTGTGGTTTTCCAATAATGGTGTCCTCCACACATGCTGGAATGAAATCGCTGCATAACTTCTTTTCACTGTTCCTTGTCCAGACACCTTAAAAATATTCCAGATGGATCCCTCCAGTAGAGCAGATTTTCATTGATGCAATATTTAGCTGCTCTAAGTTTTAAAGTTCTAGCTTGACTTTGAGTAAGTTCTAAAGGGATTTCTAGCTTCAGCAAGAAATTAATTATTGCAGAATACCAGTTACAAGAAGCTAGACTCTCGGCCACTGACTGCTTTCTCTCTGATTCAATTGTTTTTTCTTCTTTATCTGTCTGACTGTTTTCTGCAATTGTGCACAGGAAATCAATATCTAAAGACCTGCAATTTTCTTCAGCCAATAACTTGGCAAGACCTTGACCTCTGATAAGCTTGGTGGGCTTCAGTTCTATATTAAATTCTATCATCTTTGCAATCCACTTTGCCCTTCTTCCATCAACATCAGGTTGCATAACTTCTTTTGACTATTCCTTGTCCAGACACCTTAAAAATATTCCAGATAGATCCCTCCAGTAGAGCAGATTTTCATTGATGCAATATTTAGCTGCTCTAAGTTTTAAAGTTCTAGCTTGACTTTGAATAAGTTCTAAAGGGATTTCTAGCTTCAGCAAGAAATTAATTATTACAGAATACCAGTTACAAGAAGCTAGACTCTCGGCCACTGACTGCTTTCTCTCTGATTCAGCTGTTTTCTCTTCTTTATCTGTCTGACTGTTTTCTGCAATTGTGCACAGGAAATCAATATCTAAAGTCCTGCAATTTTCTTCAGCCAATAACTTGGCAAGACCCTGACCTCTGATAAGCTTGGTGGGCTTCAGTTCTATATTAAATTCTATCATCTTTGCAATCCACTTTGCCCTTCTTCCATCAACATCAAGTTGTGTCAAAACATCTTTAATTGCAACAGAGGGTACATGTGCAACTATCTTTGAATGCAAGATATAAACTCTGAAATCTTTTAAGGATTTGATAAGGGCATATGAATGTTTTTCAATAATATCATACCTCAGTTCAGCATCCCTCAAGTTCTTGCTGAAAAATGCCACCGGATGTTCTGAACCTTCTTCATCTATCTGCAACAAAACAGCTGCAATGGTGTCTTCAGAGGCAAAAGAAAATATATGGAACTCCTTGCTGTAATCTGGACTTATTAATGTGGGAGCCTCCATAATAGCTTTTTTTATAGACTCAAATGATTTTCTTGCTATATTAGTCCACTTGATTTCTGCTCCTTTCTTCAACATGGAGGTAATATGCTTCACTAATTCAGCAAAATTTGGTATAAACCTCCTTACAAAATTAATTTTGCCCAAAAAGGACTGAATATCCTTCTTTGATCTTGGGACAAACAAAGCCTGTATTGCTTTTACTCTTTCTGGGTCGCTTCAGACCCCTGCAACAGACACCACATGTCCTAACAGCTTGCCTTCTTCTAAAGCAAATTGTGATTTTTTGGGATTGACTGAAATTCCAAACCTCCTGCACTTCAGAAACACTTTTTTCAAATCCTGCAAATGCTTTTGATGGCAGCCAGAGTAAACTATTATATCATCAAGATAGATAAGGACAAATTTGTCCTTCTATCTGACAAATGCTATATCCATAGCTCTCTGAAAGGTTGCTCCAGCATTCATCAATCCAGAAGGCATTTTAGCATACATAAAAGTGCCCCAAGGAGTGGTAAATGCAGTCTTCTCTTGGTCATCTGGGTGCACAGCAATTTGATTAAAGCCTGAAAATCCATCCAAGAAAGACATTACTTTGGCTCCTGAGACCTTTTGCAACAAGTGCTCCATCTTTGGTAGGAGATAATTGTCTTTTTTTGAGCACTTGTTTAAATTTCTGAAATCAACACACAGTCTAATTTCTCCACTTTTCTTCCTCACCACCACTAGATTGGCCACCCATTTGGAATATCTAAGAGGAACTATAATCTTGGCAGCCAACAAATTTTTAATTTCTTTTTCAATCAGAAGAAGAAACATAGGATTTATTGGTCTCAGCTTCTGTTTGAAAGGAATGGTGTCTTTCTCCAGAGGAATTTTATGCTGAATTATGTTCTTATCATACGTTTTCAGCTCACTATATTCCCAGGCAAATACATCAGCAAATTGCCTCAATAAATTGCAGTATTCAGCACTTTGATCAGCAGACAAATGAGTGGACAAATTTACATATCTAGGCTGACCTGGACTTCCTATATCATGCTTACAGACTGCAGATTGGTCTTCTTTTTGGCCAGCTTTGTAAGGCACATCATTTTGGTCAAACAGTCTTTCAAGAGGGATTAGACCCTTACGAATTTGATTGCTGGGAAGCTGAACAATATTGTTTTTACCAATTTTATTTCTAAGCTGGGATTGGGAGTTTTCTAACAAGGCTTCATTCTCTTGGTCAATTTTCATTTCAGAAAATTAATCAATGACTTATAGGAATCTATTTATTTCATCATCATCTTCAAAAACTTTCCAATGGTGGACCTTGTCAGGCAAGGATGGTCTATACTTTATTTGGACTTCATAAACTAGTTTGGGGGGCATGGGAGGTATAAATAGACGGCAGAAACAACAAGGGAATCAGCAAGCTGATTTTGGGCTCTAGAAATATATGAAATACAGAAATAATCAAAAGAATCTCTAATTCTCCATACCTCATCTCTGTATGCTTTTAGCCTTGGGTGCCTTGCTTGAAATGTTTTATTAACTTGTTGAATGATCAAATCAGCGTCTCCAAACACTTTCAGATTCTTGATTCCTCTGTCTTTTGCTACATTAAGGCCCAATAGCAGAGCTTCATATTCTGCTATGTTGTTTGTGACTTGAAAAACCAGCTTAAAAGACAGCTAAATGCTCTCTTGTTGTGGAGATACTAGCACCACCCCTGCTCCTGCAGTCTCCCTGGAACATGCTCCATCAAAGAACATCTCCCAAACCTGACTTCCTTGCTCTTCCTCGGCCTAAACTGTTGGTTTCCTGATCTGCATTGAGGCCTTATGAGATTCTTCTATTTGGAGAATACATGCTCCAAAATCAGTGTCCACTGCATATATGGGATGATTTGTAGGATTCTTCTCATCACTAATGATATATGCCAACTGTGCTTCTCTATATAACCTCCTGCTTTCTCCTCCAAAAACTGGGACAATTGCATAAGAAAGATCATTTTGTAAGGTCCCACCCAGTCTCTTAATCCATCCTCTGGACAACAGCATGCCAAACTTGGGAGGCACATCTGCTACCACAATATCCATCATCATACTCTTCATGGGCAGCTGAGTTAAGGTAATGTCCAGGTCTTTAATCAATCCAAAACATTTCACTTTCCTTGAATCAAAAGAGAATAAATCATGATAGGGTCTGGTGATATCAAGGCCCAACTCTTCCATGACAGCTTTAGGCATCAAATTGTGGCTGGCCCCTATATCTAGCAGGCAATTGTGGAGGATTTTGTCATGAATGGTCAATGAAACATAAAAATATGGAGAATTATTATCAGCAGGTTCAATCATGGGACTAAGCACAATGGCAGGCTTGTCATCTTGCAAATTGACAGAGTCAGTGGAGGGTTGTGTGGTTTCTAGCTCAAGAGCTTCAAGGATAGGCTTTCTAAATACTTCACTCTTCACCAACTCTACCAAAGGCACAAAGATTTTCAATTTTTGGACCTCTGACTCTAAGCTGAAAGAAGAAGATACTTATCAGAACCTTTTACCTCTTGAACTGGAGCTTTGAGGATGATTGGATCAGCTGCTGGTCTTCTTTGCCTGGTATTCTGTGACTCTGTTTGGACAACAGCTCTTTGGGCAAGATTCTCCTTGACATTTTTTGCATTCTACCTCAGGTTATATTTCTGCTCTTGTTCAGTTTGTAGGACAGTTTCTCTATCCCGCTCTTGCCTATCTTGTTCTTGCAGCAATGATTCTTCATAAGCAACCAATGTCAAAAATGCGGCACTGCCTTTATCTTCCATGCAGTGAATTTCATCCTCATCTTCTTCAAATTGTTCCTCCTCCATGACTACATTTTGGAAGGGAGCCTTAACTTTCTGTTCTTCCTTTGTTTCTTCACCCCTCTGCATAATTTGTAACTGCTCATTTGCTCTTCTGAATGGATTCTGATTTCTTGGAGCAAATGTGTTCAGCGGCCTTGTTTTTCCTGAATTATGCTCAACCTTTAGCTTTGGAATTTCAGCAGCCAAGGACTCTATCATCTTAGTCATTTTATCTAATTTAGGCTCTGAAGATGATGCAGAGGAAGTAGAAGCCTAACCTCTCTGCCTCCTTCTGTCAGCTTGACTTTTTAGTTTCTCTGCAGCCATGATATTAGACTCTACTTCTAGCGCTGCATCCTGCATGTCTGCCAGCGTAACACATCTCCTTTCTCTCAATAACAGGCAAAAATCAAAGTCAAAAGCATTGGCATAAGTGAGTTTGGCAGAGGTGGGAGTAGGCTTTACCTCAGCTGGTATCTTACTATACATACGGTTGAATCTTTTATTAAAATCAGGTAATGATTCCCCATTTTCCCTTTTCAGATTACCAAACTCAGTATGATAATACAACAAGTCCTTTTTATCTCCCCATTGTTTCAAAAATGCATCATCTAATGCTTCAATATCTGTTATAGATCTTTGGGGTAATTCTCTGAACCACTTCCTAGCCTCTCCATCAAAGCTTTGAACAAAAACTCTCATCCACACATCATTTTCACTTATATCTAAATTATTAGCATAATTGTAAAAAGCTTTTAGGTGCTCTTCTACTGTTACTCCCTCTGTTCCAGTGAATTTAGGCATATATTTTTGATATTCTCCCACGGGCATAGGATTTAAAGGATCAGGCAAGACTAAAGGTCCATATCTAGCAACAACAATTCTCTCAATCTTCGTGGGTGCTTGTTGTCTTGCCATGATTGGGATATGTGGAAGAATAGTAGCAAATTGAATAGCAGGAAGTAATGTGATGGATGGCAGAGACCAAGGGATGTTTTGGACTAAATGGGAAGTTTTCTTTGGACTGAGATTCAAAGGGGAACTAACTGACAAAAGGGTTGTATTAATCTCTGAAGGAATTTCCTTATTAACAGTGTTGGGTTCTAAATCTTCATACTTTATATTTTTAGCTACAACTTTATCTTTCAGAGATGCATGAGATTTCTTAAGCTTACCTAATCCTGATGCCCCTTTCTGTGATGCTTTCTTCGATTTGGCAGTCTTCTCAGGGTCAGGGACTGATTCCGCTGGTAATTTCTGAGGATTTCTTCGAGTATGTCTCACAAACTGAGCCAGAACTTCAATGTGGAGTCGCCAAATGATGGTCTTCCTCCAGTGGAGTCGCCAAATAGATGATTACAACCCAAAACTGTGTTCAAACCTTGTCTATCATCAAGGCTTGAAACTGTGTCGTTCTCCCAAGGAAGCTGAGCTTCAATTCTTCTCTCCCCGGCAACGGCACCAATTAATGTTATCACCCCAAGAAACTCTCCTAGGTTGTATATCAGAGATGCTCGGGAACATTACAAACTCAACAAAAATGTTGGAAAATTGATGGATGAATGAAAGAAATGCTGCATACTCAAGCCAGATAACCACTTCTACTATGCTTAACCCCAAACATGGGTGAACACCCCCAGACTACAAGGCTTTAGACCACCAATTACTCACAGTTTTAAAGAAATGTGATGATGGAGAATATTGATTACACCAGCAGATGCACAGGACCCTGTGATGGCCAACTGCAACTAGTTAAAAGGTCTGTAAATCTACTTCTTAATGCACAGACAAGATGACATCTCTCAGGCATTAAAACAACATAAACCTGCATACATATTCAATAATACATGCTAAATTCTAACACAGAGGTGGGATGACAGCCTCTCTAATGCTAAACATCAACAGCACATGAATAAATGCATAACAGGCACAGCCTGGAACAAAGAAGAAGTGGAAAGTGAGCAATTAACAGCAAAAGAAGCTTGTATTAGCTGAAAATGAAGACCAGACGCTGCAGGTATCACAGTAGTTATAGTCTCTAGAAGTTGAACCTTACACCAAGATAACACTCATCAACCCCATTACCTCTTTTTTTTGGGTATATATAGAATTTGTTTACAAAAACACTCTGCTGAGTTCCACGAGGAGGGGTCATAATGGACCACCCACACATATTAACTCTTCTGATGGTTTGTCTGCTACAATCTGATGGTCTTAATGAACAAATCGACCTTTTCTGGTGCTCGGTCGTCCTTTTCTGAGCATATGGAATGTAATGTGTACAAGGCTCCATGACTGATTAATACCTTGATCTGCTCGAGGCTGTCCTTTTCGTCCTTCGGGTGTACACTGTGTTGAATGCAGTTGCTGAGGAATTAACACAGACAGTACCGGAACTGGTAGCCAGCCACCTTTGTTTCTCGGGATCACAAAGCAAGTCGTGGACGTAGCAGAATGGCGGAGGCAGACTGAGCGGAGGAACGAAGCTTAGCCGTCAGATCACACAAATCAACAACGGAGATCGTTTGACAAGGGGTATCGGGAGATAGCGCAAATGGGCGAATGTGGGTCGTCGGATCATAGGATGGACGATCGGACGGCTATTGGAAGCAAGAGTTGCGCGACAGTTAATGAGTGGGAGGAGGGTACGGCAACGGTAAGCGGTTTTATCGCACCGCTTTACGGGAACAGGCGGTAATCGTACCATGGGGCGCGATGCAATCAGGATGAGACACGTGGCTGTAGGGTCCGGCGGGAAACCGCTTCCCCGTGGGCTATCGGACGTGCAGGTTCGCGGGGCGGGGGCTGCGTACGTCGTTAGATCACAAGGCGGAGGATCGGACAGCGGTGGATAATCGCGCACGTGCTTCGGGTGACGTGACAGGTGAGGGCCCGCCAATAGTATTTTCATATGCACGCAGTTATATTACCAAGGCTTAAGTATAGCTTTGCACCTAGGACTTAAACAAGGAATAGGTTTAAACAGGGTTTAAACGGATTATCGGGTTTTATAGAGTTATAAACAAAAACGACTGGGAGCTAAGTAAACAAGGGTTTATGGAGAAATTTTAGTGGAAAACGGAGGAATGGGGAGTTAAAGAGTGTAAACGAGGGTTTTAAGAAAATATGGGTTTACACAAGGTTTACGAAGAAAATAGATATTAAGGGGTTACGAGGGTATACAACAAACAAAGGTGGAAGGATGAAATAAACTGCTATTAGCTCCCTCCTTGAAAAGACACACAGCCACAGTAGTCATTTGGTCCTCTAAACACACAAATGCATAGCAGAGCTAACACCAACATCAACCATCTACCATTTAGATTCCTCTGCTCTTGTCTAGCCTTTGCCTCTACTTCAATTCTATAGGGATTTTAGTCAACATTGCCTAATTTTGATCAAACAGCTTAATCCAAGCCTTATAATATGGTAGAGAAAGCTTAACATGCCTAATCAATGATTTTGACTTGAGTGAAGGGTACATAATTGCCAAGGCCATGACAAAGGAGTTCAACAATCAATAACACCAACACTAGGGGGTACATATAGGGCTTGTTGCTCTTGATTAAATGCCAATCACATGCCCTCATACATGATATAATCCAATGAAACGCCACAATCCCATTGATCTTGAAAACTGTTAAGTCTGCTGAATTTTGAATGGGATATGAAATTCTATTTTCTCCATATGAAGTCTGATGAGGTTGGAACCACTCTCAAACATCCTGAGTCATTTCATGGTAATGTTAAAAATTTAAGTAAAAGGATGGAAATGAAAGATAAAGGAGAATGTCACTTTTACTTTAAGAATTTAACATTACCATTAGGGAGCAACTTGGGAGTATTTAGAAAGTGTAGTTCCTCGCAGAACAGTTTGAAATTTCCAAAAACAAAAAAAGTCCAGCAGAACCCTCCACCTTCTCACGGATCCGCTCACGATCTAGGGTGGATACATGCCTAAACCTCCACAGATCCGCACCCGATCCTTTCCGGATCCACGGATCGGGAAATAAGAACCACAGATCGGGCAGCAGGAGCCGCGGATCGGAGCCCTGCAAATCCAATTTTGCAGGAACTGCCAAAAGAAAGACAATCCATGGTTCCACCGAAGGATCGGTGGCTGATCCGTATGGGATGTGGATCTATCTTTGGATCCTTGGGGGGGGATGGTTCCTGCAACATTGGTCTAACTGTTGGCCTTTGTCTTCACCTCAACTCTAATACCATCTTAATTTTTGGTATATTCTATGCTTAAGATCAATTTACTTCAATTTATTTATTAACCCAATATCAATATCTAGTTTAGCAATCACATCAGCATGATAGTAAAATGCAGATAGAACATAAACATGAATAGTAGAAAAAAAGCCAAGACAATAGGACACAAGATGTGGCACCAGCCAGGGAAAAGCCCTAATGTGGGGAAACCCTTGATCAATTCTTCTTATATTCTTCAATAGTTCAGCAAAGATAGATAGTACAAATTTACAGATCGATAATTTATGACAGTAGTAGAAAAGCCCTAACCAGAGAAGTCAATGTTGGTCAAAAGGGAAAAATTCTTCCTCTAAGCAGCTCGGTCAAACCTAGACAACTTCGGCCTTCAACAACAAACTCAAACAGTCCAAAATAGTCCGAAAAATTCAGTCAAAGTCTGGTCAACTAAAGTCAAACTGCAGCCAGCAACTAGGGCAGTCAACGCTGGTCAAACTAGAGGTCAGATCACCTCGGTTTCAGTGCCCAAATCTACGACCAGCCAAGGAGAAGCTGCCTCATCCAATCCGCATTCAAAATAGGTCAACGCAGCCAAACAGTCTCCCTGCAGCGCGGTCAACACTAGTCAACGCAGTCAACTCCTTCCATCGTAGGTGTGAGAGATGGCTGCACTAATTTGCGTACCCAATCAAGTGAGGAGAGAGAGATGAGTGAAGATGAGATGATGAAATAATGACTTGAGGTCTCCTCCTTTTATATGCCACGTTGAGGATGAACTGGGGGTAAAAATTCATGTTTTTCTTGCTGGCGGACCTTGAAAATTCGTCAATAATACAAATAAATTCATATCTTCATTTTTACATGTCAGAATCAGATGATGTTTAGATCAATCCTACACCTCTCGGAGAGAGGAATCCAAAAAAAATATCAGTTGTCATAAATAAGATGACCCATGTGGAGTTTGACTCTCATTGCCAATTTTAACAAATAAAAAGCATGAAGATCAATGACACTAGAAGTAGGCACTCAACCAGGGCTAAAACCACAATGCAGGTAAAAGCCTAGTCAAACTCTTCCACTAATAGATTCAAATCAAATTGAGACAGACCAAGACCTTTGACTAGACCAAAAGACCTTCCTCACTCCACTAAGTCAACGTTCCAAGATGATTATGCAAACTTCAGTAGTCTCTTCTCGTCAAACAGCTTCAACCCAGCTACAACACAGAAGTTCGGCCTTCCAACTTAAATTTCGTCCCTCCTGTAGCTACCTAGAAACTCACACGTGTAGTAAAAAAGAGAGATTTTCGACTTCTTTTGGCTTGACAAGTGTCTCCTTCTTCTTCACTAGGGTCTTTTCCTTCACTTTAAGTATTTCACTCTCCTTTTTCTCTTCTAGCAACTACAAATCGAAATTGCTTTTCTTGTGCTCCAAATGAGGTCGAGTTGCTACCTATATATAGTAGTTTGAGGCTGACTTGTCCTTAATGAGGCTGACTTGTCTTCTTTGAGGCCGACTTAGTAGAACAGGTGTCTTTGACTCAATTTACATCAAAAATATTTTTCTTTCTTGACAAATAAAGCCCAAGAAGGGTCTATTACATGATGACATGGACTAGGACTTATGACATAAACCCTAGAAGCCTACAATGGAGGCTTTGACCTAAATATAAAATAATAAAGCATGAAACCCATGCTTAATAAATAATTTTCTTTTTATAATAAAATTTATTTTTCTTTCTTTTGACAAATACATGACTCAAATACAATTATGAAGACCGACACTAGTTACATTCTTCAACACTCCCTCTTAACTAGGGAGGTATTCATAATTACATATATACATAGGTACATGGACGAACTCAAAATGATATGTTTCTATGAAGAGTTACAGCACACGCAGTGCTACAGATTAGATACTTGACCAAAGTATCTAATCGAGTGGGACTAAGGTGTGTTTCAAGCTTCAACCTCTATAGGTACCATAAGGCTTCAGCTCTAACACCAACCTTGGGATCTAAGTATCGTATCCAGGATCGGAGCTCCACAAGACCAATGATACCCTCCCTACTTCGGGATCTAGACATCATCACAGGCCGACCAAATGTCCTCCCAAACATCTTGTCGCCCCAAGATGCTTCATCTCTCCCTATACACTAAATCAGATATATCCATCAGTGCAAACATGCTTCCAAAATGTTCAACCTTCTTATGGAGAGATCTGCACAAACACAACCCCAATTAGTAATAAATTTTCAATATATACATGTTTAGCACAAACCTTCGGGGTCCTCAATCATTCTGATGCTACTTAGATTATCATCAAATTATCGAAACACATCTCGTTGGAAGCTTTCTTCTTTAATTTCTACAGCGACACCAAACTCAGCCTTAGCACTTCTTCTAGAACATCCAAATCTTGTTTACAACTTTGCCACTCACAAGTATCTATCTGTAATACTTCAGCCATGATCTTTATTCTTTCTTCAAGGTCTATATTATAGTTGTCACATTATGCCCTCCCTCTCAACTAGGGAGATATACACTTTCTTTCATCCAAGCTCCCTCTCAACTTAGGTAGATCTACAGCTACATTCTTGTATCATCGAGAAACTTCAACCTTTCAAAGCTTCATTTCTTTAGGAACATCATTCTTTCTTATGGCAACTAGGTCATTTATTCATCTTTTATGTCATCCTCATTCTTACAGCTTCCTTTATCCATCATGCTCATCATGATTATCAAGTCATATTCGATTATGAAATATCTTCAACATCTTGAATATTATGTACCTGCAAATCTTCAACAAGTACAACCAAAAAAAAATATACAGAAGCATGTAGTCAACTATATCAAAATAGGGTTATCATGTCATTACAATGGAATCATCAACATAATCAAGCTTTAGACATCAAATACCTAAACCTAGTCAGGTTTTGTTGATAGAGAACATTTTTTTCCATCAACATTTTTGCCCATCAACAGGTTCATAGTCAACAAACGTTACATCTTATATTCTAGACTTCAACAACTTGTTAGGGATGTTGTTGCAAAATCTAGATTCCATCAATGACACTTAAAGTCTTAGATAACTAAATCAAGTTAACAATCTAATCATAGCACTTTACATCTTCAATATTATGCCCTAGAATTTCATGTCAAGTTTTACTAGGGTTTTGTTATAGCCCCTAGATTTTATCAATAAAATGATATCAACAATCAAGTTAGCATTTTAGCATTTCATATCTAGGGTTTGATTATTATTCACTAGAAACTTATATCAATCTCTTACTAGGGTTTTTATCATAAACCCTAGACAAACATTAAATTTCAAAAATTAGATATACAACAATTTTGACCAGGCTAGAGTTTCGATCATACAGAGGTACATACACCTAGGTTTTCATTCCTAGGAATTTACAATGACTATAGCAAGGTTTTTTCATAACCCCTAATTCATAAAACCCTAAAAATCTAGGGTTTCATCATATAACATAGATACCTCTTTTTAATTTTTTTCCTCCCCTTAAAGCCAAAGGAAAAAAACTATGCTAGATTGACTTCTCCTACCTCTTGGATAAATTAGTGCACTTAGCCCAAAAAATATCTAAGTTTAGGAATGGAAGGGGGTAGAATTCAAGTAGAAATATCGATCTAAAGATTCTTTCCATAGGGTTTCATCATATAACCTATATATCATTGACAAACCCTTAATCATTAATAAAGAGAGATTTAATCCTGTGTTCTACACTTTTCATTAACAAACCCTAAATAGACTAGACTTTTATAGACAACATACCCTAAGCATTAGAAGGTTAGGGTTTTATAGTGAACTCTAAATATTAGGGTTTCACCAAAATGAACAAATGGCATGAGATAGTATGACAAGGGTAGATTCAATCTAGTGATTAATCACCCTAACAAGAATCTTTATGATTCAAAACCCTCGACACAAGAGAGTTAGTGATACAAAGCAAATATCAAATGAAGAATAATCATACATTTTTGTAAGAGGAAACTCTACAACAAATCTTGTAGTCTAAGACATACCTTGAGTTGTTCTTTAACAAACCTTGTAAGATATCATCGTCTCTGTAGGGCTTCCTTTGTAACGAGGCTTTTTTCATGATTCAAGTCTTTCTTTGAGGTTTCCTCCATAATCCTTGTATATTCTTGCGAGCTTTCCGATCAAAGAAAGGATTATGAGTATGCAACACAAACATATCTCGATGTGTGGAGGAAATCAAACATGAAAGAGGAAAAAAGAAGAGTATACATATCTTTTGGTAAAATAGTGAAGGCTCCCTCTTAATCCAATCTTTTTGAGGGATACCTACAACTTATCAAAAGCAATTCAAGAATTTCTAACAAGACATATTAGATCTATGAACTCTAGAAATCAAAAATAAAAGAAAACTTTCCAAAACCTAAAACAATAGTCTATGATATGAGTTGGAGGATATGTAAGAGACTTAATAATATAAGTCTTTGACTTCAGACTCTTCGGTCTTGTTCTTCTTAGGTGGAGCTTTATCTACAATTGTGGCATGTTCTCTTTCTCTTTTCTTGTCCTTGTTCCTAGGATTTTAAGGACATTGATTCTTATAATGTCCCATCTTATGACAATGATAGCACTCTACTTTAGATAGGTCAATCTTCTTCTTTGGTCCTTTAAACCTCTTATTTCCTCCCTTTTTCTTGTAGTGAGTAGAATACGCATTGGATGTGGTGTTCTCTTCATCTTCCTTCTTATTGTTTGCTAATGAGATGCAAGCTTCCTCTCGACTGTATGCATTCCACATTTCTTCAAAGGATGGTGTTTCTTTCCAACTGCTAATACCTGATGTAGAGGAACTCCAGGATTTTAATAGACCTAATAGTGCAACAATCATAAGATCTTTATCTGGTATGACTTCATCAATAGCTTGGAGCTCATCTCTTATTCTGGAGATTCTTACAAAATAGGAAGATACAATATCATCTTTTCCACAATGACCATAGTTCATTGAATGGAGTAGCTTCCTTCTTCCCAGAGATGCTCTTGATTTTTGGTAGCATCGGATGTGCTCTAGCCATGAAAATTGGTGGAGAGGCTAAGGCACATGAAATCTCCAAGGCCTAGAAATCGTTTGGAGAAATTCCAGCCGGATGAAGAGATAGTAAAATAATTAATATTTTTAATGGGGTTCCTAAGTCTAAACTTGGAAAAATTAAAATATTAACGTGTATTTACTATTGATAAGGGTGAAAAAGTTCTAAATAACGAGGATAAAGCCAGATCTAATCTTAGTCGTTGATTAGGGACTTAATCTCGGTCGTTGAATCGTCAACAGGAAAAGTATAAGAGGAGGCTTGAGGGTCAGTTGGAGGTACACCAAGTTGATTAGTCAATTCGATTTTATGGGGCAAGGTTTGCTAAAAAATCGAGTTAGTGATCTGTTGCAGCGAGGGGCAGTTCGACAGAAGGCCGAGAATACATAGTAGAGAGGCAGGGAGAGTGACGGAGAGACAACGCAGAGCCTAGGAAGGCTGACGCAGAGAGGAATTTTCGTGTGGCAGACTGAGAGCTAGTTAGCTGACGTAGAGCTGTAGAGGGTGACGCAGTCTTTGGAGGGTGACACAATTCCTGAGGGTAGCTCGGAGCAGCTTTCGCTATCCAGCTAAGGGAACAGTCGAAGTCACTGTGAGGCTATTCATCCGGTTGTTGATTAGCCGGAATATCTGTCTCCAAAGAAAGGTACTTCTACCAAGGAAAATCTCTGAAGGGTGAGCCATTTCTAGCACCCTAGTTGTATTCAGAAAACTGCATAATAATAAAACCCTCATATCTGCTACACAGTTTTTCCCGCATTGGCTTTTTCCGAGGATGATTATCCAAAAATAACGATGTCCGTTGTGTTGTCTCAGTGTATTTCAGTTGTTGATTTGTATATGTGTGAAGGCTGCATTTGTGTTTATTTCGGTATTTATATTAATAAATAACTTGTTAATGGAAAGAAAAAGTAGGAGATAATAAACCAAATAATGCAGTAGGGATTTCTGATGTGTTAGATTCAAAAAATTTCACATGGTATCAGAGCAATTACAGATCACAGGAAGACTGAAGACACCAACAGAAGAAATCTGAAAATTTGCAGCAGAAGCAGCTATCCCGAGAGACAACATTGTTCCAGAGCTGAAGAGGTAAGAGGAGGAGTGACGCAATGCAAAGAGAGTGACGCAGAGTCTCACGCAGAGCCTGCGTCAACAATTTGAGCCAAGAGAAGGGGCAACGCAGAGGCAGAGAGGGGCAAATCAGACCTACGCAATGCCCGATCATCTTTCTCAGGCAGGAAGGATTGACGTCGTGGCAAGGAGGAGCAGATTCAGCCCAAGCCGTGATTGCACAAAGCTTGAAGGGCTCAGATTCTTCAGTTGCCGAGGTTAAGGGAACTGTGCAGATTGTGATTTGAGGCGTTGGTGGGATGTTGTTTCTGTCGAAACAGAACAGTGTCTAAGGAGACGGAACCAAGGTAGAGGGAATCACTACCTCGACGGATTTATAGCCAAGGAATCCACATCCGTGTTGCAGCGGAAAAGGAGGATTGGAGAGGAGTAGTTCGACGTTGGCAGGAGGATTTCCAGGAGGGATGTCGAGACTCATAGGGATTCTAGAAGAGGAGCAAAGATGGCAGTCAATGGATTGAGGGATCAGGACAGATTGGACAGAGCTTCCAATTTTATCATCTGGCAAGCCAGGATCCTGGCAATCCTGAACAGACATCGCATCAAGGACTATGCCTTGAAAGTAGTGGCAATCCCAGTTGACCCAGTTGAGAACGAGAAGTATGAGGATGCCCAGGTGAGGGCAAAGTGCACGATCCTTGACAGGGTCAAAGATCATGTCATACCACATATTGCTAAGAAGAACACAACAAAGTAGATGTGGGACACTTTGACAACCTTATACCAGGGCACTTCCGTGCAGCGAAAGATACTATTGGAGAATCAACTGCGGCCATATCACATGCAGAAGGGAGAGGAGATAGATCCCTTCCTCCTCAGATTGCAGGAAATTCGGGACCAGCTTACTTCCGTGGGGTCTACACCGGATCCAGAGTTTATGGCCAAGACTGCCCTGAATGCAGTCTCCAAGTAGTGGGAGACATTTGTCCAAAGTATTTTGGGTAGAGCTACTCTTCCCAGTTGAGAGGGGATGTGGGCAGCTCTTCGCCAGGAAGAGATCAGGAGGATGACCAAGGTGAGGAGTAGTGGCAAGGGAGTTCCAGTCAAGAAAGAGGACGAGGAGGATGCAGCTCTAGCATCTGTGGGATATCAAGGGAAGAGGAAGAAGGACATCTCCAAGGTTAAGTGCTTCCATTGTGGGGAGTTGGGACATTATGCATCCTAGTGTCTCGGGAAGAAAAGCAAGGGAGAGGCTTCCGACTCAAACACAGCTCCAGCTAAGGCAGGGCAAGAGGTCGAGACTAATGACGATTGTGCCATGAGTGCTCATGCACCTCTAGATAAGAGGTGGGGAGGCATTGAGTTGTAGTCAGGAGGACTACATACTAGGGGCAGGATCCTTGAGGTGCCCAATCTCATGGATCACATATGGCTATGGGAGCCCTTAACAATAGTAGCATGATGACAGGTGTCGAGTGGAGCAAAGTGTGATGGAGTGGCAAGGCATTGCTAGAGTGCAGAAGTTTGTGGCAGCGCAGTGGAGAGTGCAGCAGTGCAAGAAGCACAAAGGTGTTTGCAGCAGCACAGTGGCAGCAGAGGGAGCACAGGATAGCAGCAGAGGTGGCTTCAACATTATGAGGCTTCCAAACTGACCAGGATGTCAGTGTTTGGGTGAAGTCAGTTACTTACTTCTCAATAACTGAGTTGCAGTGCAGCAGTTAGCAATGGCAGTGCTATGGGCAGTGTTGACCACTACCGGTCAACTACCCATAGCAGTACACCCCCTTTTCTTTGCAAGAAGGGTAGCGCTTGATCGACATGTCTATGCCATCCGACAATCATCGACAGCTTGATCTATTTATGTTGTAAACCCAGTCTGCATGTATAAATTGTAAATAATCTTAGCAGATAAATAGGGTGCTAGGGATCATTTGAGATCATTCGATCTGTGAGTCTTGTGCTGAAGAAGCTCTCTTGTAAACTTGTTCTGGTGCTCATAAAGAAAGACTTTGGGGTTGAAATCTTGCTGGTGTTACTCTCTGGAAGTGCTGTGAGCTATTTTATTTTCGGCATATTTTCATTTTCAGCCATTAGTAACAGCTTATTTTAGAGTATTGCTGAGCACAGGTATCTTGTTCACTTGCTAGTGTTTGAATGGTATTAGGGCTTTCAGAAATAATGGCAGGTATCTCCATTGTATCTGAGATCTAGTACTGTTTTTTCTCTCTTTATTGATGATTGAAGTGAGCTGTGCAGGAAACCTTTATTGAAGAAGATCAGTGGGCGTTTGGGGAAGTTCTCGGCTAAACCAGCCAACTCCCACAAGCATTTTCCTGCAGAGCCCAGCCAGTTTTGATCCTGGGTCTTATATTTAAGTTATTTTCTAATTTGCATGAGAGATTTCTGAAGTATTTCATAATAAATCTGGAACTTTGATCATATTACTGCTGTTCATTGATAAATCTGACTGTTTAAGAGTCAAACGTTGTAAATGCTGATCTAGGGTTTTTATTTTGTTTATGCGCATATTATTTGTGGTAGTTTTTTTTTCAGGTTACAGGGTTTCTGAAGCATCCGAGGGTTTATCAGTGCTGTCTGCTGTTCAGGGCTTTCAAATTTTATCTAAAGGGAATCTACAGCGATTTCATCTCCAACCATCAATCCATCTCTATGTTTCTGCCCACTCAGCAATCTGTCCACTTCGCATACAGCTCCCTCCATCAGCGTTCACCTGCAAATTGCCTCTCTCTCCATACGTCCAGCGCTCATTCAACACCATACTCCGGGCAAAGTAAACGTGGATTTTTATTTTTTGAAGACGCCCAGCCGCCTCCAGACTTCTGCGCAGTCACCTTAATTCCCTCAGCTCTCCACGTACCCAACGCAAGCCTGCATTCACTCTGATTTGCAAAATCACACAAGTAAAAGCGTTTTTTTTGGGCCATCTGCAAACCTGCGTGGGCCTTTTCCTTCCACGTTGTTGCTCGTTTTGCTGTCCTCTACCCGTCTGCAAACCTGCGTGAGGCCTTTCACGCTGCTGCTCTTCGCTGCTGCCGCCAAAACTGTCGTGGGCCTGAATCAGCACAAACGCAGAAAGGATTCAAACAAATCGACGTGGGTGAGGAGTTTTTCGTGGGCTAGTCGTAGCGTTTGCGGCTAAGTCGTTCCAGGTTCCGATTTTCAGCATTTGGATTTTTATTTTTTTTACGTAGCTGAGGGTTAAGCGCAAGTTATCGGATCCTATATGGTAAGTCGTAAAAGAATTTGATTGAAGTTTAGTTTGTTTTGTTTTTCCTTTTTTTTAGATTTTCATTTTGTTGTATTTAGATTTTAATCTTTAGTTTAAATTTTAGATTCATTTAATTTTGTTTAGTTTTTCAATTAAAATTCATAAAAAAGCTCAAAAATATCATTTTTATTTTTTTTTTAGATTTTCAGTTTAAATTTTAATTTAGGATTTTTTGTAAATATATATATCGACTCTTTATTTTAGCTTTGGATTTAGATTTTATTTTTTAATGTTAGAATAGATTATATAGGATTTTATTTTAGGTTTTAAGTTTTAAGTTAAAAAAAAAAAAAGCATAATTTTTTTTTTTTAAATTTTAAAATCAATAAAAATCTATAAAAAATAAAATAAAATAAAATAAAAAAGGGAGTTTTTCTTTTCTTTTAAAGTGTAGATTTAGATTTTTTAAGTTGCATTTAGTTTAAATTTTTGTTTTAAATTTTTGTTTGAAAAATCGTAAAAATATTTTGGAAATATTTTGTCAGATTCGATCTTAGCTCGGGGATTTATCACGTTTTATTTTTTTTCCTGCTGAGGCTGAATTGTTTTTGATGTGGAATGAATGTTTATCATCTTATGTGAGTTGGCATGAATGATCATTTTGAAAATTAGCTACATGAATATGATATCTGGTTAATGTTCAAATTTATGTGGTTGTGTATCAAGCTTTATCTTTCGAAGTTTTAAAATTGCTAGATCATCGTTAAGACATTGTGAATTTACTGGATATCTTGCATCGTTCAAGTTATTTGATGATAAATGATTGTTGTACATGGTTTATATTTCTACAACATCTAGTAAGTAATCGTTTAAACATCAAACCCATAAGGCACTGGTCCATTAAATTAATAAAATCTATTTAGTGCTGGTTTCCTTTCGTGTCTCCCAACCCGACTGGTTCACAGTTGGTTTTCATCATCTCATAGGGTCTACCCCCCTTAGCCGTGGGAGACAGGCTTAAACGGAGAGATCGGGGATCAGAGTGACAGCCCCTGGTCTGAGCGTTGTCGTGACAATCTGTGCGACAACATTTTTTGGCGCCGTTGCCGGGGATAGAGTTTTTCTGTCCTTGGTTCTTTCATTTCGAGCTTTTTCGTGTTTCACTTCTTGTTCAGGTGGCGACTCCACTTCATATATTATCTTCAAGAGTGTATACTAGAAGACATCCAAGCAGTCTGTGCAATCCTACTCCTGATCCTGAAAAGGTCCTCAGGGTACGATTACACAAACTCTCTTCTCGTACACTTCTTGTTAACCTTGGACAAGAAGCCCTCTCTGATATCCATTTGCTTTTTAATAGTCAAGTTAGGCACAGCATCATGGATATGTATGCCCCTTGCAATTTTTCTAACATTCCAGGGTATCCCAATGCTATTCCATCAGTTGGGATAGATAAATTGCCTAGCTTTCAGGGAGATAATGCTATTAGTGCAAATTCGCATCTAAGAGACTTTAGTATATGGATGGCTAAATATGCAAGATCTCTTGATTTCGATCATGAAGATGTTAGAATGACTCTTTTCATTTTAACCTTGGGAGGTGATGCTCATGAATGGTTTACTGAAAAGCCTCAGAATTCATTTGATTCCTTAGAATCGATCATTAATGCATTTAAAGAAAAATATGGAGATAAGAGAGAAGGAAGACACCTCGTAAAAGCTATTAGCCTAATAAAAAAGAGAGAGGATGAAATCGTTGAAGAATTTAATAAAAGGTTTAATGGTATTGTTAGAGAATTACCTCAAGACTATAAACCTACAAACAAAACTCTCCAAGATTTTTACATTGATGCCTTTAGTCCTAAGCCATCTTATGAATTAAGGCGTGCTAAACTTAATGATTATAGAGATTGCCAGGCCTTAGCTATAGAGCTTGAAAAGGACAAGGCTGCATCTGGGAAGTCTGAGATCCCAGGTTTCGATAGGGCTGCTACGAAACTAAAGGAACCTAAAGGAAAAGCAGTTCAAGAACCTGAAAGTGAGCTTGTTCTCAAATTGCTTCAAAAAATTGAAACCATGGAAATTAATCATAATAAGGAGACAACCACTTTGCAGAATAGGTTGATCCAAATGGAAAGAACGCAAACGCAGAATTTTCAACCTCGAAATAATAATAATAGAAATAACAATTGGCAAAGGAAGGGTCAATCTAGTGAGCAGAGACCTCCTAATCCGATAACTAATTTGGTTGATAATGCTCCTCCTTACTGTTGGGTTTGTGATGCTCTTCATGAAGAGGCCACTTGTCCCATCGTTAGAAGAATTTTAGATAATGGAATGTTTGGAACAGGTGATCAAATAAATGTAGTAGGCAGCAAGTTTCCTTTGTCTATGGATGATTGGATAGAGGTCAAGGAGAAGAGTCGTGATGTTATGAATCCGTCATCAGCTTTTAGTATAAATAACCTTGAAAATGAAGATGACATTTTGGCTAGGTTATATGGTGAAAGACCCTCTCCCGAGCAAATCTTGGAAATTGCTAGAGATAAGGGTTTGACCTATCAGAGAAGGGATAAAGATCAAAGCGGGAATCAAATTCCCCCTCGAACTTTTAACCCTGGTGTAAACTCTGGATTAGATGTCGATTTGGGAAGTTGGTTTAACAATGCAAAAATCTGGGTTCCTATCTCCGAGATTGCTAAAATCCCTTTCCAAAGAGACAAGTTACTAAAAGCTATTCAAGGTCCTCAAGTAAATATTTCTCAACAGAAGACTCGGGAAGTTGACTATCACGATGCTCCCATATATCTGCAAAGCTTAGATGCTGATAACAAAGATCACCAGCCTTTCTTTATCACCTTATTAGTTAATGGATATAAATTGAATAATTGCATGTTGGATTCTGGTGCATCAGCTTGTGTAATGACTAAAAGGGTCATGGAACAGCTTAACTTAAGAGTTTCTAGACCCTACTATAACATATGCGCCATGGATTCTAAGAAAATCGAAGTGCATGGTTTAATCAAAGATTTGCAAGTTCATCTATCAATTTACCCAAACATCATGGTTGTCATGGATATTGTTGTTGTGGATGTGCCTGATGCCTAGGGTATGCTATTATCTAGAAAGTGGGCCTCTGATCTAGGAGGAAGTATTCAAATGAATTGGTCATATTCTATGATTCCTTCTCCTGGGGGTGATGGTTTTGTAAGACTAAATAGAGAGCCCGAAAGAAAATTTCATGTTGAAGATCCTAAGAGACCTCACAATGAAATAATCAAGGAGAAATCTGACATTGGGAACTATGCCATCATGTCTAATTTTATAATTCCTCCCGATGATAAGATTAGGGATCTCAAGGATAAAGTTTGGTATATGTACTTCGATGGTGCATCGTCTAGGCATGGTAAAGGTGCTAGAATAGTGCTTAAATCTCCCCTTGGTCAAATTTTCAAGTTTGCCTATTGATTAGAATTTGAGGCAACCAACAATGTCGCTGAATATGAGGCTATATTGTTGGGGCTTGAGTTGGCCAAGTCTTTGAAGGTTAAATTGCTTAGCATTAAGGGGGATTCTGATTTAGTTATCATGCAGCTTAAAAATAAATTCACATGCAGAAATCAAAGATTAAGAAATTATCGAAATGCTGTGTGGGATACTATGGAGCATTTTGATGCCCTTGACCTCGAAGCAATTCCAAGAGAGCAAAATAGTTTGGCAGATGAACTTGCCGTAGCTGCTACTACTTTCCAGTTATCTGATGAGCTAATTAAAGATAAGATCAAAATGGAAGTAATATTCAGACCATCTGTTCCAGATAACTCAGAGCATTGGCAGGTCTTCAATGATGAAAAGCAAGTCATTCGTTTTCTTAATAGCTTGGATGAGTTTGAGGATTTCCGGATAGTTTCTGAGGAGGACGGATCTTTAAATCATGAGCATATCATAAATCCTACTCCTAGGAATGTGGTTGCCTTAGAGCAACATTTTGATCGGCATGATGCCACGAAGCTGAGAGAAGAAAATAAGATGGACCCAGGCGAATATCTCAAGATAAACATTGGTACTTCTAAAAACCGAAAGATCGTTAAAATTGGTAGAGGTACTAGTGTGGAGGAAAGAAAAAGGTTAACTGATTTACTTCGCGAATATCGAGATATTTTAGCTTTTTCTTATGATGAATTAAAGGGCTATAGGGAAGATGTCATGGAACATACTGTCCCCTTAAAAGATGAAAATGCTAAACCCTTTCGTCAGAAACTTAGGCAAATTAATCCTAAATTAGCCCCCTTGGTTCAGAAAGAACTTGTGAAAATGCTTGCAGCAGGGATTATCGCCCAAACAAGGCATTCAACATGGTGTTCGAATCTGGTGATTGTTAGGAAAAAGAATGGTACGATAAGGTTGTGCGTCGATTTTCAAAACCTTAATCTAACATGCAAGAAAGATAATTACCCTTTTCCAAACATGGAGACTTTGTTGCAAAGAGTAACTGGTTTTGGAATGATGTCGCTGCTAGATGGTTTTTCTGGGTACAATCAGGTTTGGGTTAAGAAGGAAGATCATCATAAAACCATATTCACAACGCCATGGGGTACTTTTGAATACATCAGAATGCCGTTTGGATTAACAAACGTTGGGGCTACATTCCAAAGGGCTATGGATTATGCCTTCAAGGGGTTAATCGGGAAATTTATTGAAATTTACCAAGATGGTCTTACTGTTTTTTCTAAAGATGGTATCAGTCATGTAAATCATCTTAGGCAGGTTTTCGATAGATGTAGAGAATACGGGATTTCTTTGAATCCAGCTAAGTCTGTTTTTGGAGTAACAGAAGGGAAATTACTCGGCCATATCATTTCTAAGGAAGGAATCAAGATTGATCCTGAAAGAATTGAAGCAATCCAAAATATTCCTCTCCCTCATAATCTTAAATCCCTTCAGTCTTTCCTCGGAAAGATAAATTTTATTAGAAGGTTTATTCCAAATTACGCAGAGATAGCTAAGCCTATTCAAAATCTTCTAAAGAAAGATGCAGAGTTTGTTTGGCAAGAAGACGACAAAAAGGCTTTCCAAGAAACCAAATGTGCTATCGCAAGAGCTCCTGTCTTAGTTAGTCCCGATTATTCCAAGGATTTCATGATTTTTTCTTTCGCTTCCGAAGATACCATTGCTGGTGTCCTGCTTCAAAAGAATAAAGATGGTCACGAGCAGCCTATTGCTTTCATGAGTAGAGCACTTCAAAATTCCAAATTGAAGTACAATACCATGGAAAAGCAGGCTTATGCCCTGGTCAAGTCTCTTAAGCACTTTAAATCTTATGTGGGTTATTCTAAAATCATTGCTTTCGTCCCACATTCTGTTGTTAAGGATATATTAACTCAAACCGATTGCTTAGGGACTCGCGCTAGGTGGGTTACTAAAATACAAGAGTATGATTTAGAAATCAGACCCACCAAGCTGGTCAAAGGCCAAGGTTTAGCTCAGATGTTAACTGAAGGTAACGAAAAGACTCTTGGTTTGTTCTGTCTTAGCGATCTATCTTCGCCAGAACTGCAAATATTAGCAGAGCATGAGTGGTACAAGGACATAGTTTATTACTTGATGAATCTTGCATGTCCTAACCATTTAGTTGCTCATAAGAGAAGGGCTCTTAGACTAAAAGCCACTAAGTATTGCCTTATGAAGGATGGCCTTGGGTGGAGAAATCCTGAGGGCATAGTGCTTAGGTGTGTTGATGACGTTGAGTCCAAGAAATTAATCTCTGAGTTTCATTCAGGATTTTGTGGTGGTCATTATGCTGCTAGAACTACCGCCCACAAAATCCTGAGAGTTGGCTATTATTGGCCTTCAATCTTTTCTGATGTGCACAAGTTTGTTAGAGCTTGTCAAGCCTGTCAACTATTCACTGGGAAACAGAAGCTTGCTGCCTTGCCCCTACAACCTGTCATTGTAGAGGCACCTTTTCAGCATTGGGGTCTGGACTTCATAGGGAAGTTCCATGAAAATTCTAGCAATGGCTACTCATGGATTTTGACTGCTACAGATTATTTCACTAAATGGGTTGAAGCCATTCCTGCTAAGAATGCCACTGAAAAGGTTATTATGGATTTCATTGAAAATAACATCATTACTAGATTTGGTGTCCCCGCTAAGATCACTACTGACAATGCCAAAGCTTTTAGTTCCTTAGAGTTTTCATCTTTTTGTTTCAAGTATGGCATTGTCTTATCTCATTCGTCAAATTACTATCCTCAGGGTAATGGTCTGGCTGAATCAAGTAACAAGAATCTCATAACCATTATCAAGAAGATAGTAGGAGATAATAAGAGATCATGGGACAGCAAAATCAAGTATGCTTTATGGGCAGATAGAATCACTAAGAAGAAAGCTACTGGTAAATCTCCCTTTGAATTAGTTTATGGCTTGGATGTAACTTTACCTGTGCACCTCAAATTGCCAGCTTATCAGCTCCTCCAAAATTTTTCTACTAATAAAGATGTTGTTCAGAATAGAATAGATCAGATTGTGGAGTTAGATGAAACTCGTAGGACAGCTTTTGATGCTATATGTAAAAATCAATCTAACATTAAGAAAAGTTTTGACAAATTCTCTCGATCTAGATCTTTGCAGGTGGGAGATATGGTATTGCTTTGGGACCGCAAGAATGAGAAACCAGGAAAACATAAGAAGTTTGACAGTTTGTGGCTGGGACCTTACATCATTCGAGATATAGCTGGACCAAACTCATTCCACTTGAGCAGACTGGATGGCGAACCACTTGATCTACCAGCGAATGGCCAAATGCTCAAGCTGTTCTTCAAAGATGATATCTGATGCCATAGGGCATCCTTTGTATTGTATTTCTATCCCTACTCCTTGTCATTTCAGCATTTCATTTCTGTTTTAGATTAGATTTACTTTTCATAGTTAAAGAGCTTCTATCTTTTATGTGCTTAAATGTTATATGATGATTTTTGAATGGACGCTACTTATTTCTGTTGTGTGTTGCGTGGATGCAGATTTTGGATTCTCACATTCCTACAGTGCAACAACGTGTCCCCAAGTAGAGCCAGATGTTGACCACTACCGGTCAACTACCCATAGCAGTACACCCCCTTTTCTTTGCAAAAAGGGTAGCGCTTGATTGACATGTCCGTGCCATCCGACAATCATCGACAGCTTGATCAATTTATGTTGTAAACCCAGTCTGCTTTTATAAATTGTAAATAATCTTAGCAGATAAGAGTCATGTATGTAAATTGCCTAGGTGGACCTAATTTTCTAAGTGATAATCTACGTTCCGGAAGGTTTTTCGTCTCACCGATCCATGATCGGCAGAGTTTTCCTTCAGCCTAACCCCAAAGTCAGAATGGATTTTGTCATTAGAATCTTAGGAGAATCCTAGTGTGTTAATCTGCTAGATTATAGTTGTGTCGCAGAACTGGGTGGTTTATGAGGATCTATTTCAAATGGGTTTTCCCCCCTTGGGATGTAAAGTTCTAAAAGTCATGATGTAAAGTGTCTTGAGGGTTAAGAAATGTTTTAATCCCCTCATAAGTCCTAAGTCCTAAGTCCTAGGTCCTAGGTGATTTTTCCAAAAGCTAAGTTCGAGGATCCATTTAAAAATAAATTTAAAATTTAAAAAATTTAAAAAAAATTAAAAAAATAAAAATAGTATAATAATAAAAAATTAAAAATTAAAAAAAAAATAAAAAAATAAAGTAAAAAACCTAAAAATAATAAAATAATAATATTTTGAGTAAATAAATGCAGAATTTCAATTTTTTAATACATTAAAAATTCGACGGATGAGATTAAGAGATATCTTGATCCTCATCGACGGTAGAAATCATTTTGACGTGGATCACTCGAACTAGCTGTTGGGAATTTTTCCTTTAAATAGGGTGCTAGGGGTCATTTGAGATCATTCGATCTGTGAGTCTTGTGCTGAAGAAGCTCTCTTGTAAACTTGTTCTGGTGCTAATAAAGAAAGACTTTGGGGTTGAAATCTTGCTGGTGTTACTCTCTGGAAGTGCTGTGAGCTATTTTATTTTCTGCATATTTTCATTTTCAGCCATTAGTAACAGCTTATTGTAGAGTATTGCTGAGCACAGGTATCTTGTTCACTTGCTAGGGTTTGAATGGTATTAGGGTTTTCTGAAATAATGGCAGGTATCTCCATTGTATCTGAGATCTAGTACTGTTTTTTCTCTCTTTATTGATGATTGAAGTGAGCTGTGCAGGAAACCTTTATTGAAGAAGATCAGTGGGCGTTTGGGGAAGTTCTCGGCTGAACCAGCCAACTCCCACAAGCATTTTCCTGCAGAGCCCAGCCAGTTTTGATCCTGGGTTTTATCATTTAAGTTATTTTCTAATTTGCATGAGAGATTTCTGAAGTATTTCATAATAAATCTGGAACTTTGATCATATTACTGTTGTTTATTGATAAATCTGGCTGTTTAAGAGTCAAAAGTTGTAAATGCTGATCTAGGGTTTTTATTTTGTTTATGCGCATATTATTTGTGGTAATTTTTCATTTCAGGTTGCAGGGTTTCTGAAGCATCCGAGGGTTTATCAGTGCTGTCTGCTGTTCAGGGCTTTCAAATTTTATCTAAAAGGAATCTGCAACGATTTCATCTCCAGCCATCAATCCATCTCTACATTGCTGCCCACTCAACAATCTGTCCACTTCGCATACAGCTCCCTCCATCAACATTCACCTGCAAATTGCCTCTCTCTCTCCATCCGTCCAGCTCTCATTCAACACCAGGCAAAGTAAACGTGGATTTTTATTTTTTGAAGACGCCCAGCCGCCTCTCCAGACTTCTACGCAGTCACCTTAATTCCCTCAGCTCTCCACGTACCCAACGCAAGCCTGCATTCACTCTGATTTGAAAAATCACACAAGTAAAAGCGTTTTTTGGGCCATCTGCAAACCTGCGTGGGCCTTTTCCTTCCACGTTGTTGCTCATTTTGCTGTCCTCTACCCGTCTGCAAACCTGCGTGAGGCCTTTCACGCTGCTGCTCTTCGCTGCCGCCGCCAAAACTGCCGTGGGCCTGCATCAGCTCAAACGCAGAAAGGATTCAAACAAATCGACGTGGGTGAGGGGTTTTTCGTGGGCCAGTCGTAGCGTTTGCGGCTAAGTCGTTCCAGGTTCCAATTTTCAGCATTTCGATTTTTTTTTTTTATGTAGCTGAGGGTTAAGCATAAGTTATCGGATCCTATATGGTAAGTCGTAAAAAATTTGATTGAAGTTTAGTTTGCTTTGTTTTTCCTTTTTTTTAGATTTTCATTTTGTTGTATTTAGATTTTAATCCTTAGTTTAATTTCATTTAATTTTGTTTAGTTTTTTCAATTAAAATTCATAAAAAAGCTCAAAAATATCATTTTTATTTTTTTTTAGATTTTCAGTTTAAATTTCAATTTAGGATTTTTTGTAAATATATATATCGACTCTTTATTTTAGCTTTGGATTTAGATTTTATTTTTTAATGTTAGAATAGATTATATAGGATTTTACTTTTAGGTTTTAAGTTTAAAGTTTAAAAAAAAAAAGCATAAATTTTTTTTAAAAAATTTAAAATCAATAAAAATTTATAAAAAAAAATAAATAAATAAATAAAATAAAAAAGGGAGTTTTTCTTTTCTTTTAAAGTGTAGATTTAGATTTTTTAAGTTGCATTTAGTTTAAATTTTTGTTTGAAAAATCATAAAAATATTTTGGAAATATTTTGTCAGATTCGATCTTAGCTCGGGGATTTATCACGTTTTAATTTTTTTCCGTTGAGGCTGAATTTTTTTTGATGTGGAATGAATGTTTATCATCTTATGTCAGTTGGCATGAATGATCATTTTGAAAATTAGCTACATGAATATGATATCTGGTTAATGTTCAAATTTACGTGGTTGTGTATCAAGCTTTATCTTTCGAAGTTTTAAAATTGCTAGATCATCGTTAAGACATTGTGAATTTACTGGATATCTTGCATCGTTCAAGTTATTTGATGATAAATGATTGTTGTACATGGTTTATATTTCTACAACATCTAGTAAGTAATCGCTTAAACATCAAACCCATAAGGCACTGGTCCATTAAATTAATAAAATCTATTTAGTGCTAGTTTCCTTTTGTGTCTCCCAACCCGACTGGTTCACAGTTGGTTTTCATCATCTCATAGGGTCTACCCCCCTTAGCCGCGGGAGACAGGCTTAAACGGAGAGATCGGGGATTAGAGTGACAGCCCCTAGTCTGAGCGTTGTCGTGATAATCTGTGCGACAACAGGCAGCATGATACAGCATGTTGAGAGGGAGTTGGAGTACAGATGTGATAGTGGCAGTGGCAGTGTCATGGGCAGCAGTACAGGAAGCAGCAGTGCAGTGGACGTGAGGCAACAAGCCAAGCATCAACACAGGTACCGATGCGGAGGATCAGTGTGATGTTTCTATGGTGGAGCATTACTAGAGCACATTCCTCGCTAAGAGGGAGTGTTGAGTTTTGGTAGCATCAAATGTGATCTAGCCATGAAAATTGGTGGAGAGGCTAAGGCACATGAGATCTCCAAGACCCAAAAATCGTTTGGAGAAATTCCACCCAGATGAAGAGATATTAAAATAATTAATATTTTTAATGGGGTTCCTAAGTCTAAACTTAGGAAAATTAAAATATTAATGTGTATTAATATGGGTGAGAAAGTTCTAAATAATGAGGATCAAGCCAGATCTAATCTTAACCATTGATTAGGGACTTAATCTCAGCCGTTGAATCGTCAACAGGAAAAGTATAAGAGGAGGCTTGAGGGTCAGTTGGAGGTACACCAAGTTGATCAGTCAATTTGATTTTCTGGGGTAGGGTTTGCTGAGAAATCGATTTAGTGATCTATTACAGCGAGGGGCAGTTCGGCAGAAGGCCGAGAATACATAGCACAGAGGCAGGGAGAGTGCCAGAGAGACAACGCAGAGCCTAGGAAGGCTGACATAGAGGCAGCCAGGACTAACGCAGAGGGTGAGGAGGCCAGTGCAGAGGACACAGAGGGCCAAGAGTTTGATGCAGAGGGCCAAGAGGCTGACATAGAGGTAGCAGAGGCTGACACAAGTAGTGCAGAGAGACAAGAGCTGACGCTGGGCTGAAGAGGTAGCACTGAGGAATTTTCGTGGGGCAGGCTAAGAGATGGTTAGTTGACATAGAGCTGTAGAGGGTGACGCCGTTCCTGAGGGTAGCTTGAAGCAAATTTCACTGTCCAGCTAAGGGAACAATCGAAGTCACTGTGAGGCTATTCATCTGGTTGCTGATTAGTCGGAATATCTATCTCCAAAGAAAGGTACTTCTGCCAAGGGTAATATCTGAAGGGTGATCCATTTATGGTACCCTAGTTGTATTCAGAAAACTGCATAATTATAAAACCCTCATATCTGTTGCACCAGTTTTCCCGCATTGGGTTTTTCCAGGGATGATTGTCCAAAAATAACGGTGTCCCTTATGTTGTCTTAGTTTATTTCAGTTGCTGATCTGTATATGTGTGAAGGCTACGTTTCTGTTTATTTCGGTATTTATATTAATAAATAACTTGTTAATCAAAAGAACAAGTAGGAGATAATAAACCAGATAACGCAGTAGGGATTTCTGATGTATTAGATTCAGGAATTTTCACAGATGCTTGATGTGAAGTTGCCCCATTCCATTGGTAGTGCATTGAGCACTATGGTAGTCATTTCCTTGTTAGACATTATTTCTCCCAACTCTTGGAATTGGTCTCTTATTTCTGACACCCTCATAAAGTATGAGGTTATTCCTTCTTCTTTTGATATCTTCATCTTGTAGAGCTTGAGCTTCTTCTTTTGGCAGTTTGACAATTAAACCCTTAACATGACCAACGACTTCATTTTTTATGAGGATCAAATCTATCCTCTTCTTCCATGCAAGAAAGTTTGACGACCCAACCAATTTGTTGCTCTCCTTGCAATATGAAGTCATTTTGACATATTCAAATATAGATATAAAAATACTTACTTGTTAAGTGAAGATACTCCTAGATGATGAAATCTTCAACTTGATGCCTTCTTGATTTTGATGATGATGTAGATAATAGAAGATGTCTTTCTTCAAAAGTGATCCTTGGCTCAAAGGGAGATCACATTGATTCCTTGATGATGATGACAATGCTTTTTCCTTCTTTTCTTCCTTCAAGACAACGCTAGTTAAACTTGTTTCACAACCTCAAATTTCGACCCTTCTTCAAAATTTTGGCTTGTTGTAGCAATTCTGCAATTTCGACCTTTTCTAATATAGCTCTACTTCACACATGTGGCTAGAAGATGGACAAATTTTCCTCCTTTCTACTTCACTTGACTTGACTTATTTTTCTTGTTATTTCGGCTTGCAAAGGAGACCTTTCTTGGCACAAAACTTGATCCTTGATGGTGGTTGCAATTTGATACTTGTTGCTGCAGAAGGATGTCTTAATACTTCACACATGTGGAGAATATAGCCCAGAAAAACAGACCCAAAAGTGCTTCGCTCTTCCTTCCTCGTGATAATGATTGTAGAATGTGTGAGTTTCCCAAGAATGCTTCAAGTGTGGAACCCTTCTTTGGATGAGCTAGGGTTTTGAGGTCTTCTTTGATGCTCTTAATTATTCCCTTTCAATATGATGAGAGGGTTAGTCCTTCTTGATGATTGATGCTCTTGATGTTTCCAAGATGATCTCTTTATACTTCAACCCTAGAGTATCCTTCTTCGTGTTTCCCTTCCTTGATGTAGTCACCTTAGCTCCAATACCATGTTGAGAAATCTAGGGGGCAACAAGTGTAGGTGATTTCTCTTACTTTGATAACTGCTTGTGATGTATTTTTACTTTACTTGATTAAATTCTTCTTTCCTTTATTATTATTAGTGTTCTTTATCATCAAACAGCTACCAAATCATAAAGAACAATGAGACAATATGATACAAGATATAGGCGATTAGCCAGGGCCAAAACCTCTCCAACTGAGAGGAAAACCCACCAAAATCCTTCTCTTCTTATAGAACTTCAATTGACGAATTCCAAGACCTGTGACCCTTGACTAAGACCCTCCAAGACCAAGTCATCCTTCCTTCTTAATGAGCTTTCCTTACACAGCTTCTAGCAACAAACTTCGACGTTCAACCAACTTCTCCACCAAATTCGACCCCAGCAACAATTTCTGCAACTTCGACCTAGCAACTTCAGCAACTTCAACCTAGCAGCTTCACAACTTCGATCTAGAGACAACTTCACGACTTCGACCTTGCAGCTTCACAACTTCGATGCAGCTTCAAAATTTCGTCTAGCCCAGAAACTGTAGAAACCCTAACGAAAGAGAGAGAGAGAGGCCAAAACACTTCGATCTTGATCTTCTTCTTCTTCTTCGTCCTCTTCCAGCTTCTATATTTAGGAGATCGAACTTGCTTAAGTGTGCAAATGAGGTCGAATTCCTTCTTATTTATAGGCTTGTGAGGGGTACGAATTGCTATCTTGAGGCCGACTTGTCCCTTTATGTAGGCCAACTTGATCTGTGTGCCATGACGAGGTCTTGGAGGGTTTTTTGACCCTATTTTGACTCAATAAATTTTTCTTTACAATATGTAACATGCCCAAATGGGTCTTCAATACATGACAATGCTTCAATTGATTTTATGACAAACCTAGAAGCACTCAATGGTTGCTTGACCTAAAAATAGATTTCCCTTGAGCATGAAACTTGTTACCGCTCAAACTAGCAGGGGACCTAAAGGATCAAACATTAAGCCAAGGGGAACAAATAGAGACTTAGCCTACTGTCACCTCAGCTAAGGCTCCCTACTCTTTATGCACGTTCACCGATGGGAGGAGACCCGGTATATTTGGAGTCACAAATAAAGGATAAATCAACAAATGGATGTAAAGTGAGTCAAACAATCCCTTTCTAGAAGAGGGTCAAGAATGGAGTTTTCTTGCTTTTCTAAGCTAGGTACAATGTCTTCTAGGAGAAGGATGTGGAGATTTGAGGGTTAGGTTTAAGGAATATGACTTGTGAAATAGTTTCCCAATCCTTAAAATCCTTATTGAAATTGGTATGCCAGATGGTTCTTGAAGAATTATCTTTTCAAAGGAGTGGGACCACACGGGACTAAGTGGACCCAGCCTAGGTTAAGAGGCAAGAATTTGCAACCAATGATGTTTTTAACCCAGAAAAAGAAGGGAAAGGATCAAAGTAAGAATTTTCACTTAAAGGTGTCAAATTGATCTTACGAGGTACTAGCGTTGGGGATACCAGGGCAAAGTTTGATCTCGGAGCTACGGCTTGGGTTATCTCACAACTCCACCGTTGGAATGGCTTCAGAATTGGAGGAGACCTTGAGGACACGGCAACGCAGGAGAGGCTAGAAGATCAAACTTTTTGGAGGGCTATTTTGTTGGAAAAATGATGCCCTAGGTGACCCAATTTGGCTAGACCTAGAAGACGGTGAAAAAGAGTTGACTTTTGAGTGACCACCTCTTGGTAGATCAGTGCCTTAGTCTTGGGAGAATGGAGTCTAGGATAAATATGAATGAGGACCTTGTTTCTTAGTCAAGGAGGCCTTAAGACTACCTCGCTTGCCTTCTAGGGCAAAGGGGAAGCAACCTTGCAGCTTTATACTTCGACTTGCAAAAGGTGATGGCTTATCAAGATGAATTCATTGATAGAATTATCCCTAGGAAATTTCATTCAAAATTACATGGACCATACATTGAGAGATGTTGTATAGAGACAAAATTCCACAATTTAAGCAGTAAATACATGCAGCAATTAGCCCTAAAAATAGCGAAATACCCAATCCAATGTGGTGTTGACTGAGCTGAAATTTCATCCATAAGTGGTGAGGATGATTGAGCTGAAAGTTTGAGCCTTGGTTCCATAGGAGTCGTGGCAGGTTTGCAATCCTGCATTTTGAACTTGTCCACAAGACTTCTGGCATACTTGGACTGAGAGAGAAAAATGTTGTTCTCAGTCTGCCAGACTTCAATCCCCAAACAGTAATGAAGAAGTCCCAAATCTGTCATATCAAAAATGTTGCACAAATCCTATTTGATCCCATGGATCAGAGGTGTTGAACTGCCAGTAATGATAAGGTCATCTACATAGACAACCACAAACAGAATATCATCACCTGTATGTTTGATATATAGGTTTGCATCAGATGGACTCCGCTGAAAGCCATGATCTGTTAGGTACTTATCAATTTTCATATACCAAGCCCGAGGGGCTTGTTTTAGACCATAGAATGCTTTGACTAATCTACAGACTTTATGTTCTTGACTGGCAACCTTGAATCCTAGAGGCTGTGTCATGTAGACTTCTTCCTGTAAGTCACCATTCAAAAAAGCACTCTTTACATCCATCTGATGGACTTTCCAATTGAACTGAGCTGCTAAGGCAAGGACGAGCCGTATGGTACTCATCTTGGCTGTAGGAGCAAAGGTCTCCTCATAGTCTATGCCTTCCTTCTGTAAGAACCCTCGAGCAACAAGGGGAGCCTTATACTTGTCTAGGGTTCCGTCAGCTTTGTATTTCACTTTATACACCCATTTGCAGCTAATGGGCTTCTTCCTTGCAAGAAGATCAGAAAGGGTCCAAGTGTGATTCTTTTGAAGACTCTGAAATTCAGCTTCCATAGCCTGTTCCCACTCAGGTATACCCTTAGCCTCTAAATAGGTTTGAGGCTCAAAAACACTGTGTAGGTCGGCCATAAGAGCAAAATTTACTGTAGGCTGTTGTTTTCTCTTATTTCTGGAAGTTCTACCTTCAAGGAGCTCATTATCCCGAAAATCACCAATAGTTTTAGCCCACCATTTTGGCCGGAGAGTAGAACCAATATCTGGAGTAGGTGGAGGAGGCTCAGGAATAACAGGAGTAGCGAGAGGAGGATTATTTTCTGGAGAGAACTCAAGTAGTGCATCATCAAATACTGATGCTGCATCATCCGTCCCATCAGGTGGACCTAACAAAAGAAGAACACTGTGAGGCTGATCCTCAGAACACTGCTCAGAAGGGGACTGAAAGAACCCTCTGTCTTCATCAAATACTACGTCCCGACTGAAGATAAGACGATCAGTGTCTAAATCTATCAGCCTATAGGCCTTGTGGTGATAACTGTACCCTGTCATCATGAGTTTCTGGCTTTTAGAATCCAACTTAGAGCGCTTAGCAGCTGGAATCCAAACATATGCAACCGAGCCAAACACTCTGAGGTGACTGATCTTAGGCTTATGGCCAAACCAAACCTCTTCTGGAGTCTTCCCCTTAATAGCCTAAGTAGGTGATCGGTAAAGAAGATAGACAGCAGTAAACACTGCTTCAGCCCAAAATTTGTTTGGAACACTCCTGTGTTGTAACATGGAACGAGCCATTTCAACAACCGTACAGTTGCGATGTTCGACAACACTGTTCTGCTGAGGAGTGTAGGGTGTAGTTAACTGGCGTTTGATGCCATGGGTATCACAGAAGTTGGAGAAAGCAGAAGAACAAAATTCCCCCTGTTATCTGTCCTAAGAGTTATGATATTATTTTTAGAAATTGAAATAACGTAGGTGCACGAGAGTCTCCAGGAGGAAGGTGAGCGGGCCGCGGCGGAGACCCTTCAGGTTTCGATCTCAAGACCTCATACCAACATGCTTCCGCTTCTCGTCAAGGGTTTGGAAGGCAGATCCAAACGAATGCAGGTTTATGCACCTCACCTGGCGGCTTCAGATCAGAGGGACCAGCTTGCGGATCGGATCAAAATACCCGCGCAGGCTTTGAGACTCGCCTCGGACGTTCGCCAGACTGATGAGAACGGCCCTCCGGGTGATGGCAGAGACGGCCGGTATCCACAGTTTCGGTTTCGTTTCCATTTGAGAAGGGGCAAAGGGGGTTTAGGCCCTATTCAGAGGAGCGCCGACATCAAGGCTGGCCAGAAAAAGACCAGAAATGATGATGCTCGCGCCGACAGGAGAGGAAGGAGGCTCCGCCTCGTGAACGCTAAGAAAGGAGCTGTTGTTTTCCATACAGATCCCGGAAATGTAATCAAAGAATGGGGCCTGAAGGCAGCCGATCTGCCTCCTCTCAAAACGTTTTGGACCAAATCCTGTAGATCTGAGAAGGATCACACTGATCCGGAAACGGCAATCAAAGAAGGGGACCTGCATGTAGCAGATCTACCCCATCCCTCAACAGATCGGGCCAAATATCCGGATCTGGAAGCTCGCCGACAACCAGAACTCAAGGCAACCAACAATGGCACCGTTGCAGGCAGAGCAGGAACTCAGCTAGACTGCAGAAATCAGGTAACAAAAACTTGCTTCCAGATTTTCATAAAAACCCCAGAGGCGAAATCCCTTTTAGTATGGGTACATTTAGATAATACTGTGATGCAGCTGAAGCAGCAAATCTGTGCATTGAATAGATACCCTAGAGAGATTCAACATCTAGTAAAAGGCAGATGGTCTCTCCAAGACAACAGAACCATGGGAAGCTATGGGATTAGCCCAGGAGAAACTATTGTTCTGAACCTCAGACTGAGAGGAGGAGCCCCTCCTCAGGGTCAGACAAGCAGATCAGGGGGAGAAAAAAACTTTTCAGGAGAGGATAAAGGGAAAAAGACAGCACCTCAGCAGCAGTCCAGAGGAGGACCCTCATACAAAAACATTCTTCAGGGCAACAAAGAAACAGGATCCTCCCCAGATCAAGGCAGGTATACCCCTAGGCCATACATAGTAGATCAGTTAGGGCAGACCCCAGCCCTAAACTTGGACTCTACAGGCCTTGATGTTTTTGTAAAATCCTATGAAACGCAAGCTCTAATTTGCCGTTTCAACAGTTTCTGGCCTAAACCAATGGATCTCTTCCATTGGATCTTCACCACTTGGACCATGGAATGTGATATACATTTATGCTCCAAGGGTTTTTTCATAGTTAGGTTCGCCTCCTCGGAGTTCAGAGAAAAAATCATCAGAGATGGGCCATGGTTCTGGGGAACATCGGGGCTGTTCATGACCCCATGGTTCCCAGATTTCGATCCAAACAATATGACGGTATCAAAAGTGCCGGTTTGGGTTCGTCTATACAACCTTCCCCTCCACTTTTGGAGTGAACAAGTCTTGGAAGGAATTGGGAACAGCATAGGGAAATATATCAAAACAGATCTGGAAAGGATTGATGAAAGGGTATACACTTTTGCACGCATTTGTGTCGAAGTAGATCTAAGCAAAGGGCTGCCAGACAACATAAGGCTGATCTACAAACAACAAAACTGGCTGCAAGCTTTAGACTATGAAAACACTGCTTTCAGATGTAGGATCTGCAGGCAGACAGGACATCTACAAAGCACATGCCCAGAAGCAAAAAAAGTAAATAATAAAAAGAAGCAGAAAGGGAAGCAGAGGAAAGGATGGCAATTCCCTCCCCCTGATTCAGAGGATGAAGAATCAGAAGCAGAAGAGGACGAACCCACCGCAGAGAATGCAGAGATATCCAAAGAAACTAAGGAAGAAGCTACTCCAGCAAACAAGATCACAAAAACCCACCAAAATCAGGCAGAGGTAACAAGCGAGGATCAAAGCATGGGAGGCATTAAACGGCATCACCACTCAGATACTTCAGACTCAGACAAAGAAACAGGACCACAGCATGCAGAAACACAATTAGTCATTGCTTCGATCGAGCCCACTCAAGGAGAATGGCGCAAGGTCGAAAAGAAAAAGGGGAGAAAAACTTGAAGCGTGAGTTTTACTCACTGCCGGAATTCAGTTTTTTTGCCTCTTTCCTTCTCTCTTCTCTCTTCTCTTTTCTTATTCTTTGTGCACGTTAGTTTTCTAACGTTGCGTGGGGTGCGAAAGCACTCGAGCCCATGTGGCAGCTTACGGAATGCTTCAATGCATCTGCTAGTGTAACTTTTCATTAATTCATTAATAAAAGGTTACCGTTTTTTTTCCTTGGAAAAAAGAGTTATGATATTACAGCCAGACTCTTTTTCAACTAAGGACTTAAACTTCTGAAAGATACTAAATACATTAGATTTATGTTTTAGAAAGTACACCCACATCTTTCTATTGAAATCATCTACAATAAGCAAAAAATATTTGCAACCAGTAACTGAAGATGTATTCATAGGACCACAAATATCAGCATGAATTAACTGGAGTACCTTAGATGCGCGCCAAGATTCTCCATCCTTGAATGAAGACCGATGTTGCTTGCCAGCTTGACAGGCGCCGCACACTCCCAACTGCTGAGTCTGAATATCAGGTAACCCTGACACAAGTCCCTCCTGAGATAGCTAAGAGAGATACTGAATGTTTAGATGCCCATATCTCTAATGCCACAGAGTGCTGATGGGAGAAACACGAGCTGCTAGAGCCACTTCTGGAGAATCACCAGTGTCAAGAAGCCTGTATAGGCCATGATCCTCTAGGCCAACAACAACCGTAAGACGAGTTTCCCTATCAATAATGGAGCACTTGTGCGCACTGAACACCACATCAAGCTGAGGAGAGTTCCTCATAATCTGGCTGACAAACAGCAAATTAATTTCCATACCAGGAACATAGTATACATTCAGGAAGATGAGTGTGCGCCCATCAAACTTGATCTGAATTGTACCTCTGCCAACCACTGTGTACTCCTCACCTCCGTCGAATACCACGGAATCACTAAAAGATGAGAAGTCAGTAAACCAGTCACGCCTGTGAGAGAAATGACGTGATGCACCAGAGTCAATGTACCAAGCAGAAGACGGGGCATGATCTGAGGACCTCTTAGCCATAAAGGCGTAAAAGGCAGATTCCTTCTGCTCAGAATGTTCTGCAACATTCGCTTTCTGATGAGACCCTCCCTGCTTCTTCTGTTCAGAAGCAATCCTCTGTCGGCAATCTTTCTTCATGTGGCCAAACTTGTGACAATAATTACACTGCACATTTTTCTTCTTAGCAGGATCAGAAGGCTGAGAAGAACCTTTCTGCTGAAAGGACTTGGAGGACTGATATTTGGCAACAAAAGCATTTTCTGAGGAGGTTGATGAAGCACCACTACCAAGCTACTATTTCCAACGATCCTGCTGCAGGAGTTTGGTGCATAACTCCGGAAACTTCAGATCAACATTAGTGGAGGTAATGTTGAGTGTTTCTATGAAGTGATCATAAGGTTTTGGTAGACTTTTCAGAGTGATTACTACCATATCTTCTTCCTCCATGGTTCGACCAATGGCTTCGAGGTGATCTCGAATGTCTTTAATCTTGTTAAGATGTTCCGGTAAAGACATACGTTCGTCCATCATGATGGAGAACAACTAATTCTTTAGAAAGAAAGCTCTGCTCTTGTCGGATGTCTCGTGCAATTCCTTCAAATGTTGCCAGATTTCAGCCGCTGTCTTGCCAGAAGGAATCTGTGGTAACTGATCATCAGTCACAGAGAGTTTGAGAAGCATAACAGCCTCTTGATTTCGATCCTCAAACTTATCTTGATCTGCACCAAGTGTACCAGGACTGAGCTCTTTGCCCGAAACGAGCTGGGTCAAGATGCCTATATTCAAGAATGGTCAACATTCTTTGTCTCCAAATGTTATAATTGGTGCCATTAAAGCGCTGACTGCCTTCCAACATCAGGTTGATTAGCGAGGCCATCTGCATGTTTCCCAAGACACAAAAAACAACAAGGGAGTCCAACACGGATTTCAATGCAGATGCTGGCTGATCCGGACAAACTCTGACAGGTGCAAAAATTCCCCACGCTCAATAATTACGCCTGCATAAATTTGCATGCACTGAAAATACACGTCCAATCGCTGACTTCAAGTGTTTCGACTAAAGTTCCACGCTGAAAACCGCTCAAACAGAATGATTAAGCAGAAAACCAACGCCACGCCTCTGTTTTAGCGGAATTCTTGTGCTAAACAAAAAAAAAAAACGTTGTTTCCGCTACCAATTCGACGTAGCGAACAAAAAACTGTGCCCTGATAATCCGCTAGGGTCGATTATGGAGGCCTTTGTTAAATACTCCTCGATGACGAACAAGTTCGGATCGAAAAAGCCAAAACAGTGAAGCGGGAATGACTTTTCAAAGCCCCACATAAAACTCGATGTGATTTCCGTTGGAGCCCTGATCGAAGCTGAATTCCTCCCTTGAAGCGCAGACACCTGTAAGCAACAGGCTTTTAGCTGGAAGGGAGCCGAGGAACGGCCCGGGGAACCCAGATTACTTTTATGGAAACGAGGAGCTGTAAGCGCGCGGAGGGAAAATCGCAGAGGCCACCTACTGGTGTTACTTCTGCGGCCACTGATAAAAGCAGCAGCGATGGCAAGAAAAGAGCTACCCTGCCCCGACACCCACTCGCCGCCTGACTCGATCTTTTGCTCGCATGGAACCCCCCGTGGGAGCTTCTGCCCGACAGAAAGAAAAAATCGATAAGAAAGGAAAATGGGAAGCGACTGTGGATAGGGTCCGGGAGCAGGAACTGGAGCGGGATCGTGAACGAGAACGGGACCGGAGAGAAATTCCAAGCGATTACTATGAAGAAGAGGATAGCGGTGAAGAAGTTCAAGCGAAATCGCAAAAAGAAAAAGTGTTTGCGCTACACTATTGTTGCAGCAAGCGCGGTTTTACTATCTTGGAGCCCAGTCTGGTTGCCACTGATTGTCCAGACGTTCAAGCTTTACTTCCGCTATGCCTTCTCAGTCGTTGGTAGCACCAAATTCATAAACTACGGCTCAGAAATTGTGACGCCCAATAAAAAAAAATAAAATAAATAAATAAATAAATTCCAGAGTCCTAGAGAGCAATTTCGAAATGAAGCACAAAATTTTTCAAACAATGAAAAATTATTTCGAAAAAAATACCTGAGCCCTGATACCATAATCAATTAATGAATTGAATTGATTTACAATGAGAAATGAACTTCAATAAATAATAGGATTTATAGAAACAACAAGTTTCTACTAAGAAAATAGAAACAACAAGTTTCTAATAAGAAACTGCTAATAAGATCACAGACGATCTTATCTACATAAATGAGCATTAAACACTAAAATAGCATTATTTTAATAGAAACAAGGGGAAAATGTCTTCTTCATAGAGGCCAGCACAAGTAAATCATCAACTAACAATTCTAGAGGAAGAGGACATTTCAATCAACATCCAGCAACACATAGTGGACAAGGTCGTGGAAGAAGCCAAAATAGAGGAAACTTTCAAGGAAGAGGAAACAGTCAAGGCAGAGGAAACTTTCAAAATAGAGGCAACTTTCAAGGCAGAGGAAACAGTCAAGGAAGAGGTCAAAGTCAAGGCAGAGGGAAAACTCAAAGCAAAGGTCAAAGCAGAGGCAGAGGACAGTATCAAGGAAGAGGCAGAGACTTGAATCAAATTGTCTGCAGAAGATGTAACAAAGTGGGCCATTTTGCAGAAGATTGTAGAACTTCCATTGATAAAATTCCAAAGTTCCATCAAAACACAGCTCAATTTGCCACTGATCAAGATAATGATGGTTCGGAATATGTCTTCACATCAAGCCAAAGATCAGAATCAACAACATTAGTTTCCACTTTTTTTCAAAGTGATTATGAAGATGCATGGATTTTAGATACAGGAGCAACTCAACACATGACTTTTCAACAAGACTTCTTTTGGAACTTCCAACCATGCCACCTTAGTTCAATCTTTCTTGCTGATGATACAAAACATACTCCTTATGGAAAAGGTGTCGTTAAAGTTTATCTTCCTGACATTGGAGAAAGATTGATTTCAAATGTATGGTATGTACCCACCTTTAAAAAGAATTTGTTGTCTTTAGTCTCGATCCGACAAGCTGGACATCAGGTGGTTTTGGAGGATGGCCTAGTTAAAATTAATTCAATCAAACAGAACATGAAAATAGTGATGACAGGATATGAAGATGGAAAATTGTTACGAATGAAAGGAACAGTTATTCCAAGGAATTCTGACTTTGTAGGGGCAGCCAGCACAAACATTTCACCTATTAGATTATGGCATGTGAGATATGGACATCTAAACTTTGACAGTCTCTCTCAACTGCAAAAACAAGGAATGGTTAAGGGACTTCCTACCTTCAAGAAAGAAAATGCAAGATGTGAAGCTTGCATTTATGGAAAACAAAGTCGAGAAACTTTCCTGACAAGTTCATGGCGAGCAAACAGGCGTTTGCAATTAGTACACAGTGACATTTGTGGACCCTTGCAAGCTTCTCTAGGAGGTTGCAAATATTTCTTACTCTTTATTGATGATTTCAGCAGAATGACATGGGTTTACTTCTTGAAGCATAAGTCAGAGGCATTTGAAAAGTTTAAAACTTTTCGTCAACTTGTTGAAAATGAAGTCAAAGAAAAGATTGGCACTCTTAGAACTGACAATGGAGGAGAATTCACTTCAAATGAATTTCAAAGTTATTGCAGAGACAATTGGATCAAATGACATCCTACAAATGTCTACATTCCATAGCAAAATGGAGTAGTCGAAAGAATGAATCGCACTTTGTTAGGAATGGCAAGATCCATGTTAACTTTTAAAAAGTTAAGTCTTACTTATTGGGCAGAAGCAATCCATACAGCTGTTTACTTAAGGAACAGGTCTCCCACTGCTTCTTTGGATGGAATCACACCTTATGAAGCATGGTTTGGTTTCACACCTAAAGTTAAACACCTTAGAGTTTTTGGTTCCGTGTGTTATGCCTTAGTTCCAAAAGAAAAACGAACTAAGCTTGACTCACGAAGTTTGAAATGCACAATGATTGGATATTCGGATGAGAAGAAAAGGTACAGGCTTCTGTCAAATGGGAAATTTATTGTCAGCAGAGATGTAATTTTTGATGAAACTGAGAGTAAGAGTGCTGAAGAAATAGAACATCTTCTTCAAAAATTGGAAACCAAAGGAGATAAAAGGAAAGGAAACATTCAAAGTCAACCAAATTCACAAAATTGGTATGAACTTGATTTTCCTTCCTCTAAAGATGATTCATCCAGTCCATCTATTTCATCAACACAGTCTGGGTCTTCTGGCAGTTCATCAGAATCTCCTAGTAGCAGTAGTTCTTCTAACAATGATTCTCTGCCCCCAGAATCTACAGTTGATCAACGTACCTCTGTTACATTAATCCTCTTTATAATGATGGTGAATTTTCAGAATCTCAAACAAGTGAACATCAATTGCCAAAATGGGTTGTTCAACTTTTGAAAGATGTAAGGCTTGATGAGAAAAATAAAATAGGAACAAGGGGGTCCACCAGGAATGAAGGAAATTTTGCCTTGATCACGAATGATGTTACTGAACCCTCCACGTACAAAGAGGCAATAAAATATAAAGAATGGCAACAAGTTATGATTGAAGAATATAAGGCAATTCAAGACAACAACACTTGGAAACTTGTTGATTGTCCTCAAAATGTTAAACCCATAGGATGCAAATGGGTTTACAGAATTAAGTACAACCAAAATGGAGAAATCGACAAGTACAAAGCTAGACTTGTGGCTAAGGGTTTTGCACAGCAGGAAGGCATTGATTATGAGGAGACTTTTGCTCCTACAGCAAAATGGAACACCATCCGCTTAACACTTGCATTAGCAGCACAAAAAGGATGGAAAGTGCATCAGATGGATGTAAAGAGTGCTTTCCTCAATGGAGATTTACAGGAAGATGTATATATGACACAACCGCCAGGTTTTGAAATTGAAGGGCAAGAACATAAAGTCTGTAAACTGATTAAGGCTTTATATGGGTTAAAACAAGCTCCATGAGCTTGGTATGCCAAAATGGATGAATACCTTCAGAAAGTTGGCTTTCAACGAAGTGAATCTGATGATACTTTGTATGTACGTCAACAGGGTCAAAATCTGGTGATTCTTGTTATGTATGTAGATGATTTGATCATTACTGGAAACAATGATGATCATATTGTACAGGTGAAAAAGGAGTTACATGCAGGTTTTAAGATGACAGACTTGGGACTACTTCACTACTATCTTGGAGTTGAAGTATTCCAACGTCCACATCATATTTTCATTTCTCAGAGTAAGTATGCAGCAAAAGTTCTTCAGCACTTCGGAATGCAGGATTGCAAGCCCGTTCTTACCCCCATGGAACAAAACTTGAAACTTTCAAAATTTGAAGGGGGGGAAAGGTGGATAGCACTACTTATAGACAGTTGATTGGCAGCCTGATTTATCTGACAACAACTCAACCAGATCTATCTTATGCAGTTAGTATTCTTTCACGCTTTATGCAGGAACCACGAGACAACCACTGGAATGCAGCCAAAAGGGTTCTACGATATATCCAAGGAACAAAAGATTTTGGTCTTCTTTACAACAAGACTAAAAACTTTGTACTTGGCGATTTTCAGATGCCGACTTTGCTGGCAGTATTGATGATCGAGCATCAACCTCCGGTTATTTAATGAACATGGGGTCAGTTGCAGTATCTTGGAGTTGCAAGAAACAAGCTACAGTGGCCACTTCTTCAGTCGAAGCAGAATACATATCAACATGGGAAGCAGCATGTGAAATTGTTTGGTTGCACAGAGTTTTGCAAGATTTGGGCATTCCTCAAGCAGAAGCTACATCATTATTCATCGACAGCTAGTCAGCCATAAAGCTTGCCAAGAATCCAGTTTTTCATTCCAAAACAAAACATGTGGACACCAAGTATCATCACATTAGATCGCTCATTGCCAAGGACGTCATCAAACCAGTTTATTGTCCTTCAGAAGATCAGGTCTCCGATATTTTCACAAAACCACTTGGCAGGATCAAATTCACTAAGTTCAGAGATGAACTTGGTATCTGTTGTAATGTATCTTTGGATCATAGGGGGGAATGTTAGATGATCCAAAATATAAAATTCATAGTTCACAAAGTTAGGATAGAATATTTATTTATTTAGAATATTTAATTAAATATTGGAGACACTTAGAAATAGAATATTGTTGTGAAAGATATGACATCTAGAATAATGTCGTATCTTAGGCTCCAATTTAGGAGTAGAGTTAGTAGATTGGTTAAAATTGATTTATTGTAAATGGACACTTGTTAATTTAATAAGTAGTCCATAACTAGAATAGGTTAGGAAATTAAGCTTATATATAATTCATTCTCCTGATTGCAAGAGTGTTGGAGTGTTTGTGTGAACTCTTGCAAAATTATTATGTAATTTCTTTTCTGATTAATAAAATTGTGTGTCTGAGGACACTTCTGCCATTATAAACCAAATCCAAACATCAAAATTCATCCATAAAGCTCAAATTCATCCTCCAAGAAGAAGTGCAGAATTCTCAAGAGAGAGAAGAGATCCAATCCAAAGTGATGATGAGGAAATGAACTCATATCACTTGTATTTATACACTAATTAGGAGTTCGAATTATATTCCTAGGCCTACATAAGCCCCAAAAATAAAATAATGTGCTAATAACCTAACTTTTGGTGACAAGCCCACCAAACTAGCTCACAAATGAAATAATTAGCCTCTTAAGAGGTCAAATGATAAACAATACATGTCATAGGGCCCTCCAAGAGCCCTGATGAGGTCCATAGGTGCCATAATGAAGAATATGACCCTCAAAAGTGATGGACAAGGGGTTGGCCCCTTGTTCTCCAAAAAATAAACCTATGGTGCTCCAGTGGGTGTGGGGGCACAATAATAACCTGAGGGGTCCCCAAATGAGTTGAAGATGCCTATAGATCATTTGTAAGGGCTTTGATGATGGTGTAGGTGATGCCACATCATCCTACAAGTCTTGGGTCAGTTGCTAAGTGCATGGTACATCTGTGGGGTTGGCTAGGCAAAGGTGAACCAGGTGCATCTTCCTCGTCCAATAGGTGAATCTCGAGCAATCTCTGAACATCCTCGGGGATCCATGGAGTGTTGTCTACTGTTGTGGAGGCCCATGGCTCTCAACACACACCCTACATGTGCCAATGTATCCCTCTGGAGGGTTAGGACCCCTTATAGGGAGACTAAACCCAAGAAGGAGACTATCTGCAATCTTGCATAAGATCTAATGCGTCCCCTAGCCTTCCAGTACAAGTCATTAGAGAAATCGAGTAAATGAGCTTACCAACCATGGACCACAGGTGGGGACTTCATAATGGCATGCCCTTCCATAATGGGCTTCGGGATGTGCCAATGTCTCCCAAACTCCAAATGGGGCTAACCAAGTATCCGATTATATGGTTTCTATTTCTAAAGAGTATAATATGTTCAAGGTACATCCTTTAAAAGGTGGTGGTATGTGATAGAGAGGTGAATGAAGTAGGGGATGAGAGGGGGCAACCCTAGGCCACATGCTGGGGTACAAGGGTAGCTAATAAAGGCGAAGCCCACACCTGGGTCTATAATGTATAGGAGGGAGCAATTGTGGTACATGAGGTACCCCAGCCTTGATTTTTCCACCCTTATTTATATGCCTTTTGCCCTTTTATGATCTTTCTCTGATTAACTGTTGGGGGCTCAAGGGGTAAGAGCATGATGTGTGAGGTATAGCAGTGAATACCTCCTTTTAAGGTAGGGCGGTTCATATCCCACCAGGGGTTGGGAAAATCATGGGTTCCTATATGATGAAGGAGGCTCATAGAACCTGTAGGAACCAAGGTGATGACCATGATGATAGGATAGAGCTCATGTATTGGCTTTTGCCCACATGCTAAATATGTTTGTCCTGACCATCTTTTGCATTTTGCAGTACATTTTCCTGTTGAATGTGGCCAATTATGCTTTTATCTTTCTTTTTAGCTGCATCAACCTCTGGGGCATCATTCCAGGCCTAACCCAAGGTTTGGGCAAGGTGAAGGGGAAGGTTAACCCTATGTGGACCCAGTGGAGGAATGTGAACCCAGGTGGGAGAAATGATGAATGGGGTAATAATGAGTGGAAAGGGGGTAATATATGCGGATAAGGGAGCGGGACCACGCAACCAAAATCAGAGTTTCCCGTGAAATACCATCCCTAAAGCCAAATGGTCAGTAAAAGAGATCCCACGGGACTAGAATCCAAGGTTAATATCCAAAAGGGGTCTAGGGGACAACAACACAGACCTAGCCCATCCTTTCCGTCGAATCCCCTCATTAATCCATGCCCAGAAGTGTCCATGATAGGAAAACTACAATACTCAATTACCAAATGACAAGGCATACCTTTAGGTTCAGGAGGCCCACCTCCAAACATATGATCATGGCAGATGGGTGGGACCACATGATTGGCTCAGGTGGTGGAGAAATGGCACAATGAGCTAGTTGGTGGCTGCAAAGGGTTGTTGGCTTCCGACTGAGAACCATCTTGCAGAAAAAATTTCTCCTAGGGATATTACCCACAAAATGGTGGGTAACATTTGGCTCCAATTGGGACATGATCTCTCGAAGAAGTGGACGAAGCTACTCGAACGGGAGGTCAAGAGAACTCTAGCAATCTCTTGGTTACCGTAGACCTGTTACTTGCACATATAATAGACAAAGAACACGGAGCAACATGCTTTCACGGCGTCTCATGATCGCACATGCTTAATGTTAGGCCATAAAATTAGCAAAAAAATAAAATATGCAAAGATCCATCTATCTACCATGAGAAATATCATATGACATTGGTTCTAATGCGAAAATCATCATGAAATGCATCCTACCCTAACATGCATGTAATAATGCTAATGCTAAGTGTAATCATAAAGCCAATGCAACAAACATATCATCATATCAATATACATATGCCTGCCAGTATGACTACTCATGTAGAAAATCCCAAAGCGGATGCGAATACATTCGTATGGAGGATGAAGTGGGTGGGAGGACGGAAAATATGATCTCCATTCGAGGTAAAAGGAAGCCCTAGGAGAAGGAGAATAAGCCAATCTAGAAGTGCAGGAATTTCCCTCTAAGTACACAATGGTGGAATAAAAGATCACTTTCAACAACTCCCTATCACAATCATTGTTTATAATATCATGCTTTGTAGATGCCGCGAGGTCGTGATGAGAGGGGAACGAAGGGTGAGAGAAAGAAGGGGTGCAATAAATAGGTCACTCAAGGTGATGGTCACATTGGAGAGGGGAGGTTATGGAGTGATCAAAACCCTGAGGGTGTGTCCAAGGAGGTAAAGTATAATCAATGAGGGGCTCTTCCTTAACACTGTACTCGGGAGGGGGAAAGGGCTCACGGTCACTTGAGATCATATGACAAGGGTTGAGGGAATCACTTGATGAAGAATCAAGATGATGAAGTTTGAACAATAGAAAACGACAAAGGGGAAGGTGAAGTCTCAATGGACCCTTGTAGAAATTCTCACTGTAGATTAATCTAATTATGCAATGTACTAAAGCAAAATACTTAATCTACTTCTACAATCAAACTTGTGGAAGCTTAATTGATTTGAGCAAGATCAAACAAAACACATATAACAGAGAAGAAGAATCAATACACATGAAACACAGAAGAATACTCTGGGGAAAGCCTCAGCTAAAAACCCCACTATTTGTATTATCATACAAGTGGAAATATCTCAGGATTACACAAAGCTTTAGCTCTCACAGCTATCCAGCTCTCAGTACAATCCCTCACTGCTGCTCATAGACAGAATAGACAACTCATATGCCTTCTCCTCTATCCTCCAAGCCTCCTATTTCCTTGCGCAGTTTTCCCTGGGTGCTCCAGCTATAACCTTGTGTGACACTGATCTCACACATTGCTCCAACACACTGTAAAACTACGCAAATCTCAAGGAATGAATTCCTTCTGCATGCAAGAGATTTTCTTATAGGAAAATTCTTGCAACTGATAGTACATTGTCCTTACCTTTAATCTCAATTGGGTCTTTGTCTGAACTGACATGCATGAGTTATTTATGAGAGAATATTCAGTTATCTGGAGTACACTAGTTTCATGCATGCATGCATTAACTGACTGAACTCACAATTAGTTCCTCCAACTGTTTGGAGCTAATTTAACTGGACTTAACTCAGTTAACTGAGCTAACTAATTACAACTCAAATACAACTCATCCTTATCTCCTTAATTAAGGGATAACTTCCTCAATCAAAATGATGCATGACTTCACAAAGACTTCTTGTTTGAATTTCTCCAACTAATTAACTCAAAATGAATTAATTAATTATTTTTCAAACAGCTGGTGAGACTAAATTTGAATTTTAATTCAAGGACAAATTAAAATTGGAATATTCTTGTTGCCACATTTCAACACTCCCTCTCAACAAGAAAGGGATTATCTGTTACCCCAATCCTGTCTCTATGGAACTCGAATTTACACTTTGACAATTCCTTAGTCAAAATGTCAGCATCTTGCTCCTCGGTCGAAATATACTGCAACAACATGATCCTCTTCGCCACACAGTCTCTGAGATGATGATACCGAATGTTGATGTGCTTGGACCTGTCATGAAATACTGGATTCTCAGAGAGTTTGATACAACTTTGATTATCACAATAGATCACAGTTGGATCCATCCTCTGATCAAACAAACCAACTAGAATTTTTTGCATCCAAATGGCCTCACATGCTGCCTGACTTGCAACCATGTATTCAGCCTCTGCTAAGCTGAGTGCAACCGACCTCTGTTTCCTGCTGTACCAAGAAACTGCAGCTGACCCAAGGTTGAAAATTCCTCCTGATGTGCTCTTCCGATATGATGGACTCCCTACCCAATCTGCATCTGTGAAGCCCTGTAGCTTCACTCCCTTTGTCCGTTTGTACCATAATCCATACTGAGATGTGCCTCTGAGGTATCTCAAAACATGCTTAGCTACCTTCCAAAACATCTTGGTAGGCTGAACCATAGCTTGACTCAACTGGTTCACCACATAGAACAAATCTGGTCGTGTGTTCACTAAGTACATCAGTGAACCCACAAGCTGCCGATACACAGTAGCTTCTACTACTTCTCCTGAAGTAGCATCCTCCTTCCTCCAGTTACCTGCTAGAGGAGTCTGCATGGGCTTGCACTTCTCCATGTGGAATCTCCTGAGTATCTCATTGGCATACTTGCCCTGAGACACAAACAACTCCCCATCCTTCTGCCACACTTCCATGCCAAGGAAGTAGTGCACGAGACCCATGTTTTTCATCTCGAATTCTCTTGCAAGTTCCTCCTTGCAAGACACGATCAACTGATCATCACTTGTCAATATGAGATCATCAACAGAAAGAACAATGATCAACTGCTTACCTTCTACCATGATGTGGTATAGGTTCGCATCCGCTTCACTCTTTGTGAAGCCCAACCCAGTGAAGTAGTTGTCGATCCTGGTGTACCAAGCACGAGGTGCTTGCTTTAGCCCATACAAAGCTCTCTTGAGTCGACACACAAGCGACTCACGATCGAAAGTCTCAAAACTTTCCGACTGCTCTATGTACACCTCTTTCTCAATCTTGCCATTGAGAAATGCAGTCCTCACATCCATCAGATGGATCTTCCAACCCATCTGTGCTGATAGTGCCAACATCGATCTGATAGATGAGTACCTTGCTACAGGAGAAAAAGTCTCATCATAGTTGATCCCCTCGACCTGTGAGAAACCATGGGCAACAAATCTTGCCTTATGTTTCTCCACACTACCATCAGCAGCTTGCTTTACCTTGTAAAGCCAATGGGAATTCATAACTGACTTGTTCTTCGGTCTTGGAACAACATTCCAGACACTGTTCCGAATTATGGAGTCATACTCCTCCACCATAGCATCAACCCAAATCGACTGCTGCACTGCTTCCTCAAAGGAAGATGGTTCAGTCTCAACACATTCCCCAACAAGGACCATGTATCCAGTGTACCTATCAGGTGACCTCCTCTGTTTGCGCTGAGAAGATGGTTCTCCCACATTCTCTCTTGCATCTGACAACAATCTATCAGCTTCTCTCGTACGCTTCCACCCATCTCTGGAAGACTCTGCTTGAGTGGATGTCTCCACTCCTGGAACCTCTGCATGCGGCTGCTTCGCATCAGTCTGAGGTTCCTCCTCCTTCGGAACCAAAAGTTCCTCCACAGCCTGTAGTTAGAGCTCCCTCTCAAGGGAAACTCGCATCGCCTTCTACTCATCAAACTTAAGATCTCTGCGAACCACTGTCCTCTGACTGGTAGGCAAGTACACCCGATAGTTGTGAGGTGTATCAGTGTACCCCACAAGTATTCCCAACTCAGTTGTCGACTCAAGTTTCTTCCGGGCATCCTTGGTCACATGGCAATATACCGATGAGCCAAAGATCCTGAAGTGACTCACATCTGGTCTCTTCCCGGAGAAAGCTTCCTTTGGTGTCTTCATCCCAAGTATGCGATGCGGGCTTCTATTCTGCAAATAGACCGTTGTGTTGCATGCCTCAGCCCACAAATGAAGTGGTAGGCCTTGGTCATGCAGCATCGCTCGAGCTGCCCCCACAATCGTTCTGTTCTTCCTCTCGGCCACCCCATTCTGCTATGGGTTATGAGGTGTTGTCAACTCCCGTTTAATTCCTTCCGCTGCACAGAAGTCCTTAAACTCTTGAGAGACATACTCTCCACCATTGTCGCTTCTCAAGGCCCTGATCTTCTTCCCTGATTCTTTCTCAACCAAAGCTTTGAACTCACAAAACTTTGAGAAGGTTTGATCCTTCTTCTGCATGAAATAGATCCAGCATTTACGAGAAAAATCATCAATGAAAATCACACCTTTGTTTCGCAGTGGAGGCTGTCGAGAATGGTCCACACACATCTATATGAACTCACTCCAAGATTGCTTCAGCTCGACTGTCTCAATCATGAAAGGAAGACTTGGCGTACTTTCCCAAGGTACAACCTTTTCATGTGTCCACTTGCTCAAGTTTACCTTTGGGAAGTCCGGTAGAAATCTGTTGCATTATCTTCAAGGCCCCATGATGCAAGTGGCCCAACCGTCTATGCCATAACTCGCCAATGTCTTGGCTTTGCACCAATTCTGCTTTCGAACTCAATGCAGCACAGTCATCTACCTCCATCTTGTAGAGATTCTTCACTCGAATCCCAATCCTCTTGGTCTGACCCATGGCTATGTGTCTCAGGAATTCCTTTCCTTTACTGAAGACTACATCATAGCCTTTGTCTTCCAACATCGCGACCAATACCAAGTTCTTCTTCAGTCCAGGCACATACTTTACATCAGTCAGGGTGAGAGGAGCTCCATGCTCCCTTTGAAAAACAATCGTGCCTTCACCTGAAACACGGTACTTTCCATCATCGCCCATCTCTATGCGCATCTTGAGGTCTTTCTCCTCCAAGGTACTGAATAAACTCTTATCGTCGGTCATGTGGAATGAGGCTCCACTGTCCAGGTACCAAACACAACCCACCATCGATGAAACCATGCATGCGATGAGGGTAAAATCCAATTCGAACTGAGAGGCCAGTGCCTCACCTTCTGATCCTTTCGAGGATCCCTTCTTGGATTTCTTCAATGGACAATTAGTAGCATAATGGCCCACCTCATGACAATTAAAGCATCTCACTTTAGATTTGTCAATCTTCTTCCCACCATGAGAAGAACTCGATTTGGAATGGGAAGCCTTCCCTTTCCCTTTCCTTGCCTTACTTGCTAAGGCTAGATTTTATTCATCATCATGCTTAGATGAAGAACCATCTCTAGTGCTCCTCCTGATCTCCTCCTGCATCAAATCCGACCACAGTCGTTCCCAATTCAACAGTTTCTCTCTTCCATTCACTGAGTCCTGGTAGCTATTCCAGCTCTTTGGAAGACCGAGGAGAGCAAGGCTCACCATATCATCATCGGTTGTCGTTACTCCTACACTACCAAGCTCATCTCTGTAGGTGGTGAGCTTGTTCAGATATGTAGAAATAGTGTCGCCCTTTTCACACTTGATTTTCCAAAGCTTGTCCTTGAGCGCCAGTTTCCTCTAGTCGCTATTGTTCTGATATAGGTCCTTCAATGTCTTCCACATTGAAAACGGAGTCTCCTTCCCATGGAGACTCGAGACAATATGGTCTCGAACTCCCTCCAAAAGAATCTTCCTCACCTTCGCCACACACTTCTTCCAATTCTTGTGCATTAGCTGCAGCTGGCTTGGGAATTTCTTGATCAATGAAATCCTTCAAACCATTGTCTTCTAATACCGCTTCCATGCGATCCTTCCATGCTATGTAATTCAAGCTGCCATCCAGTGCATACTCGAGTCTCAAGCCATTGAATGCCATGGGTGAACTTTGAGGTGTGATAAGAATTCGATTTTGTACCTACAATCAAGAACTTCAAACTTTGGATTTTTCCCTTCTCAGTATGTTGTTCACAACGCTGATCACTTTTGCTCCGATACCATGTAGAAATTCTCACTGTAGATTAATTTGATTATGCAATGTACTAAAGCAAAATACTTAATCTACTTCTACAATCAAACTTGTGGAAGCTTAATCGATTTGAGCAAAATCAAACAGAACACATATAACAGAGAAGAAGAATCAATACACATGAAACACAGAAAAATACACAAGGGAAAGCCTCAGCTAAAAACCCCGCTATCTGTATTATCATACAAGTGGAAATATCTCAGGATTACACAAAGCTTTAGCTCTCACAACTATCCAGCTCTCAGTACAATCCTTCACTGCTGCTCATAGATAGAATAGACAACTCATATGCCTTCTCCTCTATCCTCCAAGCCTCCTATTTCCTTGTGCAGTTTTCCCTGGGTGCTACAGATATAACCTTGTGTGACACTGATCTCACACGCTGCTTCAACATACTGTAAAACTGCGCAAATCTCAAGGAATGAATTCCTTCTGCATGCAAGAGATTTTCTTATAGGAAAATTCTTGCAACTGATAGTACATTGTCCCTGCCTTTAATCTCAACTGGGTCTTTGTCTGAACTGACATGCATGAGTTATTTATGAGAGAATATTCAGTTATCTGGAGTACACTAGTTTCATGCATGCATGCATTAACTGACTGAACTCACAATTAGTTCCTCCAACTATTTGGAACTAATTTAACTGAACTTAACTCAATTAATTGAGCTAACTAATTACAACTCATCCTTATCTCCTTAATTAAGGGATAACTTCCTCAATCAAAGGGATAATTGTTGCATGACTTCACAAAGACTTCTTGTTTGAATTTCTCCAACTAATTAACTCAAAACGAATTAATTAATTATTTTGCAAATAGCTGGTGAGACTAAATTCAAATTTTAATTCAAGGACAAATTAAAATTGGAATATTCTTTTTGCCACATTTCAACAACCCTTTTCCTGAAAATCCAACTCTAGAGGCTCATGTGATTTGAATATACGCCTGGAATCATAAGGAAGGTAGGTATGAGCAAGGGCCTTATCAATCCTATCATTGTTGATATCAAAGATATGGTCTTCCCAAAAAGGAGAATCAATTAGCTTCAATTGCTCCTTTTCATGCAAGGGAAACTGATAATTCTCCTTCCCAAGGGTATCAATGGATATGCCTCATAAATAATGCTCGAGAGAAAGGGAGGACCACTCTCAACCTCATCCTCCTTGTCGGTGTCATAAATGGGAGCACAATCAAATTGAGGGGCAACAACTTACCATTTCTCTCTTTCAATATCGAAATAAACTCCAATGTCATCTTCTAAGGGGCTAATGGGATCACCTTCCTCAAGGTTCTCAAAAGGAGAATCATCGGGAGTGCTATCCTTGAGAAAGGTAAGGTTAGGCTCAACTTTCCTTTTCATAGACCCATTCTTCCCAACACGTGTCCTCAAAATTATCATTTTCAGCATGTGGACCCAAGGAGGACTTGTCTTCTTGCTCATTACTTAGATTCTCAATGTTTTGATGATGCTCAATGAAGGCTTCCTCTTGGATGCTTAATGCGGGGTAAACTTGAAAATGTCTAAGAAAACATGAACTCTTCAATGGATGAGATGCTCCTAGGTTCGTGATCATGCAACCATGAGTTATGACAACCAAGAGATCCCATGAACAATAACATAAGGACATCTCGGTGAACAACCTTCTCTCTTGAAGCATGTGCACTAAATCTTTCTACGTGGTCAATTGCGGACAGTGGATTACCATCAAATACGGGCACCCCACATACCATTCTTCTCGCGACATGATTAGGATGCCCAAAGATGCTAGCAACGTCCAAAGGGGGGAATTTATCAAAGAAAGACAACCTATTTGAGATATACATGAAAAATATGTAGGAGTTGCCAAGGTGAATTTAAAGATGCCTAGAAAAATGCTTGCTTCACCCTACAAGCATCGACCTTAAAGTTCAATGAAGAACTAGGGCTTTATTCTTCTAATGGAGTCGCCAATAATGTTATGTCAATATGTCGTATGGTGAACAAAACACACATTTCGTGTCCCCGACAACGGCGCCAAAATGTTACCACTCAAACTAGAAGGAGACCTAAAGGGTCAAATGTTAGGCAAAGGGCAACAAATGGAGACTTAGCCCACAGTCACCTCAGCTAAGGCTCCCTACTCTATACGGGCTTTCACCGATGGGAGGAGACCCGGTATATTTGGAGTCACAAATGAAGGATAAATCAATAAATGAATGTAAAGTCACACAAACAATCCCTTTCTAGAAGAGGGTCAAGAATGGAGCTTGCTTGCTTTCTAAGAAAGGTACAATGTCTTCTAGGAGAAGGATGTGGGGATTTGAGGGTTAGGTTTAGGGAATATGACTTGTGAAAGAGTTTCCCAATCCCTAAAATCCTTATTGAAATTGGTATCCCAGATGGTTCTTGAAGAATTGTCTTTTCAAAGGAGTGGGACCACACGGGACCAAGTGGACCCAGCCTAGGTTAAGAGGCAAGAATTTAGCAACCAATGATGTTTTTAACCCAGACAAGGAGGGGGAAAGGATCAAAGCAATAATTTTCACTTAAAGGTGTCAAATTGATCCTATGAGGCACTAGCCTTGGGGATACCAGGGCAAAGTTTGATCTTGAAGCTAGGGCTTGGGTTATCTCACAACTCCACCATCAGAATGGCTTCAAAATTGGAGGAGGCCTTGAGGACACATCAACGCAAGAGAGGCTAGTAGATCGAACTTTTCAGAGAGCTACTTTGTTGGGAAAATGATGCCCTAGGTGACCCAACTTGGCTAGACCTAGAAGAAGGTGAAAAGGAGTTGATTTTTGAGTGACCGCCTCTTTGTAGATCAGTGCCTTAGTCTTGGGAAAATGGAGTCTAGGATAAATATGAATGAGGACCTTGTTTCTTAGTCAAGGAGGCCTTAAGACTACCTCGCTTTCCTTCTAGGGCAAAGGGAAGCAACCTTATAGTTTTATACTTTGACTTGCAAAAGGAGATGGATTATCAAGATGAATTCATTGATAGAATTATTCTTAGGAAATTTCATTCAAAATTACATGGCCCATACATTGAGAGATGTTATATAGAGAGTCGAGACATAATTACATGTGTAATTGTGACTTTATGTAATTGATAAAAAAAAAGAAAAATAAAATTATTATTGTAATGCTTGTCTCATGAGTTTCATGAGCAAGGAATTTTATTTTAGTGATGGCTCCCAGGGTGAGCCTTTAGGATTTGTCATCTAGTCATAAAAGTCAATTTGAGTCTATGTCATGTATGAGGGACCCTTCTTGGGCATGTTACATTTTGTATGAGTCATTAGATAAGTATAAATAGCCTTCCAAGACTTGTCACAAGTCCTCCTCCAAGTCGACCTGCGAAAGGAAATGAAGATGGCTCTAGAAAGACATGTCGGCCTATTGTACATGGACAAACCACTATATATAGAGATGCTAGGCTCACTTGAAGAAGAGAAGAACAAGCATCTGAAGTAGAAAAGAAGTGCGAAGGAAGTAGCCTATATTCCAGCAAAGAAGTGGAGGAAGAGTAGCCGCAATATCTTGGACTTGTTTGGGATGATTTTTCCCACACGTGCGAAGAAGAAGAGTACAGTCTGCAGTAAAAGGAAGCCAAATTGTTACAACTGTGTTTCAAGACCGAACCAAGGAAGAAAAGAAGATAATCATCAAGTTGAGTTGTATTAGGACATTCTTCTATCCAAGCGAAGGAGATCAAGAAATAAAACAAGGTCAAGTGCTACAACTAGGGTTTCTAAAGGAGGGCCGAAAGGAGCAAATTTGATCTAAGGGCCGAAATCTGAAGATTAGCTGAGGAAGGTGGTAGGAGGAAGGAGTTTGACTATCATTGACTCAAGGAAGCAGAAGTTAAACAAGGAATCCTTGTGACTTGGCCTTGGAGTGGCAAATAGGTCAAGGGTCTTGGTCTTGGTATTCGTCAGTTGGAATCTCTATAAGAAGAAGAATTTGTTCAGGTTTTCCTCTCAAGAGTGAGAGGTTTTAGCCCTGGCTGATAGCCTATATTCTATGTCTATTGTCTCTTTATGGTTTATGCTTGGTAGTTGTTTGATGAAGAATAACATTATAATAACATAAGTAAAAGAGAATCTTAATCAAGAAGTAAAAAACATCACAATCAATTATCTAAAGAAAAGAAATCACCTAATATTGATGCCCTAGATTTCTCAACACAACCTTCACAAAAATAAATACTGCGGAAGATAAACTGGAAACTGAGAAAATACTGGCACACACACAAAAATATAACACTGTTATTTTCGGACAAAAGTCCCCGCAAAAACCAAACTTGGGAAAACCAATGCAACAGCTGAGAGTTTTTATTATTAAGCAGCAGTAAGAAATTTTGGGTACAACTACAAGCCGAAATCTGGCAATCCTACAGAGAAAATACTGGCAAAAATATTATGAGAAATTTTCCTCAGCCCACAAGCAATCTGGGCTCTAATTGTCAGTGCCAAGTGAGTCGTCCAAATTGACCTGCGCAAACCCTACGTCACCCTAGCATAGAACTAGAATACGCACTGCCTAGAACAGCTGCTACTCAAGCTATCTTGTTTGATGCTGACTGAGAAACTGCTTGTCCGACACTCTAGAAAATCTTTCCGGCCTCTAGAACTGAAAACGAGCTTCTCTCCAGTAAAATTGAATTGCCCTCTAGAGACTTTTGTGCAGCACTTGTGCCAGCCTCTCTGTGGCTATCTTTGCCCCTCTCTGTCTCTGCTTCCTTTCTCTTGCTCAAACTCTTCTGGCAAACTGTTGTTGCTCTTTGGAAAGTTGAAGTGCCCAAGGAAATCGATCTCAAGTCTATTCCTCCATCTACCCATCGACTTCTTCTTATAATCTCACTGTGGGACTCCAACGACTAAGATTAAAACTTAATCAATGGCTGAGATTATTTCCTAGTCGATCTATGTGAGTTTCTAGAGAAATCTCACCTTCCTCAATTAATTACTATTAGTTAATCGTTTTCCCTAAGTTAGACTTAGGAAAAATTTAATTACTGATTAATTAACTTAATTAAGACATTTCTAGGTGGATTTTCCTTAAACATTTTATGGCTTATGGAATCCTAGTATTTCTTAGCTTCTCTGACAACTGTCGAGACTAGAACACTATTTGATGCTACAAAAACTAACAGATGCCGCTAACTTGGTGCCAGCTAAAAGTGGTCCAACATCTTGTCTGTAATGATGATAAGAGGGAGTAATAGTGGAGGCCTAAGTTACTCCTTTCCTCAGCCTATTTTTACAACCCCTTCAGTGTGCCTTTTACTTTAATGATCTTTCTTTTGTTTCTTGCATAGCTTGGGTGACCAGCTTCCTTAATGATTTTCAATACCCTTAAAGATGTAGCGGTTTTTCCTCATCGGGGTTGGGACATTTATGAGTTCCTTTGATTTGGAGAGAGCATGATATGCTTAGAAACTAGATGATGGCTAATGAGGAGGGTAGACTCTAGAGCTTATTATTAGTCCCAACAATCTTTTGCATTTTTCATTTTTCTTTCATTTGTGGCTATCAATTTGTAATGTTCCAAACTTGGATAAACAATGATATATAAAGCAAAATCGATTTACAACACAAAAATTTTAAACATTCAGCAAATACTCATAAAAACTCCAGAAGTAAGAACCAACTGAGCCATTTTATTAATCCAATGGAGCAAGTACAATAGTATGGAGAAATGCACCTGGGCTTGCCTCAATGGCAAGCGTGACAGAACCCAGGTGATAAGACAATGATCTCAAATGCTGATAATGATTGCTCCTCTAATGCTTTGCACTGCCCAGAAAACTACACTGCTAGCTAGAAAGAAACTACTAGAAACCCCACCTCTGGTGCTCAAAAAATGCTGCAAAATTAACCCCAAGCTCCTTGACCAAAAACCACAAAAACCCAGAAAGGGTTTGGTCTGATTCCAACCTCCCAAAATCGACCTCCAAGAGGCCCTACGCCCTCCAAGACTATTGAAGCACACGGCCTACAAAGATACCAACAAAATCCTCCTCCAAGGCTCTAGAAAAGTAGCAATCTCCTCCACAAGTGCTTCCCTTAACTCTCCCGACAAAGATCAACTCCAGTAGTTGAGACTCCACCTCCCACGTGTGCACAATATGCTTCCTGTGTGCTGGTCCAGGAAGTGCGAAAGTCACACTGAATATGAGCTCTCTCCTCCAGTTCCAAAACTCACCAAGATGGCAGCCAAACACCTATGCCTCCTTTCTGGAATTTCTCCCAACCAAAGCTCCTCTGGAAGATGTCACAATCACAACTCGGCCTCCCTTCACTGCGTCCTCCAGAAATACGCACCACCTAGAGATGATGGATGCAACTGCTGGAAATCACAATGAAAACCTCCTCCGAAAGAATGTAGATGAACCTCTCTAGGGTGGCACTCGAAGTCCCCCGAAGAAAGGGTGAGCTCACTGCTTGAATAACTCTTGCTAAACAGCAAGTGACTCAGCTAAGCAGCTCGAGCAACCAAAGAGAAATTTGATAAGCCAAGATGATGAAATGAGGAGAGCTACCTTCCTTTTATAGATTTTGTGTAGCACTTTTCCTCCATTTTCCCTCCATCGTGAGCCCCTCACTTAACCATCGACTTCCCCTCATGTAATTTGAATTAGGGAATGCGTATTCTCCTAGTGTGGGTGGCCTCCACATGTACCTTAACCACACCAAAATAACTTCTACTAAAGTCTAAGCCTCCTAATAAAATCGAAAGGGCCCCATTACCTCCAAAATTGGCCCCAAAATGTAGCAATTAATTATGTTCCAAATTAATTTAGGAAAGGACATTACAATCCTCCCCTCCCAAATTTTGCTTGTCCCTAAGCAACTTCAATGCTAGATGCTCAAGTATGTGCTCACCCTCCCAAGTAGCATCCTCATCTAATAAGCTCTTCCAACGCACCAAGTATTCTCTGATTATCCTACTTCTAAGCTTCCATTCCCTAGTCTCCAAGATGGCCTCCAATTCTAAAACTAGGTGCCCCTCATCATCAAGTGGAGGCAACTCCACAGCTGCTATAACCTGTTTCCCCAACACCCTCTTGAGGCATGAAACATGGAAAATATTGTGGATCTTGCTCCTTGGTGGTAGCTCCAACTCGTAATCCACCTCTCCAACCCTACTTATCACCCTGTAAGGCCCAAAAAATCTCGGTTGCAGCTTTTCGTCCCCCTTCTGCTTCAGAGTGGACTGTCGATATAGCTGCAATCGAAGGTACACCAACTCCCATTCCTCGAAATGCCTTTCCACTCGATGCATGTCAACATACATCTTTTGTTGATTCTGAGTTGTCTGCAGGTTATTCTTAAGAGGCTTGAGGATATCTTGGCTCTCTAGGATCCAATCTTTGGCCTTTGGGGCTCAGCTATCTCCAAAAACAATGTTAGCAAAAGACAAAGCATCACAACCATATAGAGCACGGAAAGGAGTCATACCAAAGGATATATGATGTGTCGTGTTGTAACAATACTCTCCCAAATGCAGCCATCGAATCCAAGCCCTCTGTTGCCCTGTCACATAGTTCTTGAGATAGCCCTCTAACCACTGGTTCACCCTCTCTATCTGGCCGTCGTTCTATGGATGATAACTGGTGCTCGGGGTGAGCTCGGTGCCAACTAGCCTGAAAAGCTCTTGCCAAAATCCCCCCATGAATCGGTTATCTCGGTCACTGACTATAGTCTTAGGGAGTCCGTGCAGGCAAAAGACCTCCCTAAAGAACAACTCTGCCACTTGTGAAGTTGAATATCGTGTCGAAATGGCAAAGAAATGTTCAAACTTAGTCAGTCGATCGACCACCACAAAAATACAATCCTTCCCTTGTACTGAGGGAAGTCCGGTGATGAAGTCCATAGAGATACTCTCCCATTTCCCCTCAGGGATGGGAAGAGGCTGCAATAGTCCTACTAGATGGGTCAACTCCCCTTTGTTCCTCTGACAAGCCTCGCACTCGTACACATGTTTCAACACGTCCCCTATGAGGCCCTTCCAAGTGAAGCGCTCTCTCACTGCCATATAGATCTTCCTAAACCCATGGTGTCCAGACAAAGGAGAATCATGAGCTGCGCGAAGGATGCGCTCCCTCAACTGGGACCCCAAAACCAAGAATATGCACCCTTTGTAGTATATAACCTCATCCATCACCCTGTAGCGCTCATCTGCATAGCTGCCCTCCAAAATCTCGCATGCCCAATGATGCTTGGAGTACACTAAAATAATTGTGCCTTCCAATCATGGAAAATGCTCATGAGTGAAAGTCTTGCAGGTCTCTTGGATAGTGCATCTACCATCACATTGTGCTTTCCCCGCACATACTCATTATTGAAATCATAGGCCTACACCTTGCCGACCCATCTCTGATGTCTATCATTGAGGCCCTGTTGCCCCATGAAATGGCGAAGATTGTTGTGATCCGTCTTCACCCGAAACTGGTTGCCCACTAAGTACTATCTAAACCAGTGATGTGAACATCGCGATTTTTTCGACAATTTTTTTATTTTCAAAAAATCGCGATCTGATCAAAAAAATCGTGGCAAGCAAAAACAGCGACTTACAAAAGTGATTTTGTGGTTTTTTTCCTCATTTTTTCCAGACAGAAGGCAAGAGTGAGAGCTATGGAGGAGGAGAACTCATCTACAAGGGCAAGAGACGAGAAAAGTGAAGGAATTTAGCATCCCAAGCAAGAAAAATTCAAGTTTGGACCAAGTTTCTTCAGCAAAGCATGGTTTTCAGGTATGGGCATCAAATTTGGCCTATTTTTGTTTTTTTCTTGTTTTTCCTTGGGTTTCTATCACCCATTTATTTTCAATGATTTTTTATTGGATTTGATTGTGTTTTTTTTTTGCATTTTTGTTGCATATAGTGGAAAGGGTTTATTTTGGTCAAAAATGCAAAAACTTGATTGTTAGATTTATTAGTTTAATTTCTTCTTGTGCCCTATTTTTTTCCATCATTTTTGCTTGGGTTTGAATGTGTATTTTTTCCATTATTGTTGCATTGAGTTGAGGTTTTTTTTTTGTCAAAAATTCAATATGTTGTATGTAAATTTTATTTTTATTTTTTTAACTTGCAATTCTTCTTGTGCCCTAGGTTCAACTTCAAACTTCATCTTACATTAAAACTCAAGAGTTCAACAAATTTACAAACATGCCAAGGAAATTGGACCCTCTGCGAAAATTTGGTGAACCTGATGGAGGATTTGACAGATCAAACTTGACTTGCAAGTTATGTGGCCATCATGTGACAAGGGGGGTATACAGATTGAAGTATCACGTTGCACAAATACAAATCCAAAAATCATCCGAAGGGCCCTCAAATCATTGGAAGAAATAGAGCAAACCAAATTGTCCAAGTCAGCTTTGAAGAGTCAACTAACAAGGAGTAGAGTGTCAGGATTGGGAGGTGAACATGAGAGTGGTATTGGTTCTACTTCAGCATCAGCATCTACAACCAACCTTGTAGTTGCCTCATCATTTTTTGTTCCTAGAACCACACCTGGTTCACAACCATCTATCTCTTCAATTATTAAAAAAAAGGAGAAAGAAGAAGCTGACAAGTTGTTGGGCAAGTTTCTTCTTTGGAGTGATATTCCTTTCAACGTTGCAAGGAACAATCCATTTTTCCAGCCCGTGGTTGATGCTATTGCTATTGTTGGCCCAGGGTACAAAGTCCCTTCTTATGATGACTTTAGAGGGTGCATTCTTCAAAATGAAAAGGTTGACTGCACCAAGAGATTGGAGGAGTTTAGGGCATCATGGGCACACACAGGATGCACTGTGATGTCAGATGGTTGGACCGATCAAAAGGGTAGAAGCCTTATAAACTTCTTGGTTAATTGTCCCAAGGGGACAATGTTTATGAAATATGTTGATGCATCTGCACATATCAAAGATGCACGATTATTATGTGATTTGTTGGATGTGTTCATTCTGGAGGTGGGTCCAGAACATGTTGTCCAAGTCATAATGGACAATGCTGCAAATTATGTTGTTGCTGGCAAGATGCTTATGGAGAGGCATCCTACCTTATTTTGGATACCTTGTGCTACACACTGAATTGATTTGATGTTGGAGGATGTTGACCACTACCGGTCAACTGCCCATGCAGTACACCCCCTCTTCTTTGCAAAAAACGGGTAGCGCTTGATCGACATGTCCGTGCCATCCTGCAGTCATCAACAGCTTGATCGATTTATGTTGTAAACCCAGTCTGCATGTATGAAATGTAAATAATCTTAGCAGATATGAGTCATGTATGTAAATTGCCTGGGTGGACCTAACTTTCTAGTGATAATCTACGTCCCGGAAGGTTTTTCGTCTCACCGATCCATGATCGGCAGAGTTTTCCTTCAGCCTAACCCCAAAGCCGGGATGGATTTTGTCATTAGAATCTTAGGAGAATCCTAGTGTGTTAATCTGCTAGATTATAATTGTGTCGCAGAACTGGGTGGTTTATGAGGGTCTATGTTAAATGGTTTTTTCCCCTTAAGATGTAAAATTGTAAAAGTCATGATGTAAAGTGTCTTGAGGGTTGGAAAATGTTTTAAATCCCCTCATGAGTCCTAAGTTCTAGGTCCTAGGTGTTTTTTCCAAAGGCTAAGTTCGAGGATCCATTTAAAAATGAATTAAAAAATTAAAAAATTATAAAAAATAAAATAATAAATAAAAAATTATAAAATAAAGCAAAAACCCTAAAAAATAATAATATTTTGAATAAATACATGCAAAATTTCATTTTTTAATGAATTAACTAATTCGACGGATGAGATTAAGAGATATCTTGATTCTCATCGACGGTCGAGATCATTTCGACATGGATCACTCGAACTAGCCGTTGGGGTCTTTTCCTTTAAATAGGGTGCTAGGGGTCATTTGAGATTAGATCTGTAAGTCTGGTGCTGAAGAAGCTCTCTTGTAGTTCATTTTTTTGTGCAATAAAGAAGACTTTGGGGTTAAAAATCTTGCTGGTGTTACTCTTCTGAAAATGTTGTAAGATTGTTCTATTTGTTCTGCATAATTTTATTTTCAGCCATTAATGATAGCTTAATGAAGATTGATCTAGGCACAAGTATCTTGTCTGATCTTTGGGGTTTGAATGATAGTTTAGATTTTGAAATATATTGGCAGGTATCTCCATTTGATCAGGGTTTCACTATTGTTTTCTCCTTCTACGTTGATGGTTGATTTTAAGCTGTGCAGGAAATCCTTTTTTCAGATTACCGGGCGTTAGGGGAAGTTCTCGGCTGAACCAGCCAACTCCCGTGTTGTGTTTTCTGAAAGAGCCCAGCCAGTTCTTGATCCCGGGGTTATCATTCGAAATATTTTTTATGAATGCATGCAGGATTTTCTGAAGCATTTTACATTTAAATTAAATTCTGATAATATTGCTGTGATTATTGCTAAATCTGGCATTTTAGGGGCCAAAATCTGTAAATTACTCAGCTGATATAGGGTTTCAAATTTTGTTTTATGCATGTATTATGTTGCGGTTTTTCTTCTCTCTTGCAGATTACAGGTACATCTGATCTAGAAATTCTTCAGGGTTTCTGGAGCGGGAAAGATTGAAAATTTTGTGATCAAGTTACTGGATTTAAATCACTATTACTCTCTTCTGCTGCCATCTTCAGCTGCCCAACCTGCGAATCTGCTCGAGCTACCTCTCCACAGTCATTCGGCCACCACCAATTGCATCTCAAATCAAACCCTAAACCCTGCAAAAAGGCGTTGTCATTTCCAAAACGTTGCCCTGTGGATGCAAAACTCAGTCTTGAAAAATCGCTTTACCACAGCCGCATCTTTTTTATTATTTATTTGGCCAGCGTCTCAGCCTACAGCCTTCATTTGCATGGTCCCTATTAAAAGCCTGCACTCCTCTCTGTTTACCATCAAAATACTCCGCAGACAAGGAGGAACGTTTTGGATCTGCGTACCTGTCACCGCGTCCAGCGTGCGTTGGGCATTTTTGTGTGGGAGTTTCAGGTGAGAAAACATCAACAAAACCCTTTCAGCGTAAAATCCAACGTAAATCAAGCGTATGCTGTCCAACGTAAATCATTCAAATGCCAGGTAAAATCCAAAATCGGATCCCTATGAAAGGCGTATTTTTTTCTTCAGCTGTAGCATCGTTTTGATTTTCAACGTGAGCAGTAATTTTCAACTTGGTTTTAGTTTTTTTTAATTTATTTTAGTTTTCTTTCCAATAGCGTAAGTCCCTTATTTCGATTGGTTCTCCTTTTCTAAAAATTTAAAAAAAAAAAATTAGGATATACGTTGTATTTTTATTTGTATTAGATTTCCACATTTTTTTTTATTATTTAACTTTAGACTAGGTTCTATTAAATTTTATTTTCGGTTTTGTTTATTAAATTTTAGATTTAGGTTTTATTCAAATTTTAGTTTAATATTTTAATTTAGTTAGTTTAAATTTCTTTTAAATCATAAAAAATCATAAAAATTTTAAAATCATAAATATAAAAAAAAAAGGAAGAAAAGGGAGATATATAAATTTTTCGTTAAGTTTTAGTTAGAGACTTAGACTTTAATTTAGTTTTGCTTTAGTTTTGAAATTTAAATTTTGTTTTAAAATTTAGCTTTAGTTTCTTTTTAAATAGTTTCAACCCTTTTTTTTTAAATAAAAAATAAATAAATAAATAAATTTTGTTTAGGATTAAAATTTTAATATTTTGATAGTTTAGTTCTTTCAAATTTTTAAGCTTTAGGTTTAGATTTTAGCTTTAATTTTACTTAAAAAAAAAATTAAGTATAGATTTAGATCTAGCAAATAAAAATATTGTGGGAAATTTTGCCAGATTCGGTTTTTCTCGGGAAATTATCACGTCATATTTTTCACGCTGAGATTCAAATTTATTGATGTGGAATGAACGTTTTAGACAAGTCTGCACATGAATGATCATCTTAAAGATTAGCTGCATTTGATATCTAGTTAATGATTTATAATTGCGTGGTTGTTTAAAGCATTTTCTTAATTGCTGGATATCGTTATTGAGATTTGGTCATTACAAGAACTTTGTGGATTTAACAGATATCTTGCACTGTTCTAGTTGTTTGATGACAAATGATTGCTGTTCATGGTTTATATTTCTATATCATCTAACAAGTAATCGTTTTAACACCAATCTCTTAAGGCACTGGTCTGCTAAATTAATTAAATCATTTTAGTGCTCATCATATCGTGTCTCCCAACCAACTGGTCGACAGTTGGTCTTCGTCATTTCATAGGGTCTACCCCCCTTAGCCGCGGGAGACAGGCTTAAACGGAGAGATCGGGGATCAGAGTGACAGCCCCCGGTCTGAACGTTGTCGTGTCAATCTGTGCGACAACAGAGGACATAGGAAAAATTCCTTTTGTCAAGGATATTGTTGAGTCATAAAAAAACATTACAAAATTTATATATAATCATGCATATGTGCTTCATTTGATGAGAACATTCACAACAACAAGGAATTCGTGCGCCCTGCCATTACACAGTTTGTCACCAGTTTCATATCTCTTCAATCCCTCTCGAATTCTATGTGGAATGTGAAGAGAATGTTTCTTTTAGATGAGTGGCGTGCTTTGGCATTTAGCCGCAAACCAGAGGGAGAGGCCATATGCAGGTTAGTTTCATACCAGGAAAGCTTCTGAGCGGGAGTGCAAGAGGTGTGCAACATTACTGAACCTTTGGTAAAGGTTCTTCGATTAGTTGATGGAGACAAGCCCACAATGGGCTACTTGTATGAGGCCATGGATAGGGCCAAAGAATCCATTCGGACCTACTATGATGATAAGGGGGATGAGGGGTTTGAGAAACAACAACTCCTATGGGAAGTGATTGATGAGCGATGGAACAATACACTCCATCATCCCATTCATGCTGCAGGGATCTACCTAAACCCCGCATTTGCTTACTCCTGTGGTTTCTTATTTGATGTTGAGGTCATGGATGGATTCTTCACTTGTGTTCAGAGGATGGTGCCATCTCCAACAGAACGTGCAAAAATCTCCAAAGAAATGGAGATATACAGGATGGCAAGCGGCACATTTAGCTTTAACATGGATGTGGTTTATAGGAAGACTAAAATGCTAGGTATGTTTTAGTTTGTTTCAAATTTCATTGTCTCTTCAAGTTCATAACTTCATACTTTGCTTCAACTTTCAAATTTCATTTTTTTTTTTATGTTTATCTTATTTGTTGTAGATGCATGGTGGAGAAGCTATGGTGGTAGAGTACCAAATCTCCTAAGGCTTTCGATTTGAGTGCTCAGCCAAACATGTAGCTCCTCAGGATGTGAGCGCAACTGGTTAAAACTTAAAATATTTCAAATTTCCAATTAATTTTTTGAATTCATTAAATAATATATTTTTATAATTATTATTTTATTATTTATAATTTATTAATTTATGACCCTTGTACAGGTTGGAGTCCCAGCGACTTAATGACATGGTCTACGTCTACTACAATCTTCGATTGTGGGTGAAGCAACTTGAGAGGACACCTGATGTGGAGGCCATCTCATTGGATGAGATTGACACCACTAATGCATGGAGGGTTGAGGCCAAGAGGCCTCTCATGGAGTCGGTCGCTAATTGGTTAGAGCAGGAGGTAGTGGAGCGGGTAGAGGAGGAGGAGAAGCAACAGGAGGAAGAGGTGACACCACCTACCCAGGCTACCCTTGTCACCAATCGAGGCCTTGGTCTACCTCCTATAGCTCCTAGTTCTTTAGCTTCTAGAGCACAGCAGAGTCCACTACCAACTCCACCGCCATCTACATCTAGAGGGAAAGCTATTGCATTTTCTCGCAAGAGGGACAGAGGAAATCAGTAGTATTAGTTATTTGGTTCATTTCATTGTATATGACATTATGGCTCATGATATGAGATACATTATTATACTTTTTGTTGATATTTTGAGGCTGAGTTGGGACTCAGGACTTAGTATTCAAGACATGATTCATTGTTATGTGTGATGTAGCACTAGAAATGATATTACACAACTTATATATTAGTTCTTTTATCATATTTGTGTCAATGCATTTATTTTATGTTGTAGATGCTTTAGATATTAAAAAAATTGAAAAAAAATGAACACTTCTATATTTGTTAATTTTTTCCCAATGTTTACCAATTTTTTCCTGATTTTTCTGATTTTTTCCGATTTTGGACCCTCGCCGATTTAATCCCGATCGTGACATTCACAAAACTAGTTTAAACTTGGCCAATGCATGCATTATGGCCAACGTCTCCTTGTCGTATATGGAATACAACCTCTCATGTGGTAGGACCTTTCGGCTCTTAAAAGCAATGGGGTGCCCTCCTTGGGACAAGATTGCCCCAATCCCCTCACTCAATACATCGCACTCCAATGTGAAACGCAGTGTAAAATCCGAGCGTGCTAATTCTGGGCAACAACTCAACACCTCCTTGAGGCGGTCGAATGTTGCCTGAGCCCCATCTATCCATGCAAAAGACCCCTTCTTAGTCAGATTAATAAGGGGTGTTGCCAACTATGAGAAGCCCTTAACGAACTTCCGATAATAAGTACAAATGCCCAAGAATCCTCTTAGCGCTGTCACATCTCTAGGCTCTGACCAACCCCGGATGGCCCTAATCTTCTCCTCGTGCACCTTGACCCCATCTGCACCTATGATTTGCCCTAGGTAGAGCATCTCTGTCAGCCCAAACTCACACTTGGACATCTTGGCATAGAACTGTTTCTCGTCCAAAATACGCAACAAAGTCTCTAGATGCTGCAGGTACTCCTTCCACGTCCTACTGTAAATCAAGATGTCATCAAAGAACATTAGTACAAATCTCCTCAGCTGACCTTTGAACACATGGTTCATGCATGACTGAAAGGTAGCAGGTGCATTGATCAACCCAAAAGGCATGACCCAGAACTCGAAATGCCCATAATGACACTTGAAGGCTGTCTTCGGAATATCCTACTCCTTCACTTGAATCTGATGATACCCAGACCGCAAATCTGTCATAGAGATGTACTTGGCTCCTCTAAGTTCGTCCATCAACTCATCAATACACGGAATGGGATATCGTTCTTTAGTGTCTTCTTGTTGAGGGCCCTGTAGTCAATGCACATGCGGAGAGTCCCATCCTTCTTCTTCACCAACACGACTGAAGAAGCGAATGGACTAGAACTCGGTCTGATGTGGCCCAATGCCAATAGCTCCCTGATGGCCCTCTCAATCTCATCCTTATAGGCTTTGGGATGCCTATAGGGTGTAGTAATGACTACTTGCACACCAGGCTCCAGCTCTATAGTGTGCTCGAACCCCCTGTCAAGTGGTTGTCCTGGTGGTATGTCTCCAAAAACTACCGGATATCTATCCAGTATCGCTTGTATGTCTAGATGTGGTGGCTTGGCCTTTACCCCAACCTCTAAAATCCTCAGCTCTACTACCCATGCTATGTCTCCATGCCTCAAATCGGCCTCCATCTTGTGGGCCGAAACTGTCTGTGGAGGATACGAATGCATGCCCCGAAGAACCACCTGCTTACCATCCGGCCCAGTAAACTCCATCACTAGTTGCTTCCAATCGGTGGTAACTCAGCCAAGGGAATACAACCATTGGACACCCATCACCACATTGGTGTCCAGTACATCCACCACAAAGAGGTGGTCTATCATCGAATAGTTCCCCATGGTCACTATCAGAGCGGGAACATATAGAGTGCACTGCATAGTCCTGTCTCTTGGTACTAGAACTGAAAACCCCTCAAACTCTACAATGGTGATGCCCCTCATCTGGACCATCTCAGCATCAAGAAAATTGTGAGTGGCCCCACTGTCTACTAAAATTGAGACATGCTGCCCCTGCACTGTACCTCTAATCCTCATGGTCAAAAATTTGGGAATCCCGCACAAAGAAGCTAGGACTCCCCCAGCTGGTGCAAAAGATGCTCCCCCATGTGGTGGTGGTGGTGGTGGTCCCCTCTTTGTTGGATCCTCGTTGTCTCCCCCACCAAGCTCCAACTCCACCTCATCCTCCTGATCGTTATCCGAGAAGACCTCGATGTAATGAGCCTTGCCTGTTGTGCACCGATGGCTTGGTGCCCATGGCTCTCGACATGTAAAACACAACTTCCTCCTCCTAAGGTCTCTCCTGGTCTCGTCGTCCAACTGTCCCCGCCCTTGGGCTACTCTCTGCGTTGTGGGCGCTCTAGTGTCACTTCCCTTCTAAGGGTAGGGAGTGCGTGGAGGAAAGGGTGCCCGGGTCTTGGGGATGGCCCCCTGCAAATCTCTCATACAAGTCACTGCCTCCAAAAGAGTAGATGGTCTGCGTGACTTCACCAGTCCCCGCAGTGGCTCTGTCAACCCCTCCACAAATGTGTATACTCTCCTAACATCTAACAAATCTGGCACCATGACTGAGACCCTCAAGAACTCTGAAATATAATGCTCGAAATGTCATGTTTGCCTGAGCTAGGTCAACACCCTGAAGTGAACCTCTAGATCCTTCCGATCAAAACGCTTGACCAATCTCCATGTGAAGTCCTCATAGGAGGTCATGTTGGCATGCCCCGGAGTGGACAAGCCATGAAACCACCAGTCATGTGCCTCCCCCTCCAAATTCAATGTGGCCATTTTAATGGCCTCTACCTTCGTCATCCTGTTGAGATGGAAATATGTGTCCATCTTCTCCACCCAAGCACGTGTTGTGCACTTGGTAGTGCCATCATAGGTGGAAAAGAACATCTTCCCAATGGTGCGCTGCAGCTCATAGTTCTGCATACCATGGCCTCCATAGCCCTTCCCCTTCTCATTATGTTTGAGCTAGAAAAAGTCTCTGAAAGATAGTGCCTCCTTGAAGTCTGCTCCCATGGACTACCACTCCTTGAAATGCTCCCCCATAGGTGATTGACCCTCATCTCCACACAGTTCACCTTATGCCAAAGGTAAGAAAGAAAGTAGAGTGGCTCAAGTTGGCCCACTCAATGATGGAGGCTACACAATGGATGAAAGATGATCAAGTTGTTGAGAGGCCCGTGATGTCTCTCCAAATAGAAACTCTCGGTGAGTGCTTCGCTCCCGGTTCTACATTTTGATCTCATCCAACATCTCCTTTTGCCACTTTGCCAAATCGCTTAGAGCCTTCAAGACACTGTCAAAGGCAAACCCTTTTATGCTCTTGGGCTCCCCCATGTCCTCTATTACCACTTCCTTCCCACGGTCCTTTGTGTCTGGGATCTCCAACTCCCTCTCCCTGCTCTGGTACCTTTGCCTCTTGTAAGTAATATTTTGTCGGTCTTCCTCACTCATAGGAAAATCCCCACGACTGAGCCAAGATCTGAGCATTGATACCATTGTAATGTTCCAAACTTGGATAAACAGTGATATATAAAGCAAAATCGATTTACAACACAGAAATTTTAAAGATTCAGCAAATACTCATAAAAACTCCAGAAGTAAGAACCAACTGAGCCATTTTATTAATCCAATGGAGCAAGTACAATAGTATGGAGAAATGCACCTAGGCTTGCCTCAATGGAAAGCGTGAAAAAACCCAAGTGATAAGACAATGATCTCAAATGTTGATAATGACAACTCCTCTAATGCTCTGCGCTGCCCAGAAAACTACACTGCTGGCTGGAAAGGAACTGCTAGAAACCCCACCTCCGGTGCTCAGAAAACGCTGCAAAATTAACCCCAAGCTCCTTGACCAAAACCCACAAAAACCCAGAAAGGGTTTGGTCTGATTCCAACCTCCCAAAATCAACCTCCAAGAGGCCATACACCCTCCAAGACTACTGAAGCACACAGCCTGCAAAGATACCAACAAAATCCTCCTCCAAGGCTCCGAAAAAGTAGCAATCTCCTCCACAAGTGCTTCCCTTAACTCTCCTGACAAAGATCAGCTTCAATATTGAGACTCCACCTCCCACGTGTGCACAATATGCTTCCTCTGCGCTGGCCCAGGAAGTGCGAAAGTCACACTGAATAGGAGCTCTCTCCTCCAACTCCAAAACTCACCAAAATGGCAGCCAAACACCTATGCCTCCTTTCCGGAATTTCTCCCGGCCAAAGCTCCTCTAGAAGATGTCACAATCACAACTCGGCCTCCCTTCACTGCGTCCTCCAGAAATACACACCACCTGGAGATGATGGATGCAACTGCTAGAAATCACAATGAAAAACTCCTCCGAAAGAATGTACATGAACCTCTCTAGGGTGGCACTCAAAGTCCCCCGAAGAAAGGGTGAGCTCTCCACTTGAAGAACTCTTGCTAAATAGCAAGTGACTCAACTAAGCAGCTCGAGCAACCAAAGAGAAATTTGATAAGCCAAGATGATGAAATGAGGAGAGTTGCCTTCCTTTTATAGATTTCGTGCAGCACTTTTCCCTCCATCGTGGGCACTTCACTTAACCATCGACTTCCCCTCTCATGCAATTTGAACTAGGGAGTGCGTATACTCCTAGTGTGGGTGGCCCCCAAGTGTAAATTAACCACACCAAAGTAACTTCTACTAAAGACTAACCCTCCTAATAAATTCGAATGGACCCCATCACCTCCAAAATTGGCCCTGTTGTCGCACAGATTGTCACGACAACGCTCAGACTGGGGGCTGTCACTCTGATCCCCGATCTCTCTGTTTAAGCCTGTCTTCCGCGGCTAAGGGGGGTAGACCCTATGAGGTGATGAAGACCAACTGTCGACCAGTTGGGTTGGGAGACACAAAGAAAAAAAGCATTAAATTGATTATTTTTTTTTTAAGTTTTAATAGACCAGTCCCTTGCGGATTTAATGTTAAACGATCAATTATCAGATGCTGCAGAAATATAAACCATATAGAGTAACCATTCAAAAATTTAAAATGCGAGAAAATGCTTAAATAATTCTCCAGCAATTGAAATTTCGAAAGATAAAGTGCTTTGAACAATCACATAAAATATTAACCAGAGATCATATTCACGCAGTTAATCCTCAGATGAACATTGAACCATATTAAACACTAATTCCCACGTCAAAAATTTTAGCCTCGGCATAAAAGATGAAAACTAAGAAATTTCCGAGCCAAGACTGAAATTGGCAATATATTTCCAAAATATTTTTTATGATTTTCAGACAAAAATTCAAACTAAATGCAACTTAAAAATCTAAATCTATACTTTAAAAGAAAAGAAACTCCCTTTTTTTATAATTTTTTTTATTTGTTTTTTTTTAATTCTTTTTTGTTTGTTTTTTTTTTCTTTTTTTCTTTTTTTTCTTTGATTTTTTTTTCTTATTATGTTTTTTTTTTCATCTTTTTTTTTTTTCTTTTATTTTATTTATTTATTTATTTGTTCTTTTTTTTGTATTTTTTTTCCTTTTTTTTTCATTTTTTTTTTTAATTTTTTTTAAATGGATCCTCGAACTTAGCTTTTGGAAAAATTACCTAGGACCTAGGACTTAGGACTTATGAGGGGATTAAAACATTTATCAACCCTCAAGACACTTTACATCATGACTTTTACAACTTTACATCCCAAAGGGGGAAAACCCATTTGACATAGACCCTCATAAACCACCCAGTTCTGCGACACAACTATAATCTAGCAGATTAACACACTAGGATTCTCCTAAGATTCCAATGACAAAATCCATTCCGGCTTTCGGGTTAGGCTGAAGGAAAACTCTGCCGATCATAGATCGGTGAGACTGTTGACACCTAATCCGAAACGGATGAGGTGAAGCCGGACAGTCATCTAGAAGATGAACTGATCCGTTTTGTAAATGTATAAATAATAATAGTCTAATGAATAAAATCATCCAGTTGTTTCTTGCGCTCGTTAATTTCTGAGCTAACCTAGCCTGACATGGTATCAGAGCTCAGGTCCCAGAAATAGCTCCTGCCTCTGCCAGGTTTCTACTGCCTCATGAAACCTACCTCTGTCCTGAGACTGCGTGCTTCTGGCGGTGATCTGAGCGCCTCTGGCCCCTGGATGCGTGGAATGCGCTGTTGAATACTGCGTTGAAAACTGAGGTATCGTTTTCTTTTGATTGTAAAGACTGTGGTATAGACTGCGTTACGCTGCACTGTGGTATCGCTCTATTTTTGTAAGAACTGTGGTTACGCTCTATTGGTATCGCTGCGTTTTGCATGGAATTGCTGTATGAGCAGAGTATTGTCATCAATACAAATGTTTATACATCAGCGTTGTATTGAAGCTACGTTGTATTGTATTGTATGGAAATGCTGCGTTGTATTGTGTTAAAGTCTGCGGTGTATTGAAGAATGGATGCAAGCATGCGTGGTATTGTTTTGAAGACTGCGACTGCGTTGATAGATTGCGTTGTATTGATGACATGAAGACTGAAAAGATGACTGCGTTTTTTTAAAACTTGAAATGGTTAACTGCATTTTTATTTGAAGACTGAATGCTGTGGGTATATGTGCATTTTAAATGCTGTAGACTGTGTTTTTTTTTTAAGACAAGACATCTCATGACATCTCATGGTATATACATTTTAAATGCTGTGGACTGCGTTTTTTTGAAGACAAGACATCTCATGACATCTCATGGTATATACATTTTAATGCTGTGGACTGTGTTTTTATTGAAGACCGTGGATTTGAAGATTGCGTTATATTCCCATTGACCATGGTTATATACGCATTAACCTTTGTGGCTTTTGCACATCTGGAAAGCAAACGAAGTCGAGGCTGTGGTGTGGTGCCTGACGGTGTTTTGAGGGTTGTTTCTTTGAATAACCCGTTTGTAATGTGCTAGCAGCGGAGTTTAAAATACAAATGCCATCTGACATATATTATAGTATACTTGGAGCAGAGTTTAATCTTGTTAAACAAATACAAATGCCTGGACCATCTCAGAGTTTTATTACGCTGTCCTCTTGAACAGTTTTTGCATTAATATATATATTGAAATGATATATGAGATCCCTTGAGCGCCTTCCTTTTTTCAAAACATAATATTGTGGCGGTGATATAAGAAATGATGTATGTTTGAAGAAAATAAGGCTATGGCATAAGGATTTTTTTGGCAGAGATATATTTTTTTACAGAATGCATAAGGCTATGACATAAGATTTTTTTTCCAGCAGAAGTGTTGTTGTGGCATAAGATTTTTTTTTTTTTCAGCAGAAGTCTTGCTGTGGCATAAGATTTTTTTTTCTCAGCAGAAGTCTTGCTGTGGCATAAGAATTTTTTTTCTCCAACAGAAGTCTTTTATCAACAGAAGTTTTTTTAGCAGAGATATTTTTACAGAATGCATTCAATCATTTCTATGGTCGGAATAGTTCTCACTGGCAAGGAGAACTATTCTGAATGGTCCCGGATGGTAAAACACACCCTTATCTACAATGAGCTGTGGAAAGGAGTGTGTGTCGGAGAAGAAGACAGAGACCCTGTGCAGCCCACATCAGACAAAGAACTCGCCATTTGGGAAAACAAGAACAGCAAAGCCTTTGCATTGATCGCAGCATCCGTAAGTGAGGAAGTAAGTCGTCATATTTCATCCTATTCCACTGCCTTTGAAGCTTTACAAAAGCTGAAAGAACTCTATGATACACATTCTGCACTTGAAGTTGTTCAGCTCATGATTAAACTCTTCACTCTTGAACTGAAAAATAATGATCCTCTTACTCTTGCATCTGAAATAAAGTCTATAGTGCATGATATTAAATCCACTAAGGTTGAGCTGGATATCTCTCTTATTGCCTTTCTCAAAGCACTCTATCCTACCTACTCTAACTATCTTGAGTCTTTACAAGCAAATGGAAATCTTAAAGATGTAACCTTTGACACTCTTGTGAAAAAGTTTGCTGAAAGAGAGAAAGCCTTTGGAAAGAAAACAGTCCCTGAATCTTCTGAAGAGACTGTTTGCCTTGCTCATAAAGAAAAGCATCCTGCTCAAGATTCTACAAGAGGAAGAGGTGGACGAAGAGGAAGAGGAAGATACTTCAGAGGCAGGGGGGGCAGACATCCTCAAGCAGAAAAGGCAGATCTGCATTGCATTCGCTGCAAACGAAATGGATCACATGATGCTTCTACATGCAAGCTACCATGGGACAAAGTTGAGCAGAGAAGAAATCAGCAGAAAGGTAAAACTGATGACACAGACAAAGGTAAAGCACCTGAATCCGCTCACTATATTGAGGCACAATGTAACATTGGAGTAAATGAAGATTTGTTTAATGCTTCACTTGCTTCTTCGAAAAATGACTGGTTGCTTGATTCAGGAGCAACCTGTCATATGACTTATAGGAGAGATTTCTTTGAAGATTTCACTGACAATGTTGATGGAGCAGTATACTTTGCAGATCAATCAAAAATCAAGCCATCAGGGCTTGGCACAATCAGGCTTAAACTGCCTGGTCTTCCAGACTTTCTTCTGGATCATGTTCTATATCTCCCACAACTGAAGAGAAACTTGCTGTCCCTGGTCCACATCCGCCAGCAAGGTCACTCCATTCACATGTTTGATGGCAAGCTTGAGGTAAGAAAGGCATCTGACCACTCACTTGTCATGAGGGGTATAGAAGAAGAAAGACTCCTTAAACTGCAAGGAACCTCTGCTCATGCACAGCATTTCTCATATATTTCTCATCATGAAGAAGGTGCACTTCCATCAAGTTTATTATGGCATGCTAGATTTGGACATTTAAACTATGATAGTCTCCACTTGTTGAAGAAAAATGGTGTTGCTGGTTTGCCTACAATTCCTAGAAAACATAAACAATGTGATGCTTGCATTCTAGGAAAGCATAGCAAACAGTGTTTTCATGATTCACATTCAAGAGCACATAGGAAGCTTGAACTTATTCATTCAGATTTATGTAGTCCAATGCCTGTTCCTTCTGCAAATGGAAATAAATATATCATGACATTTATTGATGATTACACCAGAATGTGTTGGGTTTACTTATTGAAGAACAAATCTGATGCTTTTCAAACATTCAAGAATTTTCATAAGTGGATTGAAAATGATGCACAATCTCATATTGGGTCTATTCGCACTGATAATGGAAAAGAATATACATCAAATGAATTTGAACACTATCTTCGCCAACATGGGATTAAACATCAAACAACTGTACCTTATAATCCTCAACAGAATGGTGTAGCTGAAAGAATGAACAGAACAATTTTGAATATGGTACGATCCATGCTTTTCTTCAAAAATGTAAAGACAATGTTTTGGGCTGATGCTGTTCTATGTGCTGCATATATAAAGAATAGATGTCCATCTAGTGCTATAAGAAACAAGACTCCTTATGAATTGTGGTATGGACATGTTCCTTCGGTAAAACATCTCAGGATATTTGGTTCCACCTGTTATGCTTTAATACCAAAGGTACATAGAAACAAACTTGGTGCTAGAAGTCGTAAGTGTATCTTCCTGGGGTATTCCAACACATCTAAAGCATACCGCCTTTATGATGAAGTAAATAAAAAGTTTGTTTTATCTAGAGATGTCATTTTTCTTGAATCGTCCAAATCTGACAGTGTTGTTGAGCGGCAACTTGATCGCTTGGATAGATTCACAAAACCGAAATCATTTCAAGAGTTTGATAATCAGATTCCACATCTTGAAGGGGGGATTCCTATGCTAGATCAACATGTGGAATCTTCTTCTGAAGAACAATCTCCCCTGCATGACACTCCAACAACGGATGATGCTTTAAGTGATGTAATTGATAGAATTGGGAGACTCAATCTTGATTCAGACCCAACTCAATCAACAGAATAGCCTGGACCATCTCAGAAAGGTCCCCCAAAGTGGCTGACAAAGACACTTGAAAGTGTTCATCCTGATGAAATTGGAAAAACAGGAACCAGAAATTCAAACCGACAAGATGGAGGTGATGTAGATAACTCTAATTCACCTGTTGATATGGATGTTACTTATGATTGTGAATTGAACTTGTCTACAGATTTTGAACCAACTTCCTTCAAAGAAGTTGCTTCTCATGATGAATGGAAAGAAGCGATGCAGAAGGAGTATGATGCCCTCATAAAGAATGGCACTTGGAAGCTGGTTGATCCTCCATTTGGAACCAAACCAATTGGCTGCAAGTGGGTCTACAAGAACAAGTACAAAGCTGATGGCTCACTTGACAAGCACAAAGCCAGGCTTGTGGCAAAAGGTTTTGCACAGAAGGAAGGGGTCGATTATGAGGAAACTTTTGCTCCCACAGCAAAATGGGCCACCATCCGGACACTCTTTGCACTAGCTGCTCAGAACGGTTGGAAAGTCCATCAAATGGATGTAAAAACTGCATTCTTGAATGGAGATCTAAAAGAGAATGTTTTTATGTCCCAGCCTGAAGGATTCACTGTGAAAGGACATGAACACAAAGTATGCAAACTTGTGAAGTCCTTGTATGGCCTCAAACAAGCACCACGAGCCTGGTATGAAAAACTAACTGAGCATCTTCTGAAACTCAACTTCAAACATTTTGATCTTGATGATGCAACTTTATTTGTCAAGAAAGTTGGCAAAACAGTTGTATATCTTGTGGTATATGTAGATGATCTTTTAATGACAGGGAACAATGAAAGCTATATTGCATCCATAAAGAAAGAATTAGGAAAATTTTTTGAAATGACTGATTTGGGCTATGTTCATTACTATCTTGGCATTGAAGTAACCCAACATCCAAAGTCCATATTTCTTTCTCAAAAGAAATACATTGGAGATTTGTTAAACAGATTTGGCATGACAGAGTGCAATCCCCTTTCTACTCCAATGGAACAAAACTTGAAGCTCACATCTATTGAAGGAAAGGAATTTGAGGATGCAACAAAGTATAGACAGCTTGTAGGAAGTCTCATCTACCTCACTACTACCAGACCAGACATTTCATTTTCTGTTGGAATCCTCTCCAGGTTTATGCAAAAGCCTTGTGAGGGACATTGGTCTGCTGCAAAAAGAGTTCTAAGGTACTTGAAGGGAACTCAAGACCTTGGAATCAAGTATACACAGGTGGACGACTTCAACTTGATTGGATACTCTGATTCAGACTTCGATGGAGACAAAGAAACTGGGGTATCTACTTCAGGATATGCTATGAGTCTTGGATCGGGAGCTGTCTCCTGGAGATCACGCAAACAATCAGTACCAGCAGATTCCACAACAGAAGCAGAATACGTGGCAGCAGCTGAAGCAACGAAAGAAATTGTGTGGCTCAGGAAAATTCTTGAAGATTTGCAAGTAAAACAAATACATTCTACTCCACTCATGATTGATAACACCTCTGCAATAAAGTTGGCCAAGAACCCAAAGTTCCATGATCGTACTAAGCACATCAATACTAAATATCATCTGATCCGACATCATGTTGAGGCCAAAACAATCCATCTCCGTCATTGTTCCACAAACGAGCAAATTGCAGACATCTTCACCAAAGCGCTTGGAAGAGAAAAGCTTGAAAGATTCAGAACGATGCTTGGACTCACCAACATCCCTTCAGATTAAGGGGGGGAATGTTGACACCTAATCCGAAACGGATGAGGTGAAGCTGGACAGTCATCTAGAAGATGAACTGATCCGTTTTGTAAATGTATAAATAATAATAGTCTAATGAATAAAATCATCCAGTTGTTTCTTGCGCTCATTAATTTCTGAGCTAACCTGGCCTGACAGAGACAAAAAACCTTCCGGAACGTAGATTATCACTAGAAAATTAGGTTCACCTAGACAATTTACATTACATCATTAGGTCCACCTAGTGCCACAGGTAGCTCAAATTCCACAGAAGTAGTGTCATAGGTAGCTCGGATTCCACAGAAGAATGATGCCACAGATAACTCGAATGCCACTGAATAATGGTGCCACAGATAACTCGAATGTCATGGAATAATGGTGCCACAGATAACTCAGATGTCACAGAATAATGGTGCCATAGATAACTCGGATGCCACAGAGTAATGGTGCCACAGATAACTCGGATGCCATAGAAGAATGTGCCTCAGACCTAAACTTCTGCTTCAGACCCTTTTCTTAAGCCTCACAGATATGGATGATGTGAATCTACTTGTGGAGGAGAGCGAATAGGCCCTATTTATAGTTGTTCGTCCATGCAAAGGGACACATCTCTTGAGCAGGCCGACTTGATCCTTGGAGGGCCGACTTGACAGTTGGGATTTAACCAAAAGACATAAGAAATTTAATTTATTTCTTTTCTTTTAAATGTCCAAATGAGACATGACAAAAATAATTTTTCTTTTGACTCAAATAAATTCTTTTTGATTCTTTACAAGATCATAAAAATATACATTATGAAGACTGAACCTAGTTACAATTTCAACACCAACACCGGTGACAAATGACCATCAACCCAAAGAATGGAGGTGGAAATGAAGGACCAATGGAAAGCAACCATTATGGGTTATTTGGGCACGCTATATCAACCAGTACCTCCTATTTGTGCCCCTCTTGGACAGTGCAAAGAAAAAGGCCTCAGAAAAGGTCACACTGGACTAGGGGAAAAGGATTAACCTCCCAGATGAAGTGAGGGAAGGAGGATACAAACAGCGGTCAATCATCCAACTCAACCTGTGATCCACACTATAATGTCCTTAACATTAAATGAAAGCACATGATTGTGGAAATGGTTAATGTAACCTTTTGATAGATGACCCACCTTCCTTCAATGAGTATGCTAGGTGGATGGAAGCACTGACTGGAGCATTGGTTGAGCGTTCCGGGGCAAAGCTATCTGTGGATCATCATATGGCTGCTGGATTCTGGCTGTCTGGCTGGCTGGCTGATCAGAGAGGAGAAAATTTTTCTCCGAGGGGTTACCCACTTTAGTGTGTAACAGTAACAGAGGTCATTTGTTGGACATTAACAAGATTATCTTATCTTATCTACTATGTTGAATTTTAGGTTTCTCATATTTCTCTAGAGAATTCATTTACATCCTATGTTTCTTCAAGAAAAACTCTCAGTGCTTTCCATGACCATTGTATGAAAGCATACAAAATACCAGTTACATTCAGTGAAGCCTGAATAACTGTCTAAAAACATGTTTTACACTGCCATGTTCAACTATTTTTCTCTCGAACATAGAAAATAATTCTCAAACACAATTAAGATCACTAAAATGAAATTGGTTCCATACCAAAACAGTAGACGATAGGTACAATGGGTGGAGGAGAAAAAAAATCATAGGTTCTTCCTCAACACTAATAAGGCAGAAATCATATCAGAACACAAAATCACCAAGGCTCTAGCATCCATGATCAGGAGATAAACCTTAGCATAAAGCTGGTTGCATACCTCTTATATGATTCTGCTGTGTAAATATTAGCAGTGTAGTTTATGAAGTATTCTTCAAAAACAAATATAGCAGACAACAATTAAATTGCCAAGTAGGTCAAACATTATATTGAATACAAGGTGCAATTACATTCTGCAGTCCAGAAGAGACAAGACAAATACCTTTTGGTAAAGCTTGAAACCATGTCCTATAAGCTGTCTTGAGATGAAATTAATTAACGATGGAGGCATGAAGTCCAGCTTGATGTCCAAATTTACTATCGTACTGCATATGTAAGTATAAGTTAAAAAATCAACCCCAAATTGTTGCAAACATTAAAGATGGAACCTAAGAGAATATATTACAACACGGGAATAAAATTTGAAAACTGTCTTCAAATATATGCAAAGGTAATCCAAGAAGCCCAACGAAAAAGAACACTGGCATTTAGTCTTATGGTGAACCAAAAATGGATATGCTGCAATAACGTATCTGTGGCTATTGCTATAGCAGAAAAGTGCATGAAAGAAGGAAATAAATTTAGAAGATAACATTCTCTGGATTTTCCAAGAAATCTCAACCTGTGGAGATACCTCTTACAGCTCTCTAGGATCTGAATTAAAGAAAGTTGTATGGTCGCTAGTATCTCCACTTTGTGGGACCATTTCTCAAACAAGTAAGATTACTTTTCCTATATGGTGGAAAGAATTGTTTGCCCAACTACTCTCCAAACAAGCAATCCAAAGGAAAAATAGCATGTAACCAAGAAGGCAAAATTTGACTGGTTCAGCAAACCTGGAAATTAATGCCAAATGACATAATAATTGTATTAAAAATGTTCAAGACATGCAGCCAAGTTATTCTTGGACTTCCCAGTCATGTTTAATAGGGATAAATTTGAAGGAGCGGCCTTTCTAAACCAGAGTTACAAAATACATTTAAGAAACATATATACATCAGCCCCCGAAAAAGGGCAAAATCAGCATAAAGTATTGAATAAAATACAGTAACATATCAATCTAAAAAGAAAATTGGTTATGTTATTGATCTTTCCGTTTTTCATCTCCTAGGAAGAAGTTCCAAAATCTATGCTTCCAACCAGTGTTGCGAAAATCGCAATATTATCGCGATAATATCGGAAAATCACGATTTTTTGAGTTTGGCGATATTATCGCCCGATTTTTACGTTATTTTTTATGAAAAAAATCGCGAAAGAAAAAAAAAAAAAAAACACGATAACTTGAAATAATCGCGATTTTTTGAAAAAGTCGTGATTTTTTGGGAAAAAATCTTGAAAAAAAAAAAATTATTTGCCAATTTTTTTATGAGGTGACACAACTTATCCAAGCTACCCCTGTCACCAGTAGAGAACATGGTCTACCTCCTGTAGCTCCTAGTTCTTCAGCTTCTAGAGCACAATAGAGTCCACTGCCAACTCCACCGGCATCTACATCTAGAGAGAAGGCTATTGCATTTTCTCGCAAGAGGGGCAGAGGAAATCAATGGTATTAGTTATTGGGTTCATTTAATTGTATATGACATTATGACTCATGATATGAGATACATTATTATATTTTTTGTTGATATTTTGAGGCTAAGTTGGGACTCAGGAGTGGGGACTGACTATTCAGGACATGATTCACTGTTATGTGTGATGTAGCACTAGAAATGATATTACACATCTTATATATTAGTTCTTTTATCATTTTTGTGTCAATGTATTTATTTTATGTTGTAGATGCTTTAGATATTAAAAAAATTGAAAAAATGGATATTTTTATATTTTACGATTATTTCCCGACTTTTACGATTTTTTCCGATTTTTTCCCTCGCCGATATTATCCCGATAACGATTATTGCAACATTGCTTCCAACATCTAAGGCAAAAACTAATTACATTATTTCAACCACATTTTTATAGTCAATAAGCATAAATAATCCACATTGATATAGTAAGCATATAAGGTGCAGTGTATTTAAATAGTGGAGCTGTATTAATTTTTTTTTAAAGTGGGAAAATAAATTATAATTGAGGGAAAAAAAAGTTCAAGGAATTTATAAAGGTGTTCAAGTTTATCAAATAAAAGGGCACTTATTTTAAAGAAAAAGTCCATTTTTGAAGGAAAAAGCGAATGGAGCCTAATTCGAAAATGATGAAAGAAGGACGATTTTCCTATAAGGGTGTTTTAATCACACCTCACAAGTTAATTACATTAAGAGGGACTATCCAAGGGAAAAAATTTAATATCGCTATTAGTACAAGAAACGACGAAAATTACATAAATATTAATTTGGCGAATCGACTATTAATTTCATATGCCAATGTAGGTGAAACAACAGATCTTCTTGGAAAAAAAATTGAGATTAATGATTTACAAATAACAGTAGATCATTATGAGTGCATATCCCAATTTTGTGTTGTAAAAATGTATGGCATGGAGGTTGACATAATTTTCGCTCAACCTTGGTTTAGAGAATTGGGTGTGTTCATGTTAAACATAGAGAAAAAAAAATTGATGTTTTCTTATAAGGGAAAGATGATCACATTTCGAGACATGACAATGAAGTCAAAATCGATAATGTCCTCATCAGAAGACTTTAAAGATGTTACAAAATTAATACCTCAAAGGAATCAAAACTCAATATCGGAGAAGCAAAAAGAGCTTGAGGAGGCCATATCCAATAAAAACGACGAAAATTCTCGTTTAAAAGATCATATCTAGAAACTACTTGCACAAGTCAAAAAGTGTAAAACTAAGAAGCAAAAGTTAGAACAAGAAAAATAAAGTTTTGACGAGAAGCTCAATGAAAGTTTATCAGAGAAGGAAGAGGAAAATTTACACTTAAAGAACCTTAATAAAAAATTATTAGAACAAATCAAGTGTTTAAAAGACGAGAAGCTTGAATGCCAAAATAAAGTTGACTCAGAAAATGAGGAACTCTTACGTCTCAAAAATCATAATCAGAGTCTACTCACTCAAATTAAGAAACTTAAAAATGATAAGAAATCATTAAACAACAAATTAGAAGAATTTCTCACAAAGGAAGTATCGAAGTCGTCAGATGTAATAGTTCAAGTTGAAAATAAATGAACAAATAACAATTCCATCAATATCATAACTCAAGAAGATGAGAAACCAAAGAAAGTTAAAACTTATGCAGATGTTGCAGTTCAAACAATGGAAATTCCAAATGATGATGCCAGCTCAACAATGGCATGGCTTGAAGGAAATCAAAAAGTTGCCAAAATGATAAAGGAAAGTCCAACAAGAACAACTATTTATCGACTGCCGAATTACATGAACAGATTTTCCAATCAATCTACGTACCAGTATCACTCAGAACAAAAGCAACAGATGTATGTTCTAAAGAATACTTAAGTTTGTAAAATCCAGTCCTATGATAACTATTCATCACAAAATTCCAGTGATCAAAAGATTCCACATAAGGTTAATTTAGGATGGTCAAATCCTTCCTCTGTGCGACAATTTTATATGTCACTCCAAGGATCATTTCAACTTGTATCGACAAAGATGACTGTCCTAAGACAAGAAGACATTCGTAGCAGAAAAAGACATCAAATCCTTTCATCAACAAGCTTTGAGGACAAAGCTTTTTTAAGGGGAAGGCAATGTTATGAATATAATTTATGTAAAAATAATAAAAATAGATAATAAATAATAATCATAATAATATGTAATTAAATAATAATTAGTTAAACAAAGAGGCATGTCTCTACAGATATGTCTGTTCGTGAAACGGTACTTACTTGGTTATATATACAGGACCCTCATTCTCAATTGTATCATCATTCTTATTGATACATTTAAAATATATTCTTATATCTTCAATGGAGATTTACATATTCCAAGTCTTCTGGAGTATTTAACTTGAAGGACGAACTTTGTTCGTTCCACTCACTCACCTTATTACCAAGCTATGTGGGACTATGTTATAGCTGCATGAAAGGGCTTCAAAGGCCCTACTATGCATGACTTGAGGGGAGCTCTTTTGCAAAAAGAGATTTCTTCCATTGATGAGTATTTGGCTGAGTATAGAGAGTCATGGCTCAAAACAAGTTGTTCCATCATGTCAGATGGATGGATCGATGGAAAGAACCGCACTATCATTAATTTCCTTGTTTCTTGCCCTCAAGGAACCATGTTTTTGAGATCAGTTGATGCATCTGATAAGGTGAAGGATGCAACCCTTCTATTTGAAATTTTGGATGAGATTATTCAGGAAGTGGGGGAGCAAAGTGTTGTGCAGCGTTAGTTTTTGTAGCATCGGATGTGTTCTAGCCATGAGATTTGGTGGAGAGACTAGAATACATGTGTTCTTCAATACCCAAAATCGTTTCTGGAAATTCCACCCAGAGACGACTTAATTAGATTTATTAGTCAGTTTTTAATATTTCCTAAGTCTAAACATAGGAAATATGATTAATTAATCGGAACTAATTAAGTCATGGTGAGAATGTTCTAGAAAAGTACATGGATAGATTTTTAGTTAATCCTAGCCATCAATTAACATTTAATCATAGTCATTGAAGTTTCAACAGAGGATTATAAGAAGTCGTTGATGGGGCTTGGAGAAGATGCACCAAATCAGTTAAGCATTTGATTTTGCTAGGAAATCGATCTCCAGAGTAGCAACATTTAGTTGCCGGAGGTGATTCAATGAGATCGAAGTAGTGAGAGAGGGGCAGAGATAGCGAGGTCGGAGGAAGCTTTTCCAGTTCCGGCGAGTACATTGCGAAAAGGCAGTGCAAAGCCCTCTTGGGGAGATTTCCGTTTTGTTGGGGAGGAGAAATTCTGAGCCAAAAGCTGGGCAGAGGGTCTGGAGGCAAAGAGTATCAATTTCCCAGACAGCAGCTGACGAGACAGTGAGAGGAGATGCAGTTCCGAGCTTGTGGGACATAGTAACTGCGTAGGCTAATGCAGTGACTGCGCAGAGGGAGCAAGGAGCAACTCAATTCGAGCTGAGGTCAGTGTTGGATCGCCTGTGGAGTGAGAAATTTTTCTCACTAGTTATTATTGCCAGTTATTTCTCTGTTTGGATTGCTAGTTTAAGCATCCATAGATTGTACTCAGATTTTCACTACTGCATAATATTAAAACCCTCAGTCGCTGCACTGGTTTTCTTGAGTTAGGTATTTCCAAGGACTTAGTCCAAAAATAACGGTGTCATATTGTGTGTGTGCATTTATTTCTTCCAGCGTTTTTATTTCTTCCACAGTATTTTATTTATGAAGGTTGCATTGTATTTAATTCGATATTTGTCATAGCACACAGGAAGTAAATTGTTTAATTGAGTTAGCAATTAGAAGAATTAACATCAGTTGTTGCAATAGGATTCGGGGTTAGCCGAATTTTCACACGCAGATCATCACAAATAATGCCTCAAACTATGTTCTTGCTAGAAAGATGCTTGAGTCCAAATATAAGACCATATTTTGGACTCCATGTGCTGCACATTGCATAGAACTCATGCTTGAGGACATAGGCAAAGCGGAGTGGATAAAAAACATTGTAGAGCATGCCAAGTGCATTACAAAATACATCTACAACCACTCATGGGTATTGAGCCTAATAAGGAAAAACATCGGGGGCAAAGAGCTTGTTAGGCCTGCAATTACGAGATTTACAACTCACTTCCTCACGTTGCAATGTCTCAATTCTAAAAAAACCCCTGCATAAAATGTTTTCTTCTGATGATTGGACTGAATCTTGGTGGGCTCGTAGACAAGATGGCAAAGACACCAAAAAGAAAGTTTTTGACAATTATTTTTGGAAAAGGTCTGCAAAGCTTGTGAAAATTACCGGGCCCCTTGTTAAAGTGCTAAGGATGGTGGATGGGGAAAAAATTGGCCATGGCCTACATTTATGAGGAGATGGATCAGGCAAAGGAGAAGATACGGGCAGCTTACAAGGATAGGTTAGCTAAATATGGTCGCATATGGGAGATCATTGATAACAAATGGAACAATCAACTCCATCGTCCTATACATGCAGCTGGGTATTTTTTGAACCCAAAGTATCATTATAAAGCTCTGTTAGGACTCTCATCATACATCAAATACTTATTATTTCAAATAATTATATCTATTTTCTATCTGTGAGAACTTTGTTCTTAATAGGTGATATCAGAGCCCAATTTGCAAGCCATTTTTGTTATCACAGAGGTGCACATCCTTTTCCATCTGGCTACAATAGAGAGAAATATAAGTATAGAATAAGTTATTTCTTTTTCATCGATGAAATCTTCCTTGTGAAAGAAGTCACAACAAAAGAAAACAATTGAGGGTAAGCAGAGAAGTGGAGATGGGTGTGAAATTGGGGCTATTTGACTCTCTGTGAGGATGATCTGAGGCAAGAGTTTCTAATGTGATCACTTTATTGCTATGTGATCTACTAATTAAGGTCGAGTTACTAGGCCATACCTCTACATTTGTTGTTGTGGGATTGAGGATTTTGCATAGAGGTATAGTCATGGCTCTCCAAACCTACCACAAGGTAGCAGAGGGCTGTCATTATTGCCACTCCACCACCCAATTTTACCATTTGGTGATTTTGCAAAGAGATTCTACACAAGTTGGCCTAGATGGTGCCGCTAAAGATGTCAAGGAAGCTCTTTTTGAAGGTTGCCCATAAGGTAATGAAACTCCACCTCATAAATTCCCTATTAATATTCATGATTTCAAATATCTTGTTGTCTGCGATAATTTGAAAAAGTGCATGCTATTAGGCTATTTAGTGGGTTGCATCCTATTTACCACAACAATTACATCCTAGCTGAAAGAGATCTAGGAACTCTAGGGTTCAGTTTGCATGGCCATACATAGCCTTACTAATAGCTTTGTTCAATTTACTTTTGCTAAAGAAATCCATTGCCATGAAGTGATATCTTGTGGTTCACAAATGTGTCAAAAAAACACCATAGTTTTTGTTGTTGAATGGTACAATCAAATTTCAATTGAAGAAGCTTCTCAATTGTATTGCCCAGTGTGGGTAGAATTCCAGGGAAGCTTCTCAATTGTACTGCTCAGTGTAGGTAGAATTCCATGTGCTACATGCAGTTCGAGGACAAACTGGAATGTATTTCTACGCCAATCACTAAGATAATGTGCTATGAACCTATGTGGTTATTTAACCCACAACCTTAACAAGAGGTGTGTCTCAGTGTCCACTGTCAATAGGTCCAAAAATCTTAATTAATTGGTGGGTATTTTGGGGGAGGAAACATCATCTGATAACCGGTCTATTACATAGGCCTCACTAACCTATTTCAAGTGAGAAAGCCCACATCACAGGATCAACGACTGCCCCCTTGTGGTGAAAATGAGAATATGGACAACAAATCGGTTGATGTACAAGGTCAAGCCCCATGGGGACCACCCCAAGATGACAAAAGGATAGATAAAGGTTGTAAATAAGGGAAAAGCTCCCTAGGTTCAAGGCCCCAGCGGAGCCCTCATGTTGGCCTTAGTCCAGCTCAAGCAAAGCTTGTGTAAGCAATTATACAAGGGACACTATATCGTTATATCTATATGCTTCATGCTATACACATCAATGTTGTCATATTGATTTTATATTTATTATCATTCGTTCATGGATAATTTTAATAAATTATGATGTGAACTCTAAATATGACTATAATGTTCAGGTCTACTACATTCTTCAATTTTCTTCACTTAAAAGGCATTGAACTCACGAGTTTGGCTAATATACATAGAAAAAAAATATATAGCTCACAACTATAAGAAAATAGTCTTATAGATAAATAGATAACCACATGCACCCAGCCCCTTGTAACATTATAAAAAATAATTGGGATGATATATAAGAATCCGTCATCGGAGAGTAGGTTCTGGAAGTTTAATGATTTATGGAATGCTCAATTCTAATCTGAGCAAGAAAGAGATACTTACACGGTCAATTTGCATTCATTTTATATCTCTTCTATGCACAATTAAAATGACATGCTTGAAAGAAACTTAAATATCTAGCTGAATTTGTAACATGCAATATGTGCTCCTTGCCAACAGCATGAAACATTAACCCACCGAAAGTAACTTTGTGTTGAGTCAACCTTTTGCAAGGCAAAACCTCCCATCAGATCCATGCGAACTGTGCCCTCTGCTGAAGGAATGTCTTCATAACTGAATCCATGAATGCTCTCATCTATTTCTTGCAAATCTGATACCTACGTCATAATGTATGCGATAAGTTAGTGTCAATGTTCCTTTCTTTGTCAAGAGATATCGTCAAGTATGTAGCCACTCAAATAGTTCTTATCCAAAACAGGCAAATTACAATAAGATTTCATCTTTAAACGTTCATGTTTCTCAACTTTAGCTTGAAAATAAAAAATAAAGGCAATCATATGAATGAACCATAAGATATTGTTTCATTATGTTATGATAAAGACATCTTAACACAACAATGGAATTCATCTTTCATGGTTTTCAGAAACTTTACCGACTTGAGAAGCACAATGACAATCTCTTCCTCAAAATATTCCAGTGCAAAATAACGAAAAACAGCTTCCCTACTGGAAACAGGCCACGGTACTTTGATCCTTTTTTCCAATCCAATGGAGCCAATGTAAACAAGTGTCAGAGACTCAGAATAATAAATTAGCTCAAATAATATGTGAAAAGCTAATCATCAAAAGATAGTGTGTGTTACCAACCTTACAAGAGATAATTCTTCTCCTATACGGATTCTTTTCAAGCAGCGGGATTCTGTAACCTTGAATGTTGGCAGTGTTAATTGAGGCCACCTGCAAACATCTACAAAAAATCAAGACAGTGCAACATGTATAAGGAACAATCAAAATGCCCAGACAAACAAAGAGATATGCCTACAGGAAGAAATAGCATGCTTTTATATGAACATACTATCAACACAAATTAGACCATAGGCATAGAGAATGAATCTATAAGATGGTTGTATCAACTGAGAGCTAAGTCACCTGACACGGGGATTCGGGACACGTAGGATTCGGGATTCGTGGTGTCGGATTCGGGACACGCTGACCCCCAGAACAAGACACGTTAGGACACGTTATATATTATTTTATTAAAAATATATATATATATCTTAAAAATTAGTTATTAGCATATTTCTTACACAAATTTTAATTAATGATACAAATTTATTGATTTCAAACATAGATCTTCATCATAACTAAGGTCTAAGTATTTTTGTAGTCAACGCATAGGTCTCACTGTCTCAGATATGTGCCACTGCCAGGTACCCACAGTGATACTTACACTGCCCTAAATATGTTGAATTTGTGGCACTTCTGAGTACTCTAGGCCTCTGCACAATGGGCTATCTTTATCAGCTATACGCACAGCCACTAAGAGGAAGACTTCAGCTCTTTCCAACTCATGCCAATGTGGAGAAACCCGGCCCAAAATTCAATAATACGCAGAGGATGACCCCACACTTACTCCGTTTAGCATTTCAATCACATTATGGAGGCTAAACTATGCCACCGTGCAGAGCTTTGGACAAGTATCTCTATGTTTCGGATGGGCACCACAGAGATAACATTTCGGCCTCCACACAGAACTCGCATTTCTCTAAAACATTCGGATGGGTATAAGGTTTGAAATCCACAGTACAGGAAGGCAGAACAGAGCTCGGATGCCTCTACGATTTCATGGGTAATTACAGTCACTGTACCTCGCAAATCTCTGAGATTTCGTTTAAGTATTCCAGTCATCAAGCTCGGGTGATCTTGGTAAATTCTCAGTGGATATCACAATGGAAAAGGACTCGGACCTGCCTCCTAGCAGCCTCGGCATACATGTATCTCAGTAAACATTCTAGACGCAGTCACATATTTGGTGATCACTATCTCAACATATTTAGTCACAGTCTTGGTATCTTCATGATAAAGAGGATCTCTATGATACGTTCTCACTGCCCAGAAATGTACAACGAACTCATTCTTTATTATAAAACACAGTGGCGTATACCTTTCAGGCTTTCTCTAATCATAATGTTATCACTTTGGTCACGCATAATGAATGAATAAAACACAGTAGGCTGTAGCGTATACCTTTCAAGATGGGTTATTACAGTGGCAGGCGTGATAAGGGTTCGGTGATCACTGATAAGGCGTGCCGCGTGATACAGTTCGTATTACAATTTACAAGTCATTTGACATTACATCTATTAAGTTTTAACAGCTCAGCAAACTAACCTTAAACCTGCAAATTGCAATGCGGTCCGCCGCTCCAAATCGCTGTTACGGTTTGCAAATCGCTCCAAATCGATGTTACAGTTGCAAATGCGGTCAAATGGGAATGAAAACAGCGAATTTAAACCTACCAGCAGCCCGAAAAACGAATCCGAAACCAGGATTCGATTCCAAAATCGTGACACGTTCTTCATTTTTTGCACACGCTCAGGACACGACGTACCCGAATATGACACGACGAGTCATTGAAACATGACACGTGTCAGGACAGAATCGTGTCCGATTCGTCCGATTCGGGATTCGTCCAGGGGTTTGGACGAATCCGGTTTCATAGACTAAGAGACATAAGTATATAAGATAATATAGGGATAAACTAGTCATAAATCAAACTGAGCTAGTAAATCAGACAATTCCAATCATATTTGGAAGCAATAGTGGTTCATTGGATCATTCGACCAGTGTGACCTTTCCTGAGGTCTTTTCTTTCCAGGGTGGGCACCTGTTGGAGGCATTGATTGATATAGTGTGCCCAAGGTAATCCATACTCGTCATTTTCCATCTATCCCTAATATTCACCTGGGAGGTTATCATTTTCCCCTAGTCCAATTTGACCTTTCTTGAGGTCTTTACTTTCTAGGAGGGGCACCAATTGGAGGCATTGATTGACATGGCATACCCAAGGTAATCCATACTTGTCATTTTCCATCTATCCCTAAAATTCATTTCCATTCTTTGGATTTGTTACCGCTCAAACTAGCAAGGATCCTAGAGTGGCACTTGCTAGGTCAAGAGCAACAATGAAGCTAAAGCCCACTGTCACCATAGCTAAAGCTTCCTACTCTTTATGGACTTTCACCGATGGGAGGAGACCCGATATATAGAGAACCACTTATGAGGGATAGATCAACTAAGATGGATGTGAAGTGATCTCGATGACCCTTTCCTAGGAGAGACTCAAGAGTGGGACTTGCTCAAGGTACAAGGTTCTCTAGGATAGGGGAATGGGGATTTGAGGGCTTGGCTTAGGGAATGTGACTTGCAAAGGAGCTTCCTAAACCCTAAAATCCTTGTGGAACTTGGTTTCCCAAGTGGTTTTTGAAGAGTTGACTTTGATAAGATATGGGACCACATGAGACCAAGTGGACCCAGGTTAGGTCAAGAGGATAGGATTTAGCAACCAATGACATGTTTGACCTAATTAGGGAGGGGAAATGGATCAAGGAATGAATTTTCAATGGAAGGCAATGCAAGGATCCCAGTGAGGTTTCTAGCCTAAGGGAAACCAAGGGCAAGAATTGGTCTTCGATCTAGGGCTTGTGATATCTCAAGATCCCACCATTATAATCTCATGAAATTTGGAGGGCTTCTTTAGGACACACTAGTGTCGTTGTGGACCAAATATTGAAGTATTTGGATGGCTAGATTGTGAGATAATTGATGCCCTAGGTGACCTAGAGGACTAGACCTAGTGAAGAGGAAAGGGGAGAAGGAAAATAGGTTTAAGGTGATCACCTTTGGGTGGACCAGTGCCTAATCCTTTGGGGAGATTGGAATCAGGTAGAATTAGTACTATGGACCTTTAAATTTTCTAGGACAAGGAGGCCTCAAAGACAACTTCGCTTGGCACTAGGGCAACAGCAAAAGCAACTCCAAAGACTTTATACTTCATTTTGCAAGATAAATGGCTTGTCAAGATGAATTTCAGTAATGAAACATCCCTAGGAACAATCATTCATTATACATGGCCCATACATGAAGCATTCACTATCCAGAAACAAAATCTCCACAACTTCACATAAGAGATGCAGCAAATAAGCACCGGTATAGCGAAATCCCAGCAACAATGTATGTGACAAAATTAGAAAGAAAGAATAGCATTAAAATGTACTTACATGTATAAGAATATATCCAACCATGCAAAAACTTGCCATCAAGAAGCTCCAAGACATATGAAAATTATCCAAACATTAAAATTCATTCCATGCTCCAAAAATCTGTCCTCCAAGAAGGATAGAGAAAATCTCTAAAGAGATACTAGTTCCAAATCTAAGTGATGATGCTAAAATGAATTCACATCACTTGTATTTATACACTTCTAATGAGTTTGATTTAGCTAATTAGGCCTACATTAGCCCCTAAAATAAAATAATGTGTAAAATAACTAACTTTTGGTGACAAGCCCACCAAACTAGCTCATAAACAAAAGAATAAGCCTCTCAAGAGGTCGAATAATGAATAGTTCATGGTGTTGGGCCTTGGAGGAGGCCTAATGGAGTCCATATGTGCCATAATGTGTAGTTGAACTTCCAAAAGCAGTGGACAAGGGGTTGGCCCCTTGTAATAACCTGTGGTGCTCCAAATGGCATGTGGGGGCATAGCCTACAGGTGTCCTCATGGGTCTCCAAACAAATTGAAGATGCATGTAGATTGCCTGCAAGGGCTAGGATGATGGTGTAGGTGATGCCACATCATCATGCAAGCCCTACATCATCTGCCAAGTGTATGGTGCAACTCTGGGGCGAGCTGGGCATGATGGATCAAGTGCATCTTCCTCGTCTAATAAGTGAAGCACGAGTAATCTCTGAATGGATGTGGGGATCCATGGAGTGTTGTCTAATGTTGTGGAGGCCCATGGCTCTCTATACACACCTTAAATGTACCAATGTAACCCTCTGGGGTCAGAACCCCGTATAGGGAGACCAAACCCAAATGGAAACCACCTGCAATCCTGCATAAGATCCAATGCATCCCCGTGTCTTCCAGCACACCAAGTCATTAAAGAAATCAAGTAGAAGAGTTTATAAACCATGGATAACAAGTGAGTACTTCATAATGGCATGCCCTTCCATAGTGGGGTTTGGCATGTGCTAATGTCTCCCAGCTCCAAATAAGATTAACCAGGCATCCTATTAGGTGGTTTCCACCTATAAAGGGGGTGGTATGTCCGTGGTACATCCTTCAAATGGTGGTGTCATGTGGCATAATGATGGAATGGAGTAGAGAATGAAAGGGGGGAACCTAGATCGCATGCCATGGTACAAGGGTAGCTAATAAAAGGGAAACCCACACTAGGGTAAATAATGTGTAGGAGGGAACAATTGTGGTGCATGAGTTACCCCGGCCTTGATTTTTCCACCCTTCTTCATATGCCTTTTGCCTTTTTTATGATTTTCTTTGGTTAACTGCTCGGGCCTCTAGGTAATGCGAGCATGATACGTAAAGTATAGCAGTGGATACCCCCTTATAAGGTGGGGCAGTTCATCGCCCACCGAGGGTTGGGACAATCATGGGTTCCTGAATGATAAAGGAGGCTCATCAAGGGCCATGTAGAAACTGTTGATTTTTGGTAGCATCAGATGTGCTTGGGAGGCTTAGGCACATGTATTCCAAAGAACCTGGAAAGCATTTTGGGAAATTCCACCGAGAGACAGTTTTATTAAAATAATCAATTATTTTTAATGGGACCCTAAGTCTAAACTTAGGAAATTAAAATAATTAATGGGTATTAATCTAATTGTGGGTGTAACTTCTAGAAGAAGACAAGGATCAAGCAGAAATAATCTTAGCCATTGATTAACTTCTAATATGGGTCGTTGAATGTCAACAAGGAGATTATTTAAGGAAGCTTGAGGGTCACTTGGAATACACAGAGAGAGAGTTCAGAAGTTCGATTTTCTAAAGCGGAGCAGCTGCCGGGAGAATATCAATAGTGAGCTTGTGCAATGAGGGGCAGGGATAGTTGGGTTGGAGTATCTTCTCCAAAGCCCATGATATGCAGCAAAGAGGTAGAGAGACACCAAAAGGAGGCAGCGTAGGACCCAGGAGGGGTCACATTGAGCCAGAAGGTCTTACGCAAAGGTTGACACTGAGCCAGAAGGGCTCACGCAAAAGCAGTGCAGTTCTCTAAGCAAAAGTCTGAATTTACTGAGGGAGCTGACATTTCTAAGCCAGTAGGGCTAGAAACTGCTCCATAAGGCAAATCGATTCCCAGTTGAGCTGACGCTAGGCCCACGCAGAGGCAGTGCAGAAATAGTCGAGGACACGTTGGTTTAGCTACCGGATCAGTCGGAACTTGTCGGGTAGGTGAGGTAATCTCACAAATTTCTTCTACCAGTTTATTTCTCTGTAACTGGATTTCCGAGAGGGCATCCAAAGTTGTATTCATAAAACTAATGCATAATAATAAAAACCCTCAGATCTATTGCATCGGTTTTCCCACATTGGGTTTTATCGGGGATGCTTGTCCAAAAACAACTGTGTCATTTGTGTGTATCTTTCTTTATTGTTCATTTTCTTGTTTCGGCATATTATTTAAATGGTGCAGGTTGCAGCGTATGTATGTCGATGTTTGTCATAGGAAACTGGAAATAACTTGTTCATGTAAATCTAACAAGTAGAAGAAATATCACAAGTGTTGCAGTAGGAATTCTCGGGTTTAGGAATTTTCACATGGTATCAAAGGAGTGCAGGTGAAGCAAGAAGAAGGGAATTTGAAATTCTTGCAGAGGCAGCAATTCCAAACCCCAGAGGGTTTGCGTAGTTCAGGCCAAAAGGGCTAGATTTTCGTGGTAAATCTCTCTCTGAGTGAGTCGACAGAGAGGTAAGATTTCCAGATTGTGAGCGACAGAGGTAGCAGCGTAGCAGAAGCTTCAACAAAGAGGAGTTTTTCTGGTGGGACGCGGTTTTTTTGCAAGGAGTTTTCGGGCAGAAAGACATCAGAGGGAAGAAGAGACACTTGAGGGAATTTCTTCCTTAGAGAATTCCTAGCCAGGGAATTCGAATTCTCATTTGCTGAGCAGCAGCAAGGGGCAGTAGATCTACTGACTCTAGCAGGGAGTGAGTAGGCTAGCCTAGCAGCAATGCAGAGGAGAGAGGAGGCAATTCAACATTTTTGCAGAGATGGCCACGGATGGGTAGAATCCATGGAAGAGCAACAAATTAGATCCAGTTGTTGCAGATTTCTCACATCAATTAGTATCCTTGCTACAGGAGCCCAACAGAATCAGTAGCTGGAGGATCATAGTGTCAGCAGACGCAGCTAGTCATTCAAATGACAGTTGCACAAGTTGCAATAGATTTCTAGGAGACAGTTGCAGATCTAGTTGCAGTGACACAGGCAGTGTGAATTGCCTAGTTGCAGTATGCAGGTGCAGTTCCAGCCAGGAGATTCCCAACGTAGAGCTTTGCAGTCCAGTTTCCAGTGCAGGAGGACTGTGTGAGTTTCCAGGAGGGAGTAGAGAGATTTCCCATAAGGAGATCGAGACTCAGAGGGAGTCTAGTTTCAAAGGGAACAACCCTATGGAAGCTAGGACTTCTGGATCTAGGGAGATCAGAGTCTCAGACTCATTATTGCAGTAGTTGCAGTAGAAGTGCAAAAGCATCAATAGAGCAGTAGCATCCGTAGTATGAGTATATCATATTTCGCCATGTTGACAGCCATACCTCTAGGAGTGAGGTGGGGTGATTTGGTTTTGCGTTGATTTGGGGTAGCATCGGATGTGCTCTAGCCATGAAAATTGATGGAGAGGCTAAAGAACATGATATCTCCAAGACCCAGAAATAGTTTGGGGAAATTCCACCCGATTAGAGAGATATTAAAATAATTAATATTTTTAATGGGGTTCCTAGGTCTAAACTTAGGAAAATTAAAAGATTAATGGGTATTACTATAAAACTGGGTGAGAATGTTCTAAATGACATGGATCAAGCCAAAGTTAATCTTAGCCATTGATTAGGGACTTAATCTCGGTCGTTGAAGACTCAATAGGAAAAGTATAAGAGGAGGTTTGAGGGTCAGTTGGAGATACACCAAGATTGATCAGTCAGTTCGATTTTCTGGAGTGGGGTTTGCTGAGAAAATTCGAACAAGTGATCAGAGTTGCAGCGAGGAGCAGTGAGTGCATAGCAGAGAGGCAAAGATAGTGTCGAAGGACCAGTGTAGAGATTGAGGAGGCTACGCAGAGCCAGCAGGAGCCACGCAGAGGGCCAGAGTGACTGTGCAGAGGCTAGTAGGGCCTGCGTGGGTGACGCAGAAGGCCAGAGAGCCAACACAGAGAAGCAGAAGGCTAACACAGGGGGTTTCAGAGTGACGCAGAGGCTAGGACGGCTGATGTAGAGCCTCAGAGAAGTGTTGGAGAGATTTTCGTGGTGCAGACTTGCTGAATATCTGCTTCCGAAGAGAGGTATCACCGCCAAATAGATATCTCTATTGGGTGAGCTAGTTTGGAACCCTAGTTGTACTCAAGAAATCAGCTTAATAATAAAACCCTCAGAACTGCTGCACAGGTTTTCCCAAGTTGGGTTTTTCCAGGGACAATTATCCAAAAATAACGGTGTCCCTTGTGTGTTTCTCTGTTATTTTCAGTTGATGATTTATAGATGGTTGAGACTGCATTTGTGTTTATTTTCAGTATTTATATGGTTAAATAACTTGTTAAGAAATAAACAAGTAGGTGAAATAAACCAGATAATGCAGGAAGAATTTCTGACGTGTTAGACTTAGAAATTTCAACATGGTATCAGAGCGTTGCAGATCACAAGAGAGCTGAAGGCACGAGCTAAATCAGAAAATTTGCAACAGAAACAGTTGTCCCGAGAGACATAGTTGTTCCTAAGCAGAAGGCAGCAGTAAAGGAGTGACATAGAGGGCCTGCGTCATTATTTCGAGCCAGATAGAGGGTCAGCGCAGAGGCAGAAGAGGCTCATGAAGAGCCACGTCATCCTACCCAGTCAGGTAGGCTTGACGCAGTTGGCCAAGAGGAGTGATTCAGCCTTGCTGGGATTGCGCAAAGCTAAGAGGCTCAGTTTCTTCAGCTGCTAGGGCATAGGGAGCTGTGGGCAAATTGTGGATTGGGAAGTTGGTGGGGTGTTGTTGCTGTCAAAGCAGAACAGTACCTAATGGGATAAAACCAAGGTAGAGGGAACTGCTGCCTTGAGGTATTTCTAGCCAAGAAATCCAGATCCGTGTTGCAAGTGCATAGAGGATCGCAGAGGAGTAGTTCGACAGTTGGCAGGAGGATTTCTAGGAGGGAAATCGAGACTCAGAGGGAGCCTAGGAGAGAACTTCCAGATCCGTGTTGCAGGTACATAGAGGATCGGAGAGGAGCAGTTCGACAGTTGGCAGGATGATTTCCAGGAGGGAAATCGAGACTCAAAGGGAGTCTAGGAGAGAACTTCCATAAGGGAAGTCGAGACTCAGAGGGAGTCCAATAGAAGAGCGGAGATGGCAATGAACGGACTGAGGGATCAGGACAGGTTGGACGGGGCATCCAACTTTGTCATCTGGAAGGCTAGGATCCTGTTTGTTCTAGATAGACATCTCATCAAGGGCTTCGCCTTGAGAACTGTGGCTATCCCAGTCGACCCAGCTACTAATGAAATATATGAGGATGCAATGGCAAAGGGAAAGTGCATAATCCTTGATGGGGTCAAGGATCATGTGATACCGCATATTGTCGAGAAGAACACAGCAAAGGAGATGTGGGATACCTTGACGACATTGTATCAGGGCACTTCCGTGGAGAGGAAGATGTTGTTGGAGAATTAGCTGTGGATGTATCAGATGCAGAAGGGGGAGCAAATAGATCTATACCTCAGCAGGTTGCAAGAGATTCAGGACCAACTTACTTCCATAGGGGCCACACCGGATCAGGAGTTCATGGTGAGAACCGCCCTGAATGCAGTCTCTGAGGATTGGGAGACATTTGTCCAAAGCATTTTGGGCAGAGTTGATCTTCCAAGATGGGAAGAGATGTGGGCAGCTCTTCGCCAAGAAGAGATCAAACAATTGACCAAGGTAGGAAGTAGCAGCAAAGGAGGTCGAATCAAGAAAGAGGAGGAGGAGGATGTAGCTCTGGCATCTGCAGGACAACAGGGGAAGAGGAAGAAGAAGGATCTCCAAGGTAAAGTGCTTCTATTGTGGGGAGATGGGTTATTATGCAACCCAGTGTCCCAAGAAGAAGAATAAGGGAGAGGCTTTTGACTCCAAGGCAACTCTGTCTAAGGTGGAGAAAGAAGTCGAAACGGATGACGACTGTGTCATGAGTGCTCATGCACCTCTAAAGAAGAGGTGGGGTGACATCGAGTTGTAGTCAAGAGGACTACAGAAGATGAGGGGCAGGATCCTTGAGGTACCCAAACTCTTGGATCATATCCGGCTACGAGAGCCCTGAATGATAGTAACAGGATGACGGATGTCAATAGAAGCAAGATGCGGATGGAGCGACAAGGTAGTGCTAGAGTGTAGAGGTCTGTAGCAGCGCAGTGGAGGTTGCAACAGTGCAAGAGGCATAGAGGTAGTTGCAACAGTGCAGAGAGGCACAGAGATGGTTGCAGCAATGCGAGAGGCACAGAGGTGCTTGCAACAAACGGAGCACACGATAGCAGCAAAGGTAGCTTCAGCATCAGGAGGCTTCTGGACTGACAAGGATGTCAGTAGTTGGGTAGATTAGTTACTTACTTCTCGGTAACTGAGTTGTTGTGCAGTAGTTAGTAGTGGTTGTGCTATGGGCAGCACGATGTAGCATGTTGAGAGAGAGTTGCAGTGCAGATGCAGTGTCGGGAGGAAGGACCAGTAGCAGCACAGATGCAGAAAGAGTTACAGTACAAATGTAGCAGTGGCAGTGGCAGAGCCATGGGCAATAGTACAAGAGGCACAAGTGTAGTGGATGTTGAGCAGCAGGCCAAGCATCAGCATAAGTACCAATGCTGGATGATCAGTGTGATGTTCAGTGATGGAACATTACTAGAGCACATTACTCGCTAAGAGGGAGTGTTGATTTGGGGTAGCATCGGATGTGCTCTAGCCATGAAAATTGGTGGAGAGGCTAAAGCACATGAGATCTCCAAGACCCAGAAATGGTTTGAGGAAATTCCACCCAGTTAGAGAGAAATTAAAATAATTAATATTTTTAATGGGGTTCCTAAGTCTAAACTTAGGAAAATTAAAATATTAATGGGTATCAATATAAAACTGAGTGAGAATGTTCTAAATGACATGGATCAAGCCAAATCTAATCTTAGTCATTGATTAGGGACTTAATCTTGGTCGTTGAAGACTCAACAGGGAAAGTATAAGAGGAGGCTTGAGGGTTAGTTGGAGATACACAAAGATTGATCAGTCAGTTCGATTTTCTGGAGCGAGGTTTGCTGAGAAAATTCAAACAAGTGATCAAAGTTGCAATGAGGAGCAGTGAGTGCATAGCAGAGAGGCAGAGATAGTGCCGAAGGACCAGTGCAAAGATTGAGGAGGCTACGCAGAGCCAGCAGGAGCCACGCAGAGGGCCAGAGTGACTCTACAGAGGCTAGCAGGGCCTGCGTAGGTGACACAGAAAGCTACAGAGCCAGCGCAGAGCAGCAGAAGGCTGATGCAGGGGGTTTCAGAGTGACGGAGAGGCCAGGAGGGTTGACACAGAGCCTCAGAGAAATGTTGGAGAGATTTTCGTGGAGCAAACTTGCTAAATATCTGCTTCCGAAGAGAGGTATTACTACCAAATAGATATCTCTGTTGGGTGAGCCAGTTTGGCACCCTAGTTGTACTCAAGAAAGCTTCTTAATAATAAACCCTCAAAACTGTTGCACAGGTTTTCCCAAGTTGGGTTTTTCTAGGGACGATTGTCCAAAACTAACGGTGTCCCTTGTGTGTTTGTTTGTTATTTTCAGTTGATGATTTGTAGATGGTTGAGACTGCATTTGTGTTTATTTTTAGTATTTATATGGTTAAATAACTTGTTAAGAAATAAACAAGTAGGTGAAATAAACCAGATAATGCAGGAAGAATTTTTGACGTGTTAGACTTAGAAATTTCAACATTTTGTAGCCGCAGAGAGCTACAGATGGGCAGGATCCATCCCCTCGAATCAATTCCTTACTACGGGAGCCCAAAACAGAGGTAGCAAGATGGACCGGGCCAGTTGATGCAGAGTGTAGGAGTGACAGTTGCAGTGGCTAGTAGCGCCAGAGACTGAGCAGCGCAGAGCAGAGTTGGCAGTAGTGCAGATGGCACAAAGCAAAGGTCAGTAGCAGCGCAGAGGCTTCAGAGGGTCAGCGCAGAGACTAGCAGCAATCAGACTCCAGCAGCGAGATGCATCATACTGAACACCAGTTCAGTAATTTGGGATGCTTTTCCGTTGTTGATGCAGTAGCAGCAACAGTTGGAGAAGGTTGTAGTGCAGATGCAGTTGGCAGTGGCAGTGCCAACAGCATCACGGATGCAGAATTAAGAGGGAGTTGTAGTATGGACGCAGTGTTGACAGTGGCAGGGTCAACATCAAGACAGTTGCAGCCACAGCGCAGTAGTTGGTGGACAGCATGTCAGACATCAGCAGCATAGAGGACGATGTTATGAAGTCAGGGTGATGTTTCAGGGGGAGGCATTACTTGAGCACATTCCTCGCTAAGAGGGAGTGTTGATTTCTAGTAGCATTGGATGTGCTCTAAGTCTCAAATTTTGCAAGGAGTCTTAGGCATATTATTCCAAAGAACCCAGAAAGCGTTTTGGGAAATTCCACCCGGAGACAATTTTATTAAAATAATTAATTATTTTTAGTGGGACCCTAATTCTAAACTTAGGAAATTAAATAATTAATGGGTATTAATCTAACTGTGGGTGTAACTTCTAGAAGAAGACGAGGATCAAGGAGAAATGATCTTAGCCATTAATTAGCTTCTAATTTGGGCCATTGAATGTCAACAAGAAGATTATTTAAGGAAGCTTGAGGGTCACTTGGAAGACACACAGAGAGAGTTCAAAAGTTCGATTTTCTGAAGCAGAGCAATTGCCGGGAGGATATCGATAGTGAACTTGTGCAGTGAGGGGCAAGGATAGTTGGGTTAGAGTATCTTCTTCAGAGCCCAGGATATGCAGCTAAGAGGCAGAGAGACACCAGAAGGAGGTAGCACAGGACCCAGGAGGGGTGACGCTGAGCTAGAAGGGCTCACGCAGAGGTTGACGTTGAGCCAGAAGGGCTCACACAGAAGCAGCGCAGTTCTCCAAGCAGAAGTCCGAATTTGCTGAGGGCGCTGACATTTCTAAGCCGAGAGGGCTGGAAACTGCTCCAGAAGGCAAATCGATTCCCAATTGAGTTGGTGCAAAGCCTTAGAGGCTAACGCTGGGCCCAGGCAGAGGCAACGCAAAAATAGTCGAGGACACGTTGGTTTAGCTGCTGGATCAGCTAGAACTTGCTAGGTAGAGTGAGGTAATCTCACAAATTTCTTCTGCCAGTTTATTTCTCTGTAACTAGATTGTCGGGAAGGCATCCAAAGTTGTATTTAGAAACCTACTGCATAATAATAAAAATCCTCAGATCTGTTGCACCGGTTTTCCCACATTGTGTTTTTCCGGGGACGTATGTCCAAAAAAAACTGTCATTTGTGTGTATCTTTCTCTATTGTTCAGTTTCTTGTTTCGGCATATTATTTAAATGGTGTAGACTGCATTGTATGTATTTCGATGTTTGCCATAAGAAACTCCAAATAACTTGTTCATGTAAATCTAACAAGTAGAAGAAATATCATTAGTGTTGCAGTAGGAATTCCCGGGTTTAGGAATTTTCACAGGAACCGGGGTGGCTGACCCTTTGTGGACCCAGTGGACGAATGTCAACCTAGGTCGTAGGAGAGATGATTAGGGGTGTAACCAGCGGAAAGGGAGTAATATATGTGAATCGGGGAGCAAGACCACGCAACCAAAATTAGGGTTTCGCATGTAGTACCATCCCTAAAACCAATAAGTCAGTAAAAGAGATCCCACGAGACTAGGGTGCAAGGTTAACATCCCAAAAGAGACCTAGGGAACAAGAGCACAGACCTAGACCACTCTTTCCGCCGAATCCCCCCATTAATCCATGCCCAAAGTTTCCATGATAAATAAACTAGAATACTCAATTACCAAATAACACAACGTACCTTTAGGTTTGGGAGGCCCACCTTCAAACATACGATCATGACAGATGGGTGAGGGACCACATGGCTGGCTCAAGTGGCGGAGAAATGGCACATCGAGCTAGTTGGTGGCTATGAGGGGTTGTTGCTTGTTGGTTGAGGACCATCATGGAGAAAAAATTTCTCCTGGTGATATCACCCAAAAAATGGTGGGTAACAGGATTGATTGTCACTTGTCACTACTACTAGCAATCTATATCCACATCTGTGAGTCAGGGCCTAGAAATTTTACCCTAAGACGTTGTTGCATCTAAAAGAAAGATAAAATCATATATATAGTATATACAACTAAAAGAAAATTAAAAATGCAAACAACGGTTGATACTAATAATAAACACATGGAAAAAAACCTATCCTAAGCTCTACCCCCCTCATTAACCATCACCTAGTTCCTAAGCATATCATACTCATCAAAGGATCTTATAATGTCCCAACCCCGATGAGCAATAAATAACTACATCTTTAAGGGGTATTGGAAAAACATAAAGCAAGCTAGTCATCCAAGCTATGCAAGAAAGAAAAGAAAAACCATTGAATTAAATGTTAGTTTTTGGGGTAGCAGCGGACAGATGTTCTAGTCTTTGTGATGTCTAATAGGCTAAGGAACACGAGATCTCCAAAACCTAGAAAAGGTTTCACGAGAAAAGACTTGGGGACACAATTAAATTAATTAGCCATAATTAAAATCTTTCCTAACTTAGGAAAAGTGGTTAATTAAATTGAATTAATTGAGGGGGTTTGATTTTTCTATGGAGACTTCTATTGATGAATTCAAGTTGATCTTAGCCATCGGTTAAGATGTAATCGTGGCCATTGAGACTCAAACGGCATCAATTGTGAGTTGAGAAGTGCGACTACCCAGTTGTAGGTATTCACAAGGGCTCAATTGAAGCTAGGGAAGCATCAGAGACAGAGGATCGGCAGAGATTTGGGAGCAGGAAGTCCAGAGGAGATTTCCTTAGTGTTTTCCAGTGTCCGAGAGATAGGAAGAGGACGCTGAATTCATCTGCAAAGGAGGTCGCTACAGCTAGTGCGAGTAGTCAGATTTCCCAGTGTGAGTTGCTAGAGTAGACCACGTTTGAGTTGCTAGAGTACGAATCTATTGTTTGGAGGTAGAGCGAGTTGTTGAATTTTCTAAGTCTATCCATTAGAAAATTAATCTGTATTCTGCTGGTTTATTTCTTCTACTTGTTTAAATTCGAACAAGTTATTTAAAACATATAAATAACGTAATAAACACAATACAATCTCAACATCTACAGATCATCAGCTGAAAGAAAACAAACACACAAGTGACACCGTTATTTTTGGACAAATGTCCCTAGAAAAAACCAATGCGAGAAAACCAGTGCAGCTATTCTGAGGGTTTATTATTATGGAGTATTTCCTTGAGTACAACTAGGTGCCTAACCGGCTCACTGATAAAGAAAAAATACACAGCAACAATGCCTCTCTATTCAGAAACAGGTATTCAGAAAACTTGTCCTACGAAACCCTCTCTAGCGACTCTGAAGCTCTGCGCTGGCCCTTCTGGCCTCTGCGTCAGTCTCCTGCTGCTCTATGTCAGCCTCAAACCTCTCTGCGTCAGCCCTCTAAGGCACTATGCAGCCTCTGGGACCCTCTGCGTCATTCCAGTTGCTCTCTACGTGGATGACACAGTCCCTCTGGCCTTTACGCTGTCTCTGTTGGGCTCTGCGTGGCCTGTACTGGCTGCTGCCTCTTGCTCTCTGTTTCTGCGTTGGTCTCTTGGTGCTGTCTATGCCTCTCTGCCTAGTACTCACTGCCCCTTGCTGCTGATCACTGATTCGACTTTGCTTAGCAACCCCGCTCTAGCAAATCGAATCACTGATCACTCTGGTGTATCTTCCAACAGACCCTCAAGCCTCCTCTTAAACTTTTCTCGTTGGTCCTTCAACAGCCGAGATTAAATCTCTAATCAACGACTAAGATTAGATTTGGCTTGATCCATGACTTTTGGAACCTTCTAACCCAGTTTTATATTAATACCCATTAATATTTTATTTTAATATCTCCCAAACTGGGTACAATCTGTCCAAACCATTTCTAGGTCTTGGAGATCTCATGTGCTTTAGCCTCTCCACCACTTTTCATGGCTAGAGCACATCTGATGCTACTCCAAATCAACACTCCATCTTAGCGAGGATTGTGCTCTAGTAATACTCCTCACTGAGCATCACTCTGACTATCTGGCACCAGTACGTGTGCTGATGCTAGGCCTCTCCGCCCAACATCCTCTGCACTACTACATCCTGTACTGCTGCCCATAGCCCTCCCACTGCCACTGCTACATCCGTACAACAGCTCCCTCTGCATCTGTGCTACTACTGGTCCATCCTCCCAACACTGCATTCCTTCTCATCATGTTGCATCATGCTACTGCATACTGCTACTGCACTGCAACTCAATTACTGAGAAGTAAGTAACTGATCCACCCAACTACTGACATCCCTGTCAGGCTAGAAACACTCCCGATGTTGAAGCTCCTTCTGTCGCTAACAAGTGCTCCCTCTACTGACATCTGCGTTGCTGCAACAACTCCCTGCATCTCGCATTGTTGCACACCTCTCCGTGCCATCCTACACTGGTGCAAGACTCTCCGTGCCTCTCGCACTGTTGTAGCCTGCTAGCCTCGCGTTGCTCGGGGACTCTTGCACTGTAGCACTCTCTGTCGCTTCATCCACATCCGTCTCTACCGACATCCGCCAGTCCTACTACTCCTCTTCGGGGCTCCCATAGCAAGGTATAATCCAAGAGGTTGGGTACCTCAAGGATCTTGCCCTTCATCGCCTGTAGTCCTCCTGACTACAGCTCGATGTCTCCCCACCTCTTCTCTAGAGGTACATGAGCACTCATGGCACAATCGTCATCCTCCTCGACTTCTTTCTCCGCCTTCGTTGGCGCTGCCTTAGAGTCAGACGCCTCTCCCTTGTTCTTCTTCCTCAGACACTGGTTCGCATAATGACCTAGTTCCCCATAGTGGAAGCAATTGACCTTGGAGAGGTCCTTCTTCCTCTTCTCCTGCTTTCCCATAGATGCCAGAGCTGCATCCTCTTCCTCTTCCTTCTTGATCCGAACTCCTTTGCTGCTACTTCCCGCCTTGCTCAACCGCCTAATCTCCTCTTGGCGAAGAGTCGCCCACAATTCTTCCCAATCTAGAAGATCTGCCCTGCCCAGTATGCTCTGGACAAATGTCTCCCACTCCTCAGAGACTGCGTTAAGTGCGGTCCTCACCATCAATTCTTCATCTAGCGTAGCTCCTATGGAAGTCAGTTGGTCCCGGATCTCCTTCAACCGACCAAGGAAGTGATCTATTTGCTCCCCCTTTTGCATCTGGTATGACCTTAGCTGATTCTCAAGTAACATCTTCCTTTGCACGAAAGTATGCTGGTACAATGTCTTCAAGGTATCCCACATCTCCTTTTTCGTTTCCTTCTCGGCAATATGTTGGACCACATGATCCTTGACCCCATCAAGGATGATGCATTTCGCCTTGGCCATTGCCTCCTCGTACTTCTCATTAGCTGCCGGGTCAACTAGGATAGCCATTACTCTCAAGGCAAAGCCCTTGATGCAATGTCTATCCAAAATGGACAAAATCCTGGCCTTCCAGACCACAAAGTTGGACGCCTCGTCCAGCCTATCATAATCTCTCAGGCTTCAGCGCATTCAAGACCATCTCTCTGCTCTTCTGTCGACTCCTCCGAGTCTCTCTACTTCCCTCTGGAAGTTCTCCTTTCGACTCCTGCTGAGTCTCTCTACTTCCTACCTGGAAGTTCTCTGTTGGACTCCCTCTGAGTCCCGATTTCCCTCCTGGAAATCCTTTTGTCAATCGTCAAGTTGCCCCTCTCCGATCGTCTGTGCACCTGCAACACTGATCCGGATTCCTTGGCTAGAAATCTGCCTTGGCAGCAACTCCCTCTACCTTGGTTTTGCCCTGTTAGGTACTGTTCTGACCACAGTACCCCACCAGCTTCGCTCCCGCAAACTGCCCACAGCTTCCTATGCCCCAGCAACTGAAGGAATGAGCCTCTAGGCTTTGCGCAATCCCGGCACTGGCAAAAACAACTCCCTCAGCCACTGCGTCAACCCTCCTGGTCTCTGCGTGGCTCTACGTGAGCCTCTCTCTACCCTCCTCAGCCTCTACGCTGGCCTCTCTCTGGCCCAGACTGATGGCGCAGTCCCTCCTCTGTCACTTTTGCAAGGATCAGCTTTTTGTCACTCGGGACAGCTGATTCTGCTGCAAATACTCTGCTTAGCTAATGCCTTCAGCTTTCCTGTGATCTGCAACCACGCTCTAATACCATGTTGAATTTTCTAAGTCTATCCGTTAGAAAATTAATCTGTATTCTGCTGGTTTATTTCTTCTACTTGTTTAAATTCGAACAAGTTATTTAAAACATATAAATAACGAAATAAACACAATACAGTCTCAACATCTACAGATCATCAGCTGAAAGAAAACAAACACACAAGTGACACCGTTATTTTTGGAAAAATGTCCCCGGAAAAACCCAATGCGGGAAAACCGGTGCAGCTATTCTGAGGGTTTATTATTATGCAGTGTTTCCTTGAGTACAACTAGGTGCCTAACCGGCTCACCCGATAGAGAAAAAATACACGGCAACAATGCCTCTCTATTCGGAAACAGGTATTCAAAAAACCTATCCCACGAAACCCTCTCCAGCGACTCTGAAGCTCGACGTTGGCCCTTCTAGCCTCTGCATCAGCCCTCGAGGCACTGCGCAGCCTCTTGGACCCTTTGCGTCACTCCAGCTGCTCTTTGCGACGCAGTCCCTCTGGCCTCTGCGCTGTCTCTGCTGGGCTCTGCGTGGCCTGAACCAGTGTTTTAAGAAACGGCCGTTCCGAAACGGAAACGGCCGAGTTGGTCCGATTCGATGCCCTCAGGACTGACTCGGTGGAGGAAACGGTTCGTTTGGCCGAGTCATGGCTGACTCGGCCAACTCGGCCGTTTCCTCCACCGAGTCAGTCCTGAGGGCATAGATAAAGTTATAAACCAGGTAAGTGCATCTCTACTGTAGATGATCTGATGCTTGCAACCATGCATTCTCCTAGAGATCTGTCCTCTCAATTGGACTGCATACATCTTACCTAACTCAACTTAGACTGAACTCTGAAGTCAAAATTAGAAAGCTGCTAGAATAAAACTGAACTAATACATGTAAACTTCTGAGGATACCATGCAAACAGTTGAGGACAATTTGTGGAAATAGAATAGTAATCAATCCTACGTATATAATGCATTATAGTGCTCAGTCAACAAGAGAGGAAGTGCATCGTTGCAGTGCACAGCTCGAATTACTGTAACTGAAGTATCGACATCTGTTCATAAGTGTGTGCTGGACTGCCACATATGTGTCTGGGCTGTAGAAGACTATCTGAGGTACAATTTAACAAGTTGCAATTCCTATGCCAACTGTGTTAGGAGAGTATTAATGTAGAGTGAATCCCATCAATGGATATGCTGTCATAGCATGATAGCTGCAGATATCACATAGATAGGAATCGGACATCACATAGATAGGAATCAGATATCACATGGAAAGAAATCACAGGTGAACGAGGGCCAATGAGGCAGGACACTGAATTTTTCCAGTAATGTTTAGTACTCGAGAGAGGGAAGATGCTAACACATTGACCTGAATGAATTGCTGCCAGATTGAGGTAACTATAATAAAATTAGATAGATGTCAAACCGGCCCAAATTTTCTATTTTTATGAAGTACGTTTGGTGGTTGGATGTGTAAATGGGAAACTATGACAAAAAGTAAAATTTAACTTGTCAATTGTTCACAAGAAAAGGAAGAAAGCATGTTAAAATCATTCTCCACTGTTATTTTCTACTATAGTTTACCCATTATAATAATCCTTAGGCATGCCCTGCATCATGTAAATAAAGTGAAGGTATAATTGGGAAAATCCTTTGAAAAATAATACTCATTTTAACTTTAAAGTCCTTTTATAAATGGTTTTCTTTAAAATTATGTTTAAAATCTTTAAAATTATGTTTTTTTATAAAAAAAATAAATATTTAATGTATTTTTTACAACGACCGAGTCATTGAAATTGAGTCGGCCGAGTCATTACCGTTTCGGAGTCAGAGTCGGAGTCAATCCTCGGCCGAGTCGGAGTCGGAGTCGGAGTTTTAAAACACTGGCCTGAACTGGACGCTGCCTCTCGCTCTCTACTTTTGCGTTGGTCTCTTGGCATTGTCTCTACCTCTCTACCCAGTACTCACTGCCCCTCGCTGCTGATCACTGATTCGAATTTGCTTAGCAACCCCGCTCTAGCAAATCGAATGACTAATCACTCTGGCGTATCTTCCAACTGACCCTCAAGCCTCCTCTTATACTTTTCTCGTTGGTCCTTCAATGGCCGAGATTAAATCTCTGATCAACGACTAAGATTAGATTTGGCTTGATCCATGAATTTTGGAACCTTCTAACCCAGTTTTATACTAATACCCATTAATATTTTATTTTAATATCCCCCAAATCGGGTACAATCTTTCCAAACCATTTATGGGTCTTGGAGATCTCAGTGCTTTAGCCTCTCCACCAATTTTCATGGCTAGAGCACATTCGATGTTACCCCAAATCAACACAAGTGGGTTTCAAAGGCAGAGTGAGGCAGGACGACTTGCAAGAAGGTGATTCCAGGGCTATACGAATTTCCAGAGAGCAACAATGCGCATTTCCAAGAGGCAGCGTGAATAGCCTGGGAAAGTGCAAGTTACTGGGAGAGGACCAGATCGAGTAGCACAGGGAGACAGTTAGTCTCCAGATTATTTTGCCAATAAAGATCGGTATTTGTCAGAGGATTTCCAGTGAGAGGCATCCAATTGTAATTTCTCAAACTGCAGAATATATAATAAAACCCTCGTCTACTACATTGGTTTTCTCTTCGGGGATTTTCCAGGGACAAGTGTCCAAAAATCACTGTCAAACTTTTATGTGCGTGTGCATTATTTCTCAGTTCCTATGTTTTTACTTGTGAAGATTGCAATAGTGAATTTATCATTATTTGTCGTAAAGCTATGTTGCACGAAACTTCTAGGAACCTGGCGTTTCAGGCCGTACCCATACCCGAAACTCTGAAACTCAACCACCATGTAATCATCTATGAGAGTTAATATAGACTTGGTTTTCCTGCTAAATTATCATCCATGGGTTTTATTTCCCTTTTTTCTTTCAAGATAATGTCTTATTCACTTATTTATAAATTGCTTTATATATATATATGATGTTTCAGTGGATGTTTCCATTTTTGGGAGGTGACGTTTCTAAACGTACTCATTTCGGAAACTCTGAAACTTTTCAATGCTTCGTGCAACTTAGCCATACAGTAATTTACGGAAGGCAAATAAACTGCAGTAGTTAGAAGATAAATATCCAGTTTATTGCAATCGTGGAAATTTCACATTGTATCAGAGCAGTAAAGATCAAATCAAAGGCTCTAGAAGCGAGGGTTGTGCAATTTAGAGGGATATCTAAAGCACAAAGAACCAGATCTGCACAGGCCAACCAAGCAGTGCGAATTGCAAGGAGGTAGCAATTCAATTTCTAGTCAAGTCCGGAGGAAAAGTGTGAATTGTCTCAGGGCAGTAGCAACAGGTAGTGAGGTTGTCAAAAAGGGTTTCCAATGAGTAGATCAAAGATTCCCAGAGCAGATCTGGCACAGAGATTTGTTGCACAAGTGTTTTGCAATAGTGGATCAGCACTAAGCAAGGAATAGAAAGAACAGATTTTTCGGAGAGGGAATTTCCACAAAAATTTTCAGAGGATTTCCTGGTTTCCAGCGTCAGGAAGGAAGGCCGAAATTTCTATCAATAGAGGTCGAGTTGAGGCAGTGAAAATTTCCAAATCATACTACCAATTGAGCGAGTATGTGTTTCTGGTTCCACGATGCATGTGTCTGTACCGAAAGAGGTTCTAAAGGTAGAGCAAGTTGCCCATGAGAGAAGCATCAAGCAATGCAAATTACCGGAAGAGGTGCTAGAGGTTGGTGTGAATTCCCTAGTAGCAGCTTTCCAGTGAGAACTGCAGAGGATAAGGTCGATTTAATTTGCTGGAAGGAGAAGGGGATTTCCCAGTTCATTAGTTCTCTAGTTTATTCAGTTTCGCAGTTTTCAGAGAAGATGGTTGCAGCGCGATTGAGAGAGCAAGACAAGTTTGATGGAGCCTCCAACTTTGGCATCTGGAAGGCCAGGATTCTACTCCTTTTAGATGAGCATGGTCTGAAGGAGTTTGTGACAGCAATTGTAGTTGTACCAGCAAATCCTATCTTGTTACATGATTATAGGAAGGACATGGCCAAGGCTAAGAGGATGGTCCTCGATGGAGTACAAGATCATATCGTCCCGCATATTGCATAGAAGGGAACTGCAAAGGAGATGTGGGATGCCATCGTCAAGTTGTACGAGGATCCTTCCGAGAGTTGGAAGATGATATTCAAGGAAAAGAGGAGGATCGGCAAAATGCAGAAGGGCGAGAATGTAACATCCTATCTCACGAGGATTCAGGGGGTCAGAGATGAACTTGCAACAGTTGAAGAGAAGCCAGCAGAGGATGAACTAGTGCATAAAGCTCTCAACAGGTTTACAAAGGAATGGCGAACATTCGTTCAGGTGATTACTGGACGGGATAAGCTACCAGATTGGGAATGCCTGTGGAGTGACTTCACTCAGGAGGAACTGAGGCTTAGTCTCATTGATGGTACTACCAGTAGTAGTGGCAAGGGACTGAAGGTGGAGAAGGAAGAGGAAAACGTCGCTCTTGCAGGGAAGGGAAAAGCGAAGAAAGGTCCCAATCAAGGACAAGACTCTAAAGGAGAGAAGAAGAAGAAGGACCTATCGAAGGTGAAGTGCTTCGGATGTGGTGAGCTTGGTCACTATGTCAGCCAGTGTCTGAACAGGAAGGACAAAAAGGGGAAGCAGACAGCGGCTTCAGCAGAGAATGAGGATTTGTCCGCTAGATTGGAGGATGAGTTCGCTATATTTGTAACATTATCCTCTACAGGAGGAGGAGTATGATACTCCAGTATGCCAGATTGAGCAGGATCCTAGGGAGGAGTAGCAATGACGTCTAGATCTAGCCAAGGAGGGCTTGATCAATAGATCAAATCCAATTGTTGTGTGTTCCTCATTTGGATCATCACATTTTCTACGAGTGCCCAAGAGTTAAAGTAACAGGAGGATCAAAGTGTCAGCAAGGCACAGTGAGATTCTCGAGAAACAGTGTAGATCTAGTTAGACACACATAAATACTTGGGAGACAGATGCAGATCCAATTGCAGTGACTCAGCAGTTCAGGGAGAGATCAATACACACAAGTGTAGCGCTGACAGCAACACAGAGACAGGAGGAAGGCAGTGCGAATTGGCCAATTGCAGAGAGAAAAGTGCAGTTCCATCCAGAGAGACTCCAGTGCAGAGGCATCAACAGTGTGAGATCAGAGTATGCGTAGTAGCATGGTGGACAATGACTGTCAAAGTATTTTCTTCACAGTATTTCCAATGAAAGGAAGTCAAATGATAGATCAGCTAGAAGATGTGAAGAGATGAGGTATCACAAATGTTAGACACCAGCAAGGTGGATCAATTTGGCTACATCAAGTTCCCACAGACCAGTAGGTGGTTGATATACTCACGAAGGCCTTAGGGTGGGCAAAGTTTGTCTACTTCAAAGAGCAAATGGGTATAGTGGAGAATGCCTTCCTTTCTAAGATGGAGTGTTAGTTTTTGGGGTAGCAACAGACAGGTATTCTAGTCTTTATGGTGTCTAAGAGGCTAAGGAACACGAAATCTCCAAAACCCAGAAAAGGTTTCACAAGAAAAGACTTGGAGACACCTCAATTAAATTAATTAGCCATAATTAAAATATTTCCTAAGTCTAACTTAGGAAAAGTGGTTAATTAAAAATAATTAATTGAGGGAGTTTAATTTTACTCTAGAGACTTCTATTGATGAAGTCAAGTTGATCTTAACCATCGGTTAAGATGAAATCGTGGTCGTTGAGACTCCAACGAGAGGTTATAAGAGTTGGTCGAAGGGTTTGGAAAAGGCATCAGCTGTGAGTTGAGCATTTCAACTACCCAGTTGTAGGTATTCAGTAAGGGTGCAATTGAAGCTAGGGAAGCATCAGAGACAAAGGGGTCAGCAAAGATTTGGGAGCAGGAAGTCTGGAGGAGACTTCCTCAATATTTTCCAGTGTCGGCAGACAAGAAGCGGAGGTCAAATTCATCTGCAGAGGAGGCCTCTACAGCTAGTGCGAGTAGCCAGACTTCCCAGTGCCAGTTGCCAGAGGAGACTACGTTTCAGTTGCTAGAGGTCGGATCTATTGTTTGGAGGTAGAGCAAGTGGGTTTTAGAGGCAGAGGGAGGTGAAACGACTTACAGGAGGGTGATTTCGAGGTTGTACGAATTTCTAGAGAGCAGCAGTGCACATTTCCTAGAGGCAGTGTGTTGGGTCCCTATAATACTAGTGATTACCCCATTACTATTGTAGTTATACCCCCTATTTATATTGTTGTGCCCCTATTACCCCCATATTGTTATTTCTGTGCCCCATAGAATCCCTCTATTGTTATTTTTGTGGCTTTATATTATTATTGTTAGGTCGGCTGGATTATATTGTGACTCCTTAGACTCCTATATATAGAAAGGAGGTTTTGTCATTTGTATCATCGAAGAATTGTTCATTTATGTAATGTAAAGGAGGTTGCCCCCTCGAAGAGGCTGAATTCTAAGGCGTGGATCTCTCTTTTCTATCTTTTTGTGAGCTGGTTTCATAACATTTGGTATCAGAGCTTTGGATTCTAGGGTTTCGCTGCTCCAAACAGGTCATCGTGGCATTTTCGCTATAACTTTTTTTCTGTGACATTTCAGAAGTCGCAAAAAAACCCCATTTGAGAAGAAATCGCGCTGAACCTTGGGTCCGAATTTTAGAGCTTTTCGCGTGATATTTGCGGAGATATGATCTGAGGAAGTTGGTCTTTTTGCAGACTCCTGAATTACATTCAAAACAGGTGACCTGGGGAAAATCGTCATAACTTTCTCTCTGGGGATCGGATTGAAATTTCGTAAGAAGATACAGAAAGAGGACAGACTGTAGTTTTTTGTATGTGTGTTTCAGATTCAAAGGTTGAAACAGGGACTCGTGGCACGTCGTACAAGTTCGCTCTACTGAACCAGTCTAAAAACAAGTCACTGTGGGAGATTTCACATAACTCTTCCTTGGAGAATCCAATTTTGCTCAGACTTGTGGCATTGGAAAGAGGACGCAGAAGGCTACTACAGGTAGCAATTTCAGAATTGGATGATCCGAAATTAGAGAGATACATCAGATTCAATATCAGGCTTCTATAAAGTGAAAAAAGGTGTGTAGTTTTTTTTTTAATTTTTGTGTAAGCTTGGTTTAACGGAATTCAAAGGGCATAGTAAAACATTATTATCGGTAACTGATGCCCCGAGGAAAGAAAATGCAAACACCTAGTAAGGAACCTGAAAGCTCTAGCATGACTCATGAAGAAGAGGAAGAAATGCTACATGATATATCAAAATTACAAGAACAAGTGCAACAAATGTCACGCTCACAAAAGCTAACAGAAGCTAAGATAAGTGGCGTGGAATCTAAGATAAATGGCGTGGAATCTAAGATAAAGGGCATGGAAGCTAAGATGGATGGCATGGAAGCTAAGGTGAATGGCATGGACGCTAAAATTGATGGCATGGATGATAAGATGGATGAATTGAAGAAGTTGCTACAAGAAAGGGTCACTAATGGTGAAAAGGTAGTAAAGGAAACTCATGATGAGAACAAAAGAAATGTTAATCATGATTCCATAGACTCTAATGTTGGATCGAAGACTCACCATGTTCCAAAAATCGATATGAGGAAGTTTGATGGCAAGGATCCCGCCACATGGATATTACAGATGGAGCAATTCTTCGATCTCAATAATGTGCAAAACACACAAAAGGTACGTATGGCAACTTTATATTTGGAACCAAATCAGTTTGTATGGTATCAATGGCTTTGTTCTCGTAAACAATTTATCACTTGGGCAATTTTTACGGAAGAATTGATAGCACATTATGAGGATACAAAAAGCAACACTTTTTTTAGCCAATTGATAAGTCTCAAACAAAAGGGTTCAATAATGGAGCACATTGAGGAGTTCCAAAAATTGAACATAAGGGTAAAAGATATTCCAGAGGAGCATAGGATTGATGTGTTCATAGGGTCTTTAAAGGATAATATCCAACATGATGTGCGCCTTTGGGAACCTGATTCATTAGAGAAGGCATTCAGGTTAGCAAGAAAAATGGAAAGCAAAATTATGGCAACTAGGAAGCATACCGTTCACAACTATAAAGACGGAAGTGTTGTTGCCCATAGTCTTCCACAACCTACAAGGTTGACACCACAACAATTGGAAGAAAAAAGAGCAAAAGGGCTTTGTTACAATTGTGATAGCAAATACACAAAAGGTCATAAGTGTGCTGAGAAGAAATTATTCTACATAGATTGTGAAGAGGAAGAAGAAAAGGAGCAAGAAAGGTCAAAAGAAGAGGATATATTCCAGGAACAAAGCCTAGATGAAGAACAAATAAATCCGACCATATCTTGTAATGCATTGGCGGGAATTACCACTCCTCAAACCATCAAGATAGAAGGACAAATCAAGAAGAAAAAGGTAATAGTGTTGATTGATTCAGGAAGCACCCACAATTTTATTCATTGTAGGGTAGCAAAAGAATTGAATTGCTTCCTATATCCAGCACCAGAGTGTCAAGTGATGATTGCAAATGGAGGAACAATAAATTGTTCTGGAAAGTGCCATAATATCAAGCTATCCATGGGAGAATATGTATTGACTAGCCCAATGCTTTCCATTCCAATGGGAGGTGCTGATGTTGTACTAGGAGTCCAATGGCTACAATCCTTGGGTACAATAGCTTTTAATTTTCAAGAACTTTTCATGAAATTTTCTGTGGAAGGAAAGGAAGTTGAATTAAGGGGTATTGCAGGGAAACCAGGAAAGATAATCAGCTCTAATGGCATGACAAAGCTTCTAAAAAAGGAGCAAAGAGGTGTAATTGCACAATTATGTTCGCTAGATGTTTCCACATTGGAATCATCTATTTCTCCAGATCTCCAAAAAGTCCTGGACAATCATTCCAAGGTATTTGAGACTCCCAAAGGTCTCCCACCTATGCGTGATCATGATCATGCTATTCATCTGATTCCAGGAAGTGTTCCTCCAAACATCAGGCCGTACAGATATCCATATGTCCAAAAAAGTGAAATTGAACGTATGGTTGCAGAAATGCTAGAGGCTGGTATAATTCAACCAAGTCAAAGTTCTTTCTCAGCTCCAGTAGTATTGGTGCACAAGAAGGATGGATCATGGCGCATGTGTCCAGATTATAGGGAGCTCAACAAGCTCACTATTAAAGATAAGTTCCCCATTCCTGTTATTGATGAATTACTGGATGAATTGCATGGATCAATTTACTTCACCAAGTTGGATCTTCGTTCGGGATATCATCAAATCAGAATGAAGATTGAAGACATTCCGAAAACAACATTTAGAACTCATGAGGGTCATTATGAATTTTTGGTCATGCCTTTTGGCCTTACCAATGCACCTTCAACATTTCAAGGTTTGATGAATTCAATTTTCAAACCATTCCTTAGAAAATTTGTGTTAGTATTTTTTGATGATATACTAATCTACAGCAAGTCTTGGAAGGATCATGTTGAACATGTTGACAGGGTGCTACAACTATTGGAGGAGAAACAATTATATGCAAAAAGATCCAAATGTTTCTTTGGAGTCCAGGAGGTGGAATATTTGGGTCATATTGTATCTCATGAAGGAGTTAAGGTAGACCCTAGCAAAATTAAAGCCATTAAGGAATGGAAAATCCCCACATCCATAAAGCATCTGCGAGGATTTCTTGGGTTGACAGGGTATTATCGCAAGTTTGTTAAGAATTATGGGAGAATAGCAGCACCTCTAACAACATTATTGAAGAAAGATTCATTTTCATGGACTTCGGAAGCAACAAAGGCCTTTGAACATCTTAAAGAGGCAATGTGCCAAGCACCGGTCTTAGCTACACCGGACTTCACAAAAACCTTTATTGTGGAATGTGATGCTTCAGGAAATGGAATTGGTGCTGTTCTAATGCAAGATGAAAGACCCATTGCTTTTGAAAGTCGTCCAATCAAGGGAAAGTTTTTAAGCAAAGCTATTTATGAGAAGGAAATGTTGGCAATACTCCATGCACTTAAGAAATGGCGACCCTACCTAATGGGAAGACACTTCAAGGTAAAAACGGATCATGATAGCCTTAAATACTTTTTAGAACAAAGATTATCCTCTGAAGAGCAACAAAAGTGGGTCACAAAGATGTTGGGTTATGACTTTGAAATCATCTACAAAAAAGGGAAGCAAAATGTGGTGGCAGATGCACTCTCAAGAAAGGATGAGGATGTGGAAGCATTGTTGTGTGCCATTTCTATTATCCAACCAGATTGGATAAACGAAGCAAGGGAGGAATGGAAGAATGACGAAGAAGTGTGGGCACTTATTCGAAAGCTACAACAAGATTCCAGTACTTCTGATACATTTAGCTGGCAAAATGATTCGTTATGGTACAAAGATCGCTTATACCTCTGTAAGAATTCCCAGCTAAAACAAAAGATTCTTATGGAATTGCACACTTCTCCCTTAGGAGGGCACTCAGGATTTTTAAAAACTTACCACAGGGTTAAGAAGGAATTTTTTTGGGATGGCCTTAAATCAGATATTCAAAAGTTTGTGGCGGAATGTTTGGTTTGCCAGCAAAATAAAGTTGAAACAATTAAGACACCAGGTCTATTACAACCTTTATCCATTCCAAGCCAACGTTGGGAGGAGGTTTCAATGGATTTTATCACAGGTTTACCCAAGTCTGAGGGAAAGAGTGTCATCATGGTGGTAGTTGACAGACTTACCAAGTATGCACACTTTTGTGCATTATCACATCCATTTAAAGCCAGTACAGTTTCTACTGCATTTATGGAAACAGTTCAAAAGCTACATGGAAACCCAAAGATTATTGTAAGTGACAGAGATCCCATTTTCACTGGAAATTTTTGGACAGAATTATTTTCTTGTCTTGGTACTCAGTTAGCTCATAGCTCATCTTATCATCCTCAATCTGATGGGCAAACTGAGATAGTAAACAAATGTTTGGAAGGATATCTTCGTTGCTTTGTATCTGATAAACAGACACAATGGGTCAAATGGTTGCCTCTGGCTGAATGGTGGTATAACACTTCCTTCCATACAGCAACAAAAATGACCCCATTTATGGCACTTTATGGGTATCAACCACCATCCATCACATCATATTTAAGAGAAAATTCTAAGGTTCAGGCAGTGGAACATCACATCGAACATCAACAACAAGTCCTCCAACTCTTAAAGGATAACCTCGTGTTGGCACAAAATAGAATGAAACAACAGGCAGATCAACATCGCAGTGAAAGAAGTTTTGATGTAGGTGATTGGGTATTCCTACGGCTACAACCATATAAGCAAATGTCCCTAAAGCAAGCTAAGAAGGATAATAAATTATCACCAAAGTATTATGGTCCGTACAAGGTGTTGAAAAGATTGGTACTATGGCATACAAATTGGAGCTTCCTGCAGCTTCTCGATTGCACCCAGTTTTCCATGTTTCATGTTTAAAGAAGGTTATAGGTGACAAGCTCCCAATTCAAACAATATTGCCAGAACTTGATGAGGAAGGAAAAATTATATTGGAACCGGAAGCAGTCACAGAAACAAGAACTCGACAGCTACGAAATCGATCAATTTCAGAGTATCTTATCAAGTGGAAGAACTTATCCGCTGAAGATTCCACATGGGAGGATGAGAATTTTATGCAGAAGTATCCAAACTACTCAAGCGTTGAGGACAACACTTTTTTGAAGGAGAGGGGCATGTTGGGTCCCTATAATACTAGTGATTACCCCATTACTATTGTAGTTATACCCCTTATTTATATTGTTGTGCCCCTATTACCCCCATATTGTTATTTCTGTGCCCCATAGAATCCCTCTATTGTTATTTTTGTGGCTTTATATTATTATTGTTAGGTCGGCTGGATTATATTGTGACTCCTTAGACTCCTATATATAGAAAGGAGGTTTTGTCATTTGTATCATCCAAGAATTGTTCATTTATGTAATGTAAAGGAGGTTGCCCCCTCGAAGAGGCTGAATTCTAAGGCGTGGATCTCTCTTTTCTATCTTTTTGTGAGCTGGTTTCATAACACAGTGTAAATAGCCTAGGAAAGTGTGAGTTGCCAAGAGGGCCAGATCGAGTAGCAGAGGTAGACAGTTAGTCTCCAAATTATTTTGCCAGTAAAGATCAGTATTATCAAAGGATTGCCAATGAAAGGCATCCACTTGTAATTTCTCAAATTGTTGAAGATAATAATAAAACCCCCATTTGTTGCACTGGTTTTCCCTTAAGGGTTTTTCTAGGGACAATTGTCCAAAAATAATTGTGTCAAATTTTTATGTGTGTGTACATTATTTCTCAGTTCAATTTTTTATATTCCTCAGCGTTTTTATTTGTGAAGATTGCAATAGCAAATTTATCGTTATTTACCGTAAAGTAATTTACATAAGACAAATAAACTACAGTAGTTAGAAGATAAATATCCAGTTTGTTGCAATCGTGGAAATTTCACAGTAAAGGGCACATCAAAAGGGTGGAAAAGAAGGTTGAGGAAAGGGATAACTCAAGCCTCCAAAATTGTTCCCTCTTATCATCATTATACTTAAGGTGTTGGAACTCCTTTAACTGGCACCATGGCTATGGCATCTTCGTTGAAGCCTTTCCCACTCCATCACCACATTTATTGCATGCATGTATGGATTGATGGGCCTGCCCAGGAATTGTCTCTCCCCTTGGGGCTAGAAACACCTAATAGATTTGTTTGAATAATCATTCCTAACACAAGTGTGGTAACTTGCTTACAAATCATCAACTACAAAGATATTTGAAGGCAAGAATTGTGTGAAGTATTTTTGTGCCCCAAGCATTGAATATGGTCCAGTATGATACTTTGAAGATTTCTTTACCTAATGATGTTCATCTCATTTGATCTTGAGGGTATGATTCAAGTGGTTTCTCACAGTAACATTGGGTGTCCCTTGAGGGATGGCTTGACACCTTTCCAGCACATTGAAGAGGATGTCTAGCCCAACTACGAGAGCATTTATGACATTGCAACCCCAACGTTGCCCCTCTAGATATTAACATTGGACCTTGAGGAGCCTCTACATGTATGTATGGCCCCTTCTACATCTCTAGATGCTAAAACATAGAGCCACAAATTCAAGGTGTTAGCTTGATTGATGATGTGCCCCAGAGGACCCAGGACACCCCCAGGCTGGCCTTATACCTACGCAATGGATGTTTCCTTCTTCCTAAGCCCAGATGATGATGGAGATATCCTAATACAATTTGGGAGGGTTGGCACACTCCCTTTTGATGTTAATTCCATGCCCTAGGCTAGCCACGTCACCCATGCAAACTCTAGAAAGGTGATGTAGGGCTTCTTGATGATGACGTCTTGGATGAGGAGATGTACTTGGAGATCCACCCATTCACTTAGATGAGGTATCTTGGAGTGAGGAGCACTCTTGGACCTATTTTGTCACCTTACTTGATGGAGATGCTCATTTATGGAGGATGACATCATGTTGGAGAGATAATTCTCCCACGCATGTGGAGAATTTATGGTATTTTATTACGATTTATCCTTTTGTAAAGTTATTTATAGGCCATCTTCTAACCTATTAGCCTTGTTGAATGCTTTGTGCAAACCTTTAGGGCTTTTAATAGTAAATTAAGGAAAATATATTTGGCTACCCTCATATACATAGAGGGGAGTCAATTTTCTTTGGATCATTATCACACACACTCATTCTTCTCTAGAAGGAGTGTGCACTATTGTTTCCTCTCTTTCTCTTGGAGGCAATGGCCAAGTAGATTATGAATTGTCTTAGGGAGGATATGTTTCGCATGGAGAGGCTTTCTTATGGATTGATGAAGTGGTTCATGCTTGAATGGTGTAATTTTAATGTTATTTTCTTCCGTTTTGCATGAAATTTTGAAATTAGGGTTTGTTATGTTGAATTAGCCACATAGAAGCAAGATCTCCAACACCCTTGACTTTATGACAATTTCAACACCCTAGGTATGTTAAACCAGCCTAGATCTAAACTAGGTATCTCTTGGAATCTTCATATCTTGCCTAGTGTTGCCACATTATCACCTGCCTACCATGTCATCATGCCTTGTTGGATCTCTAACACCCCTTGGAATTTGGAGAAACCAAGACATGGGTTTTGTTCCTCTCATTCTGTAGACCAATTTTGGCATATTGCATGTTAAATTCTATCAAGGTTTACCCCTATTAAGCCTCTTGGAAACCTGTCTAACCATATCATCGCGCCCAAGTGGATGATCTCCAATGCCCTTGAGGATTTCCAAAATATGAAACATGGGTTTTGTTCCTCTCATTGAGCAAATCACTTTTGATGTAATGCATGTCACAAACAACCCAATGTTGCCCTTATTCTGCCCTCTAGAAAATTTCTCTGAACTATTGACCAAATTTGACCAAGCTGTAACTAGCCAACGGATGCTCAGATTAAAAATTTCTACATGGCATGTAGTCTTGTCATCAAACTGCACATTCTAAGACTAAGTTGTCTTTTTTACCACCAAAAGCACTTTGCATTGGGAACTATGAACAACCTTGAGAAACGTAAAATGTTGTCAAATGAAATTGTTATGCTTTGAGAGTTGTCATAAGGAATATTGCACCATGGCCAAGGTCACATACAAACTCAATAAACTCTAACCATGTGGAGTAACACAGGTGCACCTCGACGCGGGCTGGACTGGCATATACACTAGTGATCACCCCTACAAATGCAGGCTCCCATAAAACCATTAGTCCACAAGAGAGTTCACCTAAAGCTTTCCAATCTAGTTAGGGACGAAAGTGATCTTAAGTGGAACTTCAAGGGGTGAGGCATGGTCTGACCAAACAATTAAATACAAACTCAATGACAAAGACACGGATCTAAGATACCTAACACAAGCTCGGACATGGCTTTTACATGGCTTTTGACTAGTGACCTTGGGCTTACAATGGTGGCTAATGCTGCACTAAAAAGTATATGTACCTTTGCCGACAACTGAGGTAACAACTCCATTAGCCCCTTGATTGAGAAAGGCACTAGTCCATTGTTGTGTCAATCATTTAAAATCATAAAGATTAAAATCCTATATTTTATTTTTATGTTTTCTAAGGCAAATTAGGGTTATGTTATAGCAAAATCTGCATTTAATAGCATAAACTACCTTGGACCTTATAGTCCTAGCATTAGGATTTGCATGTACTAAATTGGAAAGGCATAAAATATCATTTTTTATGCATTTTTTAGCCATTAATTAGGGTCGAAGTCTAGGGTTCTCATTGTTGTTTTGTGTTTTCAACCATTGAAATTTGCTATAAACTATTTCCTAGTTTATTCTTTAAATAGCCTCTTGTTTCAACTTGTCTATTATCAATTTTAGGTTTTTTTCTTATTTGTTGTTAAAAAAATTGCATATTGTAATTGTGTTGCTAAAAAACCTAGTTTATAACAACAATTGGTAATTTAAAGGTAGCATACGTTTGGGAACATATTTGTGCCTCTCCAAGATTATTTGAGCCCTCTAGATTTAGCCAAAGGGTCCTTTGAGTTTGTTACTTTGGAATTACATCGCATCTCACCCAGAGCATTACTTATTGAACACTATCCTTGGGTGATTTTATTAGTAGAATCCTTAGAGGGTATTTAGCCTAGGAATAATTGGGTTATCTAATATCTAAGATCTGTTGTGGAAGCCTCCCTAGTGGAGATAATATTCAACCACAGAACAGCAGGGGGAACAATTGCTACGGTCACAGTGGTGATTGATCCCATTGTGGCCCTTAACCTAGAGTACTTATTGAGGCGTTGCACTTAGGTACCAGATTTTGTGGTAACAGGTAACACTGGGTATTGTTAGCATAATTGCATTTCATTTGATATATGGTAACAATGAACTCGTGGTGATATCACTCAAGCATCTATTTACTTTTGTCACTGCTCTGTGGTTACAAAACTGCCCTTATAAGCAAGTGGTAAATGAGTTATCAATATATAATTGCACATTGTTGGATCAATATTTCTCTTGGACACAATGATACTTTGGAGGAGGCTGGTTATAATTGCACTGAAATTCCATGCTTACGGTTCTCAATTAATACTTTCAGAATCCATTGGTAATGATTGGACCTAAGAGAGTGTTGGTGAATCACTGTTTACCCCGCTCTATGGTTACAACTCTGCACTTAACAACATGGACTGTGGAAAACCCTAAACACACGTTTCTAGGTGCAACTCTCTTTAAATTTCCGATATTGTAAAACAGAGTAATCCCTTTTAGATTGGTTTCATGATGATGAATAATGCTAAGTGATTATCTCACCCAAACATTACCTGCAATCTATCTTTCCATGAATATATGTGTAAATGATATAACATTTTTGAGGTTTCATAGCACAATTGAAAACTTATGATTTACCTTGTGCATGATCTATTGAGCAAGACTCATTTTCATTTACAAGCATTACTTTGGAAAAGCATTGTTTATATAAGATAAATAGTTTAAAGCTTGTTCATAATTGGTGAGTTGGAATTCTCCTCACTCACATCTAAAATTTGCTTTCTTACCATTGAGGTTGGGTAGTATTAATCTTGCCAAATCCTTAGTCAAACCAAGTCTTAAAGCTCCCCTTCTCCACTTAACAAATTTTATTTAGTTCGACCTTTACGGACCCCCACCCTTGATTAGGACCTTTTCCGTAGTTTAAAGAGTGGGTAAAGGCCACCAAGGTGACATTGGGTGGCTTGCCGAAGAGTTGCCTCTTGACTCTCCAGCAGGGGTTAGGACTTTTCCTCCTAGGTGAGAGTTTGAGCCACAACATGTAGCAAATTTCTGTTTTCAATTTCACTCACATTCAAGATAAAAGTTAAAACAAAGAATGGAAAGCACTACATAATGCTTTTCTAATTAACTTTAATAGAACATACTTTATAATATTCTTTGATTTAAGATATCTACTTAAATGCCTTGATTAGCTATGAACTTGTTACATAGAAGCAACTTTCAGGGGAAAAATAATACAAAGGCATAGAGTGGTTAGTCTCTAACCATTGTGGATATAGACTTGACTCCACGCTGACACATACACCTGCAAACTTCCAAAATAAAACTAATAACTTGAGAAAGAAGTAATAAAAATGTCAAAACAAGGTTGTTTCATGGAAAAGAAACTAATACTTGAAATATGTTGCACTGCAAGAGATGAACTTACAGTTATCAAGGGGACCATCTATATAGCCTTCTGCAAGTAATGTGTGAAATGGAGCACCTTCAGGACCTTCTCGATACATTACACGCAGTTGGTCAGTATCTTGTTTCAGCTGTGAACAAGAATATCATTGATAATCAGCATCTTGTTGTCTACAAGTACAAAACAAGCTTCACCACATACAAAATATCTTTAATAAACATTTAAAATAGTACCGCATCAAAGATCCCGATTCCTAGTCTAAGCTAACTTCCTAATTTGCAAAACATCCAACGGACTGAAAAAAAAAAAAAGAATTCATACCAAAGATGGGATCTGTTACCACTTACACTAACATCAAAGTGGAAAAGCTCAATCCACAAATGCATGCTTGGTGTAACAATTAGGGTTGTATTAATGTCACCAAAGTACAACTTCCTCTACATTTTTAGCCAATTCTCTAGAGGCCAAGGGGGGTATCCATCAATTATACAATGATTATTTTGAGAGCCTAAGTAAGTCCAAATATGAATAACCAAACTGATGCCAAGATTATTTTAATGATAGATTAAATGGATCCAACAAAGATATAACATGTAAAGCATACAGGATTCAAGGACTTAGTGATGAAATGCCTTACACAACTTGATTTATACTTAATGAAAACAAACATATACCGCATTAATCCACTTAGATGCTAAAGCAATTAAGAATGAGTGGATTAAACTCAAAATCTGGTTTATAATGCTTAGTGAAGGAAATTTTCCATATTTAAGCCTTAGTGGTGAAAACCACTTGATCAAATTCTTTTATGATGTAAAACGAAGGTTGAAGAGATAAATTATAAATCTATGTGCAAGATGAATTTCCATATTTGTAAAAGACCAATTAATAACCCATGCAACTGATAAATTCTTGAAGAAATGAACTTAGGTTAAGCAAAAATTTGATAAAAGAAATATAAAACTTGAAATAACCACAAGTTAAGATTTATAAAATAATATAACCTTAAGTGAAAGATGAGTCTTATGAACATAAAACTTACGGTAACTTACTATTAGATAAAGAAATATGAATTTTGAAGAACAATACCAAATTCTAAGTGCTAATGATAGGTCTAGAAAATCATTGTGAAAATGATACTCGACATAGTGAATTCCCAAATCAGATTTGCATGCAATAATATAATCCAAATTTATCTTAACGGTCATGTCCTTTAAGACATGCCTCTTCAGTAACTAATTATTATTTAATTAATTGTTATTATGATTATTTTTATTTAAATTATTTTATATTATTTTTGTATATTATATTCATAACATTGCCTTCCTCTTTAGAAATCTTTGTCCTCAAAGCTTATTGCTGACAAGGTGTGTCATATGTTTCTTTGTTTGGTAATATATTCGCATCTTTCAGAATACTTCGAGCTATCATCTTCGATGATACAAGATGATAGGATCCTCTGAGTGATAAACAAAATTGTCGAATTGAGAAGGGACTTGACCATCCTAAATCAATTTTTTGTGGAATCTTTGCAATTATTTGATAGTTGGGATCAGAGTTGCGGAGGAGCGCTCCCCCCCCCCTTCGAACCCGCTGCCAATCCACGCTCCGGGCGGGAGCGGCTCGAGAGCGGGTCGGGAGCGCGCTCCCGATAAAAAAATTTACGCTCCCTGCCAAAATTGGGAGTGAGTTCAGGAGCGTCGCTCCTGGAGCGAAAATTACAGCTCGGGAGTGATCAGGGAGCGATCACTCCCGAGCGTTTAATTTTCGCTCTGAGAGCGACGCGCGCGACGCCGGGAGCGATTCGCGCGAAAAAAATCCGCGGACGCGAAAAAAAATTCATTTAAAAAAAAATTAGTTTTAAAACGACTTGGGGGCAAAAAAAAAATTCATTGTCACTTGAATGAGTTGAGGAGAAGCTAGAGAACAAAGGAAATTGAGCAAAGGAGCGAGAAGCAAGCGCCCGAGGAGCAAGGAGCAAGCCTGCAAAGAGGTTAGTTACGTTAGTAACTTAGTAATTTAGTATTTTAAACCTTAGTTAGGTAGTAATTTAATATAGTTTAGTTAGTTTTATTTAGTTTAGTTTATTTTATCTAGTAAAAAAATCATGAATCTAAATAAAATTAATAAATTAAATTAATTAATCTAAATAAATTAAATTAATTTTCTCATTCATATTCCCATTCCCATTAAATTTTGTAGATTCAAAAGCCTACAAATATCAAACATCATGGACCTGGCTATATTTCTTGGCATTTTCCTCTTCTTGGTCCCTTTTCTGGTTATTATGGTGCTGCAGAGTAGGAAACGAAGGGGCCAAAATGAAGAGGGGGATGAAGAAGCTGGAGAAAGTGGATTTGATGAAAACCCCAATGAGGAGGAGCTGGAGGAGGGTGAACATGACTCTCAAAAAACTAAACAAGACCAAACCCCAATGTGGAAATATGTTAACAGGCCTGAAGCAAGGAGAGGGGGTGGAACCACTAAATTTCATTGCCCCCATTGCAACAATAATTACACAGGTTCATACACCCGTGCCAGAAAACACCTCTGCGTGAAAAGGCCATGGGATGGAGATAAACAAATAGGGATCAAAACTTGTGCAGCTGTGTCAGCAGCAGATAGAGCCAAATACATGAGGGAAGAGGAGGAAGCCTAATACAAATCTAAAAAATCAAGGGGTTTCTTTGAACCAAGCTCACAATCACAAGCACAAAGAACTCCTTGAGCATCCTCCCACGGCAGTGGATATGGTGGCACAGGGTCACCAGCTTTAAGGCGTAGAACCATATCAGATTTCCTTGATGAGGGGTGTAGAAATGATGTGGATTCAAAGGTTTACAGGTTTCTCTATGCATGTGGGATACCATTCAATGTTCTTCGCTCACCTTATTGGCACGAAATGGTTTCTACCATAAATGATGCCCCTAAAGGATACAAGAGCCCTGGGTATGACAAGGCAAGAACCGTTGGACTTGATCATGAAAAAGTAAAAATATCACATTCTTTGAATAGAATGACAAGTTCTTGCACTGACCATGGGGTGTCCATTGTATCTGATGGATGGACAAATGTAAAAGGCAAGCCATTGATAAGTGTTCTTGCTGTGTCTGTTAGTGGTGCCATCTTTCTAACTGCATATGATTACTCAGACAAGTTCAAGACCACCATCAACATTGCAGAAGCATTACTTGAAACAATTGACCGTATTGGGCCATACAATGTCATCCAAGTCATCACTGATAATGCTCCTAATTGTAAGGCAGCGGGAGAAAATATTGAGGATAAATACCCCAACATATTTTGGTCTGGATGTTTGGTTCACACATTGAACCTTCTGATGCATGATGTTGTCAAGAACAAAAATGCACAATACAAATGGATTGGTGATTTGTACAAGAAAGGCAAACAAATGATAAAATTTATTACAAATCATAGCAATACCCATGGCCTTTTCCACAGTCACTCAAGATTGGAGTCGTTGAAGATTGCGAAGACCAGATTTGGTAGCTATTACCTCACCTTCAAGCGCCTTTTGAAGGTAAGAGAGTCATTGGCTAGCATGGTATCAAGTCCACATTGGCAGGTATTAAAGGAAAGAGCTACAAATGCAGCTGACAGGTGAGGTTTTGAACTGGTGGAGGAGGCCGCTCTTGATGGTTAGTTTTGGTCAAGTGTGAGGCAAGTATTGGATTTCACCAAGCCCATTTATCACATGATTCGGTTTGTAGATACAGATAAACCAGTGATTGGCAAGGTGTATGAGCAGATGGATACCATGTTGGGGCAAATAGAAGATATTGTTCATAACAGAGATCCCGACTTGTACAAACTAATTCACGATTTTGTGTGTGTACGGTGGAATAAACTTAATCTTCCACTACATTGCTTGGCGTATATCCTTATGCCAAAATACTACTCTACATCTTGGTTGGGCCAACCTGCATCAGGGGGTGGGATTAGGACCAAACCCCATTTAGATGTAGAGGTAACTAGAGAATATTTGGAAGCATTAGAAAAGTTGATACCTGACAGGGAGGAATGTGCAGCTGTGCGCCTTGAAATAGGCAAATACTTCAGTGGCACTGGTTTGTTTGGTAACTTCCATGCAATGGAAGACAGAGACAAATTTGATTCTCTCACATGATGGGAAACATATGGCGGCCAGGGACTTTTTCCAAAATTGGCAAAAAAAGTTCTATCACAGGTTGTAAATACTTCTTCTGCAGAGAGGTGTTGGAGCACCTACAGCTTCATACATAATGTGAAAAAAAACAAACTCAATGAAAACCAGGCAGAAAGCTTGGTTTATGTGCACTACAACTTGAGGTTGTTGAGTCATCACTGTGATCGGGCTTATGAGGATCCCACATATAAAATTTGGGACAACCACCAAGAGGATGACAATTTGGAGGATGGCACTATACATCTTGAAGAACTGGAAGAGGAACTTATAAAGGATGAAGATGAAGCAACTGCAGCAGAGATGCCACCTCCACCATCCAATAGCAGTGCTCGAGTTCTGAATCTTGTTCCTTTGCCGCCATCTACACCCTCACGTGGAGGGCATGTGCCTTCTAGTTCTGGTCGTTGGTCTGTGCGGGAGACTCCTAGAAGACCACCACGACCTGCTTATACAGGAGACTCTCGTGGCAAGGGCCACATGTAGATTTACAGTTTACTTGTCTTTTCTAGTTTCTATTAGTTTTCATAATTGTTGAGTCTTGAGTCCTTGACTCTTGACTCTTGACTCTTTCATATCATAATGATATTTTTTGTAAACAATATATGACTGTGACAATGAAAGTTTGAAGTTGGCAATTATAACTCATTGGTAATGATTGTGAATTATGAATATGATGCTTTGTGAAAGACTAAAGTTGTTTCATTTCATTTCATTATTCATGTTCCATTTTATAACATTTCATTTCATGTTAACAGTTAGAACTTAGAACTTAGAAATATCTAAGATATTATTTCTTGTAATGGTTAAACTTAGCTTACAAGTACAACTTTGGTGATCAATGATGATAAATGTTATATATTGAATTTTCAATTTTGAAAGCTTGAAGTTGAAACTTTAAGATTGAATTTGATGAATCATGATTCACGAGACTCAATATGTTGCAGTTGTAACTTGTGGACATGGTTGATGAAGATTATAACTTCTAGATGATTGATGTGATATGGTTCAATGATCAATCTATGTTTTTTTTATGTTTTTTATATCTAATTCATCATTCTACATGTTTTTGTTGACATATATGTATCAAAAATTAAAAAATATAAAATATATATATATATTTTTTTTTAAATCGCTCCAGGACTCGCTCCCAAACCGGGAGCTTCTGGAAATGTAGCTCCCGCTCCCAAGTAACATTGGTTGGGATAAATTGTTATCATAAAACTAGATTTTGTAGACATCAGTATTCTTCAAAACATAAGTTTGTTGTTTATGTTTTGAATGATACAAATATGTAGACTGATTGAGATGTTTGCTCCTGTAATTCAGATGTCAATAAGGAGTTCTTGTGATTTGATTTTCCCTTATTTTGTGTGTAGCAATTTCCTGATTTACTTTAGGTATTGATGTTGTTGAGTTAGTTACATAGTCTTCATTTGGAATTTTCATTGTCTGAACTACAACATCTAAATATGTTTTTACGTCAACTGGTTTGTCATCTTCTTGAGTTGCGATATTAACCGGATCGGCATTCATTCCTTTTTCTTCAACTCGGACTCTTACGTCTAAAGGCTTTGATACTTCTTTCATGATAAGTTCTTCTAATTTATTTTCAATGATTTCTTATCATTTTTAAGTTTCTTAAATTGAGTGAGTAGACTTTGATTATGATTTCTGAGACGTAAGAGTTCTTCAGTTTCTAATTCATCATCCTTATTTTCAGTGTTTTCACATTCAAGCTTTTCATCTTTTAAAACCCTAATTTGTTCTAATAATCTATGATTAAGATCTTTTAAACACAAATTTGCTTCTTCTTTTTTCGATATATTCTCGTCGAATCTCTTCTTGAGACCTTCCTTTTCTTGTTCTAATTGTTGCTTTGTAGCCTTTGATTTTTTGACCTACACAAGTAAGTTTTTACTATGGCCCCTGTTGTCGCACAGAATGTCTAGGCACCGCGACAACGCTCAGATCGAGGGTTGTCACCCTGATCCCCAATCTCTCCGTTTAAGTTGTCTCCCTACAGCAAGCTAAGGGGGGTAGACCCTATGGAAAAATGGAATGAAGAAGAACTAGTTGGGAACCAACCAGTTCAGGAGACACAGCAAGGGGATCAAATACTTGATTAAGATTTAGCAAGATTTAGGATTAAATTAGATTTTAAACGATTAATATCAATGCCTTATGGAGTCAACGATCTTGCTAGAGAAATGAAGACCAAGTAATCAATTAGTAATTGTTGCTTAGATGAATGACTATCTTATATGAAATGCAAACCCTAAAATTAATGTGAGATGCAGGAATCTTGGTTGATTTTAGTTAAATGCCTACTTAGATTGTGATTCCTTCAATCTTTTCTGTGTTGAGCCTGATTTCGTAGTAATTGGCAGAGAGAAGGTCAGGAGAAGCACACTAAGGTGTGATTAACGATACCTCTCCTGAACTTCTAACATACCCGGTGCCTCCGGCGCTGCAAAGAGTTGTGGCTCTGACGACTACAAGGTCACCGTTTTAAGTACTATTAAAACAGGCTTCTCAAGAAAAGACGAATGGAGATCTATCTGTATATCGACCAAGCTTATGCTTGGAAGTAAATTTTATCTATGCAAAGTTAACTTATATGCAAATGCACCGGAAGATGAGATGAATTTAGACTCGAGGATGGAAAAACACTTATGTTGCCAAAGACCTCAATTACCCAAATGAGATGTTCGCTTTATAGATGAAGACTTAAAAGATAAACTCTTGAAGATATTACAATTAAAACACCAGCTTATTTCAAATCTTCTTGATATAATTTAGCTCAAAGAAAACAAAAACTACTTCGCAATTCGATATCAATGTCGACAAATGCTCAAAAGTATTCAGCTTAGGAAACAGAGGTATGCGATCTATTATAGTTCCACGACAAGATTCTTTAACAATCACTTGAAGACATTTGTAAAACGTCTAACATGTAACGAGCATTTAATAATTCAAGCAATGACGATCAATTTCAATAGATGCACAATGTTCTAGCAATTAAATTTCAAGAGATCCAAATACTTTGAACAACCACGAAATTTAAATGCTAACCAATTTAGATCCTAGAATTTAAATGATTATGCTTAGTGATCCAAATCTAGGAAATTAACCACCTTCCTATAGTTAAACTTAGGATATAAAAAATTTAAGCACATTTAACTATAGAGAAAAAGAAATGTTGATACCACAAAACTCTCCTTTAGATTTTACCCTTGATAAATTTGATTAGTCTTTAGGAAAACTTTTCGATGTGCTGAGCAAGACTAAATGTGACCAAAATAAATCGAAAAAGATTTAATAATTTTTAAATTTTTCAATGGGCCAGAGGCCACATAAAAAAATTTAAAAAAAATCTTTAAGTGTGAAAATTAATTTTGATTTATTTCCTAGCCACATAAAATAAACTTTTTAGGACCTTTTTTATTTTTAATGTTTTTTGATTTTTAACTTTTAGGATTTTAAAATTTTTATGATTTTTGAATTTAAATAAATAAAATCAAAGCCAAAATAAAACGAAGAAATAAATAAAATAAAATAAAAAAGAAAGATAAGTCCAAGGTAAAAAAAAATAATGAAAAATCAAAAGAAACCAAAATGGGATTTTTGAATTTTATGTTTTAGATTCCAAATAAAATAAAAAAAATCAAAACTAATCTAAATCATAAATGTGCCAAACCTAAAATTACCTATCTAACCTAACCAAATGGAAACCTCATACATAACAAGAAAAAAAAGGAAATCAAACGTATGTTTTTGTTGACTACAAGTTCGCGGATGGGTTCGACGGCAGCGAGGGAGAGCTCGACGGACTGGCAGAGGGGACGACGGAAATGAGGAAGTAGCAAGCCGAGGAGGAAGCGCAGGCTAGTAGCCAGGGGATGGAGGGACTACGATGAAGGCAGAGGTTTGAAGAATGGGCGGAAGATGGAAAGAGGCAACACGCAGGTGAGGGGTTAGAAAGGCTGCGGATAGGTGTGCAGCTGTAGGAATGCGCGCAGCGGATTAAGGGATGGAGCAAATATGCGGATGAGGAGAATAGACGCAGGTTTGTGGAAGGAATGGACACGCGGAGAGAGCAAAAGACGCATATGATAGGCAGCGGAAGGGAAACTCAAACGGAGGGTTTAGTGATGGGCAACAGAAGAATGTTGCTGCGTAGAGGGAGAATGAGCTGGAGGTGGCAAAGAGAAGATAGCACACAGCGGATTGAGGAAGCTCACGTGGACAGGAATGAGTCGGAGGGATCAATGAGAATGATGGCAGCGAGAAAGGCTGAGAGACCGCTTTTCGATAGTGTTTGCAGGTGGACGGACAACGAGTTGAAGGACTGCGTGAGGATGGAAGAGATTTCGAAATGCTGCCAGCGAGGTTTTGAGGATCTGGAGAAGGCTGTAGGAAGATTAGACAGCAGACAGCGTTTGCAGAATGAGAGAAGGTAGCAAGGCTAGGGCCTTGTAAAAAAAAAATCGAAATTGCACAGTGAACTCCACAAATCAAGCCGCGAATCAAAGAAACTAATCAGCCTTTTGGTGGCCCAGAAACCCCTTAAAATTTACCAGGACCTCTTTAAGAATTTTCCAAAAATCTTAATTTAATATTTTGAATCAACTTGCTTCAGATTTAACCCTGAGATCCTCACTAAATTTCCAGATCTAAATTTAAATTTAAGAAACCCTTGGACCGCAAAATAATGCCCGTACAAAAGTTGGTTTTGAGGCCAGATCTTACCCTCCAAGGCCTAGATCTGGCTTCAAAATCAAACTTCACCTTCAGATCTGCAACCTGTTCCTAAAAACACAAACACCTAGAACCCGGATATACAAAAATAAATGAAACCCCAGAAACCCTAGTCAGGGAAATTAAAAAAATTTACAGATCTATGCACAGGAACAACAGATCTACCAGATCTGGTGAGTGTGAGTCCAATTCCACTCCCAGATCTGATAATATGAGGCTCTCAACAACCGGATCTATCAATTTAGCACAAAAAAAATAAATTTTTTGAATTTAGAGGAGGTATTGAGCTCAAAACCCTTCATGCATCACCCATAAAAAATATCTTATGATAAGCCCGGGATCAAATTAAGTTGGGCTCTTTAGAAAACACGAATCGGGAGTTGGCTGGTTCAACCGAAAACTTCCTCGAACGCCCGATGATCTAAAAATCAAGACTTTCTTGCACAACTCAATTCAACCATCAACATAGAGCGAGAAAGCGATAATAAAATTTAGATAAATAAAGATACATGCTATTATATTCAAAACTTAAATTATCATTCAAAACCCCATCGACTGAGCAAGATACTTGTACTCAAATCGCTCTTCAGAAAGCTATCATCAATGGCTAAAAAGAAATTACGCATGAAAAAAATACATCTTACAACATTTCCATGAAGAGTAACACCGGCAAAATTTAACCCCAAAGTCTTGCTTTATTGCTCATAAAAAGATTACAAGAGAACTTTTCGCTTAGTACACGTTCCAGAGATCGGATCCTCTCAAATGACAAATGACCTCCTATAAAGATAAATCCTCCAACGGCTAGTTCGAGTGATCATCGTCAAAGCAATCTCAACCATTTATGAGGATTAAAATTTCTTTTAATCTCATCCGTCGAAAATTTAAATTATTGAGGAAATTCGAATTTTTCAATTAAATGCATTTTAATTAATTCAAAAATTAAATTTTTGAATTAATTTCCTCAAAATTTTGACTTTAACTTAACCCAGGGACCAAAGTCTTAAAATTTAACAAAATAATTAATTTACCTTAGTCCCTGGACCTCGTAAACTTTAATTTTTTAAGGACCAACGAATTTTGCCTTTGGAGAATTTAAATTTACCTAGGACCTAGAATTAATTAAATTTTTGGCTTAGGATTTTAATTAAATTTTTTGCCAGAAAATTTAATTAATTAACCTATGAGGGGATAAATTATTTTTCCAACCCTCAAGACACTTTACATCATGATTTCACATTTTTTACATCTCAAAGGGAAAACCCATTTGCAAAAAACCCTCACAAACTACCCAATTCTACGACACAAATATAATCCAGTAGACCAAGCAATTTGTAATAAAATAACCTAACCAAATAGTTAGGATTATTCCCAAATCACTTTTACATAGACTCGATTTAGAACACTAGGACTCCCCTAAGATCCCAGTGACAAAATCCACTCCGACTTTGGGGTAAGGCTGAAGGAAAACTCTGTCGACCATCCGAGAATGGATCGGTGAGACAAAAAACCTCCTGGAATGTAGATCGTCACCAGAAAATTAGGTTTACCTAGGCAATTACATACACGACACAGATCTATTGAGATTATTTACAATTTACACATGCAGAAAGGGTTTACAATATAACATGATGATCAAGCTGATGATGATAGTTGAACGACACGGACACATCGATCAGGCGCTATCCCTTTTGCTAAAAAAGGGGTGTATTGCTATGGGTCGTTGACACGTAGTGGTCAACAGTCCCTTTAACACAAAATTTCCTCGTCCTTTTCTATTGATTTTTTGTAAAACAAATCTTCAACATCCTTATATTTCTTTTCTAATGCATTGTTTTTTTGTTTAAATTCTGCAAGTTTTTCCTCTAATTTTTTTGTTTGTGTTTGTGTATTACCTTGATGTCCTTCCATACTAAATAATTTCCCACATGTTTGACAACATATTTTGCAATTTTTAAGAAGCGACCGATAGTCCAAAATATTGACTTGTTTATGGAACTCATCTTTTGTCCTTTCTTCACTTCTTGTAGGACTTCACCCTTCTTTTAATCACCCTTTTATATCTTTATTTTTTATAATTTTTTAATATACAATAAATATATAAATATAATATATAATAAAAGTATATTATATATAAATATATAACACATTAAATATAATATAAAATAAATATTTATATTATATAAATATGTATTACTATTTAACTCTTAATTTCCTTTTTCTAGACATATAGACACAACCATGAAGCTTGACAGGTCGTGACCTATCTAGTATGGCAATTAGATAGTGAAAGCAGAAAATCGCAACGGCATAAACAAGGATAGGGTGGTGGCGGCTTTATGATGGCAAGCAGACAGGGTGGTCAACAACAGCAAGTTTCAGTTGTGTCAGTGGTGTGGTCGGCAAAAAATGAACGTAACGAACAGATTTGGGCAAGGGCAGAGTGAGGGTAAGGTAACAATAGAGTCGACAAAGCAGTCTACAATGATGGGGTAAGGTAACAAACAAGGTTCGACAGTCGATTGGAAATATGGTGGCTGCATGCGGCGGCATAATGGGCATGGTGTGCAGTGGGAGAGAATTTGTTGCAGCGGTTGCAAGAATGGGGGTCGTTAGTGGTGTGTTGGGTTGCATATGTCGGCTATAGGTACACAGACTTCTTTCTTTGCTTTCTAAATTATTTTTTATATAACTTTACTTTTTTATTTTTTTTTACATTTAAAAAAAAAATTAATATATATATATACTCCTTTTATAGAGAGTTAGGGTTTCTCTTGCTCTTGCTGCCGCCGGTGGGTTGTGGCGGCAGGGCCGCCCCTGGTTCTGACGGCCCCTCTTTGGTCGCCATTGTTGGTGCCTCGTCGACATTGTCAAGCAGCCGGAGGACTGATCAGGGTTCGAAGTTTGCAGCTGTGGTTTTGATCGACTATTGTTCTCTTGCATAGCCTGAGGGGCGCTACATCTTTCGGCCCCTTTCCTGCTGACCTGCATCCTTTTACTCGGCTTCGGTTCTGAGTTTCCAGATTCACTGCATACCTTTCGTGCCGCTCTGCTTGGCGTTTCAAGCATTGGATTTGGTCTCTGGTTTTTTTGAACTAAGCAGCGGAGTGGGAGCGGGTCATCTGATTTTTCTCTTTGTGGGGGCGAGGTGGCTGCCCTAGCCGCCTCTGCCCCCGAACTTGCCTCTGCTCTGGTTGGGACCGGATGGGTTCCCTTGCTGTGGCAGATGGTGCTTTTTTTGGTGACTCGCTGGCATTCCATTCCGGTTTTTTGAAGCGTTGAGGGAACAGGGGTATACAATGTTTCGTGCCGCTTCAATGGCTGTTTTTTGCTGGGGTTCTCTGCGGGCGGCTGAGGATGCTTGGGGCAGTTTGGTCTCTATCTCTGGTTTTATTACATGCGGAGAGTTTGAGGGGGCGGGGGAGGAGTAGCTACCCTGGCTGCTCTTTCCTCATTTCGTGCCTCTCCGACTGTTTTGGGCGGTCAGATTTAGAGTTCTTACTGTTTCTTATTTGTCTCCTCAGGAGCTTTTTTTGCTTTATTTGCTGTTTTGTTGTAAGGGTATGGGTATCCTCCACAGTACTGTTTTTCTGCAGACTGTTTTGGGGTTTTCTTACCCATTACTTGCTGCCCTGTTTGTGGGCTTTACTGGAATACTTCCCTTGAAGTATTGTCTTTGTAAGTGGCTTTGCCCACACTACTGCATATGCGTTCAGCATCTACAACATGTAATTTTCTGAAATTAATGGAAATTACGGATTTTCTCTTAGGAAAAAAAAAATATACTCCTTTTATATATTTTACTTTTTTTCTTTGATATTATTATTCTTATTACTACAACTTCTGGTGGCCAAACGCTGAATTTAGACTTATTGTCAAACTATAGGAGAAACTCCAAAATCTTAGAGTATACGGTAAAAACTTGGCCAACCACCAATGGTCGGGATATAAGAACGTAGCTCTAATAGCAATGTAACGAATAGAGTTTATATACGCAATAGAAATGTTCAGAATATTTGGAATATATAAGTATCCATCATAGGATAATAATTATATATAGGAGTGTTTGAATATAAGTGATATGATATGATATGATTACAAATGAGGGCATACTTATATACTAGGCACGTGCCCCTTCATGTATTGTCACGTCTTTTAAGACATGCCTTTTCAGTTACTGATTATTATTATTATTATTATTGTCAATTATATTCATAACATTTCACTAACTTAATTTTTATTTCTCCTCTAGTTTTATCTCTTGGATTATGCTTTGATCTTATCCATTTGGCCCAATAAAGGTATAGCTTGCTTGTCTTGTGTATGAAAGTTGATCTATATCAAATTCAAGGGGTTGTCCAAGGATTTTACAAGTCTGCAATACAATTTACAACACTAGATTTGAGCGGTAAGTCAAAGTTAAACCCTCATTCAAAGGTTTGGGCCTAAAAGGTATATACTTGTAAACCTTTGTCATATTATTCACTTCATGAGCAATAATTCATCATTATTTGAAGTGAATAATCGCTTTCAAAATTGCTAGAAAATTAAATTTCTGCATAAAACAAAAATCTGTATTTTGACCCCTTGGGATTTGATTCCTTAATGAATAACATTTTCCATATTGAGAGATCTTTAAATTCACTTAATTTTAGTGTTCGGATGGTTTTATTGATATATATCCATTGTCCTATCATTTTCGTCCTTAAATCTAATTTCAAAGAGTATTTATAAATTTGTGGAAGGCATCAAAGGGGGCTTTAGCTTCTTGTTTTCCGCATTTTTCTGTAGTTTTGCAAGTCTAAAGTTGCAGAACAACAAACTAATTGTGCATTTTCATCCATTTACCAAGTGTGCATTTTCAACCATTTACCAAGGTCTACAGCAAGGTATTCATCTCCAATTTGGTAAGGGCTCATAACGCTCAACTTTGTGCTATTTTAAGGCTTATTTTCCATAGAGTGTTGTCTCTCTCATTAGTCTGCACTTTCTATTGCCAAATTTTCATCTTGGATCAGCAAGATTTTTTGTATTAACTACTAGACTCCACTACTCAAAAGGTATTATTAGACACTGAACTACTAAACTCTGTTGGAGGGTATTTAGTGTAGGAAATCTTCCCTTGGCTTTATAGGATTTGGCCAAAAGAGTGAGGATTCATGCCAAGGTCACAGTAGGCACTTGCCCTGTGTGGTTTCACCTTAGCATCTCATGAATACTATTATCCACCAAAATTGGGTAACCTCTAGGAGAAACAAATTCTCCCCATTGGTTGGCTAGCTAGCGAACAACCCTATGGTGATGCATAAATAGCTTTAACTCAAAGTTCTCCACTTATGCTCTAGTCAGTGCTCTCTCCCATCTAGCATACTTCTTGAAGGAAGGTGGACCGTCTATTGAAATGTACACTGACCATTGATGTAATCATGTGCTTTCATTTAATGTTGGGGCATACTGATATGGATCACAAACCACACTAGATGATTGACCACTCTTGATTGTACCCTTGTTCCCATGCTTCATCAAGGAGATTATCCTTTGCCCATAGTGTAGTGTGACCTCCCTTGGTCCTTCCTTCATGAGGGGTACTAAGTGGAGGCACTAATTGATATAGCATGCCCAAGGTAATCCATGCTTTCCACCTTTCATGTTTCTCTTATTATGCACCTTCATTCTTTGGGTTGATTGTCATTGTGGTCATTCAGACTAGCACCCTATATCCTCATCTTCGAGTCAATGCCCAAAGTTTTTCCCTAAGAGGTTGATGCAGCTGAAAGAAAGATAAAAGTGTATGAAGCCACAAGTAAAGAAAATGAAAAATGCAAAAGATGATTGGGCCATAATAAGCACATGGGAAAAAGCCTAGCATGAGCTCTACTCCCCTCATTAGCAATCACCTATTTCCTTAGTATTTCATGCTCTATCTATAACAAAGGAACTTATGAATGCCCAACCCCAATGAGCGATAAATTGCTACATCTTTAAGGGGTATTGGAAAAGCACAAAGCAAGTTAGGTCACCTAAACTATGCAAGAAAGAAAGACAAATCATCACAATAAAAGGCACACTAGAGGGGTAGAAAAATCATGCTAAGTAAAGGGGTAACTCATGGCTCCACAATTGCTCCCTCCTCTCATCATTACACTTAGAGATGATGGACCTCCTTCAACTAATACCATGACTATGGCCATCTTCCTTGAACTCTTGTCCATTCCATGACCACATCTATCACATTCATCTATGGATTGATGGGTCTACCTATGAATGTACTTCCCCTTAGGAGCTGGAAGCACCTAATCGGGTCAATCGCATAATCATCCCTAACACAAGTGTGGTAGCTTGCTTAGAAATCCTGAGCTAGAAAGACATTTGAAGGCAAGGTTTCTGTGAACTATTTTTGCGCCCCTAACATTGAATGTGGTCCACTATGATACTCTAAACGGATTTTGTCTCTTAGGTGTTGATCTCACTTGACCTTGAGGGTATGTTTCAAATGGTTCATTACACATGCAGTAGATATCCCTTTAGGAATGCCCTGACACCTCTCCAACACCACTCAGAGGATGTCTAGCCTAGTTTTGAGAGCATATGTCTTTGCAGCCCCGATATTTTCCTCCTGAGATGAGTGTTGGACTTTGAGGAGCCTCTAGTTGGATTATGTCCCTTGCCACACCTCCAGATGTTGAACCATTGGGCCAAGAATCCAAGGCATTGGCTTGAATGGTGATGTGCCCATATGGACCCAGGACACCCCCAACTAGCTTGGACCCTATTTGATGGATGTTCTCCTATTCTAGAGCCTAGATGATGATGGAGACTATTGCCGCAAAATCTGAAAATCCATGGAGAGGGGAACCCCACAAGGCTAACACTAGGACCAAGGGACAACAATGGGGTGATGGCCCACTGTCACCACAGCCAAAACCCCCTACTCTTTACATACTTTCACTGCTAGGATGAGTCCCAATATGTGAGAAGGTCACCTAATGGATACTCTAGGGTTAGGTATAAGGTGACTCAATGAGACCTTCTACAAGAAAGGCACAATTTAGGATTAGGGCTCCTATTGGAGGCAATTCGCTTTCTTTGTAAAGGCCTAAGGTTAAGAGCACAAGACCTAGGGCTTGATTGATTGGTTGAGTGTTGGGATGGCCAAAGGCCAAGGCGAGAAGAAAGCATTTCCAACAGTGATTTTCAACAAGAGAAAGGCTCATGAAACTCTCAAACAAGCCCCTAAGTTGAAACAAGACTAGACTAGGGTTTTAACTTAGCACAAAGAAATTTATGGACAAGATTGAAGTGGATGCCCACCAAAAGAAGATATTTTGTGGAAAATACCCTCCTCTTGATGTTTAGGCTCTTCAATGCCAAAAATGTTGTTGCCTATGGATTCGCACCAAGCCCTAGTTAGCAAGCTTGGCCTTAAAGGGGTTGAATTTAGAGAAGAAGAATTTATGGATAGAGATAAGTTTGATCACCAACAAAGTAAGGCCAGTGCCTTGTCATTTGGGAGTATGGAGTCTATAATGTGATAAGAGAACCAAATAGTTGGTAACAAGGCCGAATTCTTGATGCCCTAGGAGCAAAAATTCAAGCATTTACCTATGGCAAGGATAATGAAATTTTCATGGGAGAGGTAGTTAAATTTCACCACTATGAAATTCATTCACATGTTATGTATGAATAATGCATGCAATAGATCATCTAGATAACATTTAATAAATTTTCAATAAATTAGGGCACAATAACAAGACCTAGATTCAACATTATTCCATACATTAGACATGTAAGAAAATAGATATTCAACAATAAGTGTACCTACAAGATAACATGCAAAGAGAATCCATCCATTGATCCACAGAATAGCTCCAAATATCAAAGTGCATTCATAGATCCAAGTTCTCCACAAGAAAGAAGGCGGCCGAATTTACTAGAGGGCCGAAAATCCCAAGTTGTGATGATGATTTGATACAATGAGAGTCTCCTCTATTTATATGAGTAACAAAGTCTATTTTAGCCTAATGCCCCTCAAAATCATAAAATAATGTGCCAATCACAAGCTAGTTCATAAGCCAACCTAGTAGCCAATGAGAAAGCATAACTCTAGCCCACATGGGTGAGCCATAGGTGAGAGAAAGATGATGTAATGCATGTGTGAGCCCTTCCAGGGCTAGAGTTGAGGCTTCTTAGTGCCAAGATGTGAGTAGAAGCCCTCTAAAATCACCTCCTAAGGGTTGGCCCTTAGGTCTTTGTCAATGCTCCTTTGTGGACCCCAACTTTCATCTTGGGGCACAAAAGTGGTCTCATGGGTCTCCAGGTGGTCAAAATGCCTATCTCTACTCCAACATTGGGGGCTTTCAAGGTGGTGCTAGCCTTCCCATGTCTCAAGGTGTGAGACCATCCTCCTCTGGGCCCTGGATCAACTGCCCTCCTCCTAAGAATGTCAAGCCAGTTGGGGGCATGCTAGGTCTAGGTGCATCATCCCATAAAAGTCATCAATGTAGGGCAAAGTGTTGGAATGTTGTGGGTGTTGGAGGTGCCCACAGGTATGTATGATGCTTTGCTACTGCTTGGAGTCCCATGGCTCTCAATGCTCCACCTGTGGGTGTCAATATGCTCCTCTAAAAGACTTGGGCCCCAGTTAAGTTGCCCAAGCCATGGTTGTGGAACCACTTGACAATTACACACAATATCTAGTGCTAGCAACTACATCATTAGGTACATTTAATCATTTTTGCATCTAAGTGAACCAAGCTTGAAAGTAATGGGCAATTTGACACTTCAAATAAGGCTTCCCTTCCAAAATTAAGGCTTTGAACTCGTAATGGTGTTACCTCCCTAGGTAGGAGTGGCTAATAGACCACCCTATTAGGTGTTTCCAACCCCTAAGGGGAAGTGACATGTCCTTGGTCCACCCTTCAATTGATAGGTGTCATGTGAATAATGATGGAACGAAGGGGAGAAGACTTCATGGCCAAGTGCCATGGTCAAAGGGACTAGCTATGATGGGCTCCTCATCCTGAGTGTATAGATGTGGAGAGGGAGCAATCGGTAATGCGTGAGTTACCAACTCAGCCATTGTTTTTCCACCCATCTTGTGTGCCTTATAATTTTTCTTGATTTTTCTTTGTATTATTGCTCGTAGCTCAGAGGGTTAAAGCTTGCTTTGTATGATGTATAACAATTATTACCCCCTTAATAGTGACGCAGCTCATTGCCCACCAGGGGCTAAGACATGCAAGGTTCCTTCTCATAATATGAAGAGCAACATTTGCTCGGGATCTGGGTGATGGCCATAATGAGTGAGGTAGATATCATGCTAAGCTTTTGCCCATGTGCTAATGTGTATGTCGCAGCCATCTTTTGCATTTTGATCTCTTTTTTTTTTGCTTGTGGCCATCATATGCTTTTTCTTGTTATTTTAGCTGCATCAACCTCTTAGGGCCAAGTTTCGGGTTGTACCCAAGTATGAGGATGTATGGTGCCAAATCCCAGAGAACAAATCCTCAGTTGAACCTGAAGAAGGGGGGTGGAATAAAGAGCTTGTAATGTAAGATGGAAAGTGGTAAGTATGGAATAGGGAGAGATGGCACTACGCTATCTCAATCGGGTTTCCCAAGTAGTACCCCTCCAATACCTATTAGGCCATTAGGGGAGGTCCCACTACTCTAGGATGAAATATTAACCCCCCATTTAAGGTGAGGGAACAAGATCATGATAAAAACCCTTGTTCCTTTGAAGTTACCCAATAATCCATGTCAAATGCCCAAATACAAACAAGCATAAGCACCCAATTGCAAAATGAATAGAGTACCTTTTGATCGGAATCCCACCTTCCAACATGTGTTCTTGCCAAATAGGTGAGGAAACATATGACTGATGCAGGTGGCGGAGATATGATTGGCACATCATCATTAGCTAGTAGTGGTTGTCAGGGGTTGTTGGCTGGCCCACTAGAAGAGATGATAGGAGAAAATTTTCCCCTATGGTGTCACCCATTTTTGGTGGGTAACATCTAGCTCCAACTGGGAGATGAGCTCAACGTAGAGCGCATAATCCATGTACTCAAATGGGGAGTTCATGAGAACTCTAGCAATCTCCTGGGACCATAGACCTGTAACTTGCACATTGCAACAAACTTGTTTGGGAGCATGTGTACTAGGCGTAGGGTATTTCCCATGTTTATATGAAAGTAGTAAATCCATACATAAAGTAAAGTCTAATCAAAATGCATTCTAATCTACATGGCAACAAGAGATGAGTGATATTAGCATGCGAAAAGAATATGCAATGCACCTACACTACCATACAATGTTAGTATACAATGCATGAGCTAAGTATAGTCATACAACTAATGTAACCAGCATATTATTAGATCAACATGAGTCATTATGAGATAGGGCAACCAAATATCACTTCCTCCTATGCAATATTTCATGATGAATCATAAGGGTGGAAGGTGGGAAAATAAGGTGACGATGTGTCAAGGGTCATCAGTGAGGAGGGAAAAGAGGAATCCAACTTGGGCCATCGGATCCTTTCCCGCAACCTAAGAATGGAGAATTCCACAATCAAGCTCATGAACCTTCGCTGAAGAGCAACCTCAGGCATACAATCCTCCAATCCATCTCCAAGATCACTTTCAAAGTGCTCTTCTAGATGATCAAGGTAGGACTCATGCTCAAGGTATTCTTCCTCACTAGAATAATCAAGATGATCAAGAATGATTCTTTCCATTGGATGGCAGTGACCTTCTTCAACTTCCTCACTTTGGTTGAGGAAGCCTTCTGTTTGGAGAGAAATAGTCAAGTCTTGGATGACATCTTCAACATGACCTATTGGTCCCAAATACTTAAGGAATTATTCAATAAGTATTGCAATAGAAGCGATGCTCTTTGGTCTGCATTGTTGAAGCCAATCCCTTTGATATTACCCAAGGGAACTAATGAAGAGCCACATGAGAGCATCATCATGAACCATGTTGATCTCTTAGGTATACTTGAAAAATTTGACAACATGATCCACAACTAAAGAAGGATCACCATCGAATTTTGGGACATTCTTCATATAATTTGCATCCCATCGATTTGGATATCTAGGGATTTATTCAACATCCAAAGCAGGGAACATCTCATGCAAATCCCAGGAACCATTGCCTTGAGTCTTGCATAGCAAACAAATGGGGAGTCGCTAGGGGGAATTCAAAATGCCTTGAGAAATGCGTGCTCCACCTTATAAGCATTAGATTTTGGAGTTAAGTGAAGAACAAGAGCTTCGTTCTTCCAATGGAGTCGTCAGAAAAAGGTTTATCTTCTTGTGAGGGATGAAGCTAAATATTCAAATTTCATGAAGGTAGACTCGCTTCGTCCTCGGCATTTAGCCAAAAATGTTGCCGCAAAATATAACAATCTTTGGAGAGGGACACCCCACAAGGCTAACACTAGACCAAGTGACAACAATGGGGTAATGGCCCATTTTCACCACAACCAAAACCCCTTTCTCTTTACGGATTTCCATCGATGGGAGGAGTCTCAGTATGTGAGAAGGTCACCTAATGGACACTTTAGGATTAGGGTATGTTGTCGCACAAAGTGTCTAGGCACTACGACAACGCTCAAAGTAAGGGTTGTCACTCTAATCCTTACCCACTCTGCTTAAACTCTCTCTTAGACAAGTCAAGGGGGGTAGTCCCCAGAGGTAAATGAATGAAGGAAACCTGTGGAACACAGGCTCTAGGAGACTTAAGGATGAAAAACTTGACGAATGTAAACAAGTCCTGGTTAACCAAGGTGGATAAGACACTACCACAAGATAGAAATGATTTTAGACCAGTGCCTTAATATTTAATTAACCATGAACTAAATGAAAACAAATTATCCAGAGGAATTTATAAGTGTAATGAAAGTGACGATCATGAACGATTAAATGCAAATGCTCAAAACTTTATCATGCAAGATATTCTAGCAATTAAATACCATGAAGAGCTATGAAATTTAACTGCTAAGCAATATATGATTCTAGAATTAAAATGATTTTCTTCAATAACCCAGATCTAGAATTTACCTTTCTCCTATAGTCAATATTTAGATATGATTTTGAAACATTAATTGTGTTTGACAATAGAGAAATCAATACCACAAAATTTAAAATTTTACACTTAACACCAAAAGGACACCAAGGAACTTTAGATTTAGAATTTAATTATTCCTTAGGTAAATTTTTAATGTGCTAAGCTTATGAAGCAAATTAAATGTGGCAAAATTTTTAATGTGACCAAAGATAAAAATTAAAAAAACTTAATTAAATTTAAATTTTTAATGGGTCGTAGGCCACATAAAAATTTAATTTTTTAATTATGAAAGCTTAGATCTTCTTTTGATTTATTTCAATCGCAATTTCAAAGTCACCAAATGATTTTTTTTTTTTGTTAAATATTTTTTAAATGTTTTAAATGCTTTTAAATGAAATCAAAATCAAAAATCATAAGTCAAAAAAAAGTCAAAATGTAAAACAAAACCAAAAAAAGAAAAAAATTTAAAATCAAAATAAAACAATCCTAGGAGTCAAAACAAAAATAAAATTAAAGCAAAGTAAAAAAGTAAAAATGAAATCGAATTTCATTAATGTGAAACCTAACCCTAACTCATGCCATAACACAAATGAAATAAAAAAAAGAACAAAGTCGAATTTGAGTAACCCTAACGCATACAAATCAAACAAAAAAAAGGAAAATTGAATGTTTTGTTGTGTGTGCAGTGCATGTCGAGAGGGCAGAGGCAACGGCAAGAGGAGCTCGACGAAGGAGAGGGGTATGGCAGTGGGAGCTAAGGCAAGACGCGCGAGAGCAGGAGATGAAGGTTGAGAGCAGCGTTTGAAGGTTTGATGCAGGTTGGATGAGGGAGTCGCGGGTAAGGAAGAACTGTGAGCGGAAAGGTTTGAGGGCGCGAGGAGGAGTTGACGTGGGCTGCAAGGCAGTGCGGAGGTGAAGTGAAGGGACAACAGGAGATGGAGGGGACGCGGGCAGTGAGGGCAGCTAGGTTATGCAGAGGGAGTGTGTTGGCCTGCGAGCCAGGTAAGGCAAGCTGCCAGATAGGAGAGCCGAGCAGTGTTGCTGGTAGGAGATGGCTGCGGTTGGCAACGAAAGGGAGGAGCCGGTTGGCTGCTGGCACAGTGGGAAGAGGAACCATGGGTGAAGAGGTAACGCGGAGGGGAGAACACAGGCAGAGGGCTATCGATTGAAGTACCGGAGGCTGCCGGAGTTTTGGCAAGGCTGCCAGAGTTTTGGCAAGGCTACCAGAGTTTTGGCAAGGCTGTCTGGGCCCTTTAAAAAAAAAAATTGATCCTCTTTTTAAATTTTGCTGGAGAAACCCTGATCCCAAAATTTTGAAACTCTTTAACTGAAAAAAATTCTAAATAATTTAAATGTGTTGAAGAAAAACCCTTGGAAAGTTATGTTGATAAACCCCAGAGATCCAGATCTTACCCTCCAGGGCCTAGATCTGAACTCTACACAAATTTCCTCCTCAGCTCTGTAGTTGCACGGCAACAAGAAAACACCCAAACGATATATACAATGATAAAAACTAAAAAAAAAACCAAAAAGGACCCAGTTAAATTACAATAATTACAAGCTGAAGGCTCTAAGTAGTCAGACCTATCATTATGCTGCACAAAAACTAAAAGATTTTTAAAATTTTAAAGGAAATGCTAACTTGAAACCCTTCGTGTATCACGAACAAAAAATCTTATGATAAACCCAGAGCTAATTTAGTTGGGCGCTTCAGGAAACACAGATGAGAGATGGCTAGTCCAACTGAAAACTTCCCCTAACGCCCGAGGATCTAAAATCAAGATTTCCCTACAAAACTCAATCCAGCCATAAAAAATAGAGCGAGAAAATAATAATAAAATTCAAACAAATTACATTCAAAATGTAAATTATTATTCAAACCCCAACGACTAAGCAAGATACATGTACTCAAATCACTCTTCAGAAGCTATCATCAATGGCTTTAGAAAAAATTATGCATGAAAACAACACATCTTACAGTATTCCCATGAAGAGTAACACCAGCAAAATTTAACCCCAAAGTCTTTCTTTATTATCTAGAAAAAAGATTACACCAGAGCTTCTTGTTAAGCACACAACTTAGAGATCGGATAGATCGACTGACAAATGACTTCCTATTTAAAGATAAATCCTCCAACAGCTAGTTCGAGTGATCCTCGTCAAAGCAATCTCAACCGTTAATGAAGATTAACTTTCTTTTAATCTCATCCGTCGAAATATTTAAATATTGAGGAAATTCGAAATTTTTATTTAAATGCATTTTAATTAACTCAAAAATAGAATTTTTGAGTTAATTTCCCCAAAAATTTGACTTTGACTTAATCCCCAGAGATCAAAGGCTTAAAGTTTATCAAAATAATTAATTTACCTTAGCCCCAGGACCTTTTAAAATTTAATTTTTTAGGACCGAGAAATTTTGCCTTTGGAGAATTTAAATTTACCTAGGACTTAGAATTAATTAAATTTTTGGCTTAGGATTTTAATTAATTTTTTGCCAGAAAATTTAATTAATTAACCTATGAAGGGATAAATTATTTTTTCCAACCCTCAAGGCACTTTATATCATGATTTTCATATCATATGGGGGAAAACCCATTTGTAGTAGACCCTCAAAGGCTACCCATTTCTGCGACACAAATATAATCCAGCAAACCAAGCAATTTGTAATAACCTAACCAAATAGTTAGGATTATTCCCTAAACACTTTTACAAAGACTCGATTTAGAACACTAAGACTCGCCTAAGATCGTAGCGACAAAATCCATTCCAGCTTTGGGGTAAGACTAGAGGGACTCTGTCGATCATCCGAGAATAGATGGGTGAGACAAAAACCTCCCAGAATGGAGATTGTCACTAGAAAGGTAGGTTTACCTAGGTTGTTACATACATGACACGGTTCTACTGAGATTATTTACATCATATACATGCAGAATGGGTTTACATTATAACATGATGATCAGCCTGATGACAATAGTTGGACGACACAGACACATCGATCAGGCGCTATCCCTTTTGCGAAAAAGGGTGTGTACTGCTATGGGTCATTGACACGTAGTGGTCAACAAGGTACAAGGTGACTTAATGAGACCTTTTACAAGAAAGGCACAATTTAGGCTTAGGGCTCCTATTGGAGGCAATTCGCTTTCTTTGTAGAGCCAAAAGTTAAGAGCACAAGACCTAAGGCTTGATTGATTGGTTGAGTGTTGGGATTGACAAAGGTCAAGGTGAGGAGAAAGGGTTTCCAACAATGATTATCCATAAGAGAAAGGCTCATGAAACCCTTAAACAAGCCCGTAAGTTGAAACAAGACTAGACTAGGGTTTTGACTTGGGGCAAAGAAATTTATGGACAAGATTGAACTGGATGCCCACCAAAAGAAGAGATTTTGTGGAAAACACCCTCCTCTTGATGTTTAGGGTCTTCAATGCCAAAAATGCTCTCTTCCTATGGATTCGCACCAAACCCTAATTAGCAAGCTTGGCCTTAAAGGGGCCAAATTTAGAGAATAATTTATGGATAAAGATAAGTTTGATCACCAACAAAATAAGGCCAGTGCCTTATCCCTTGGGAGTATGGAGTCTATGATGTGATAAGACAACCAAATAGTTGCTACGGAGGCTGAATTCTTAATGCCCTAGCAGCGAAAATTCAAGCATTTACCTATGCAAAGTATAATGGAATTTTCATGGGAGAGCTAGTTAAAGTTCACCACTAGGACATTCATTCACATGTTATGTATGAGTAATGCATGCAATAAATCATTTGGATAACATTCAACAAATTTTCAATAAATTAGGGCGCAATAGCAAGACCTAGATTCAACATTATTCCGTACATTAGACATGTAAGAAAATAGGTATTCAACAAAAATAGTAGTTACAAGATAACATGCAAAGAGAATCCGTCCATTGATCCAAAGAATAGCTCTAAAGACAAATCAATCAACTCCAAATATCAAAGTGCATTCAGCCGGAATATCTGTCTCCGAGGAGAGGTACTACTGCCGAGGGCATTCTCTGTTGAGTGAGCCATTTCTGGCACCCTGGTTGTATTCTAAAAATTGCATAATAATAAAACCCTCTGAATAGCTGCATCGATTTTCCTGCATTAGGTTTTTTTGGGGACATTGGTCCAAAAATTATGGTGTCACTTGTGTGCTTGTTTTACTTCAGTTGATGATCTGTAGATGTTGATATTGTACTTGTGTTTATTTTCAGTATTTACATGGTAAATAGCTTGTTAAATAATTAAACAAGTAGGAAGAAATAAACCAGATAGTACAGGAAGAATTTCTAACGAGTTAAACTTAGAAATTCCAACATGGTATCGAAGCGTAGTTGCAGATCACAGGATAATTGAAGGCATCATCTAGCAGCGCAGTAGCAGCAGATTCAGCTGTCCCGAGTGACAGAGCTGATCCGTTAGAAGGCGACAGAGGAAGGAGTGACGCAAAGAGACCACGTCATCATTCTGGGCCAGAGAAAGGCAACGCAGAGGCTAAGGGAGGCAGAATCAGGCTCACGCAGAGGCCAGGAGGACTGACGCAGTTGGCTAGGGGAGCTGATTTGCCGAAGCCGAGATTGCGCAAAGCCAAGTGCCTCAATCCTTCAGTTGTTGGGGTATAGGAGGCTACGAGTAATTTGCGAAGCAAAGCTAGTGGGGTACTGTGGCCAGAACAGTGCCTAACAGGGCAAGACCAAGGAGGAGGGATTTCCAGAACGGAAATCAAGACTCAGAGGGAGTCAAACCGAGAACTTCTAGACGGGAAGTTGAGAGACTTAGAAGGAGTCGGAAGAAGAGCAGCATAATGGTCGTGAATGGACTGAGAGATCAGGATAGGTTGGACGGAGCATCCAACTTCGTGGTCTGGAAGGCCAGGATCTTGTCCATTCTAGACAGATATCGCATCAAGGACTTCGCCTTGAAAACAATAGCGATCCTAGTTGACCCAGCTGAAAATGAGAAGTACGAGGAGGCAATGGCCAGGGCGAAGTGCATCATCCTTGATGGGGTCAAGGATCATGTGGTGCCACATATTGTCGAGAAGGACACGGCAAATGAGATGTGGGATGCCCTGAAGAAATTGTACCAGCATACTTCCGTGTAGAGGAAGATGTTACTTGAAAATCAGTTGTGGTCATACTAGATGCAGAAGGGAGAGCAGATAGATGTCTTCCTTGGTCGATTGAAGGAGATCTATGACCAGCTAACTTTCATAGGGGCCTCGCCGTATGAGGAATTGATGGAGAGGACCGCCTTGAACGCAGTCTCCGAGGATTGGGAAGTATTTGTCTAGAGCATACTGGGCAGGTCGAAGCTTCTAAATTGGGAAGAAATGTGGGCAGCTCTTCGTCAAGAAGAGATCAGACGGCTAACCAAGGCGGGGAGTAGCGGTAAAGGGTTCAGGATCAAGAAGGAGGAAGAAGAAGATGCGGCTCTCGCATCTGCAGGAAAGCAGGAAAAGAGGAAAAAGAAGGACCTCTCCAAGGTTAAGTGCTTCCATTGTGGGGAGCTGGGTCATTTTGCGAACCAGTGTCCTAGGAAGAAGAGCAAGGGAGAGGCTTCTGAGACCAAGGTAGCGCCAGCGAGGGCAGAGAAAGAAGTCGAGGAGGATGACGATTGTGCCATGAGTGCTCATGTGCCACTTGAAAAGAAGTGGGGAGACATCGAGCTGTAGTCAGGAGGACTACAGGCGATGAGGGGCAAGATCCTTGAAGTACCCAACCTCTTGGATTATACCTTGCTACGGGAGCCCCGAAGAGGAGTAGTAGGACTGGCGGATGTCGATAGAGACGGATGCAGATGAAGCGACAGAGAGTGCTACAATGCAGGAGTCCCCGGACAGTGCGAGGCTAGCAGGCTACAACAGTGCGAGAGGCACGGGAGTGTTGCACCAGTGCAGGATGGCACAGAGAGGTGTGCAACGGTGCGAGATGCAAGAAGTTGTTGCAGCAGCGCAGAGGTCAGTAGAGGGAGCACTTGTTAGCAGCAGAGGGAGCTTCAGCATCGAGAGTGTTTCTAGCCTGACAGGGATGTCAGATGTTGGGTGGATCAGTTACTTACTTCTCAGTAACTGAGTTGCAGTGCAGTAGCACGATGCAACATGAGGAGAAGGGGATGCAGTGCTGGGAGAATGGACCAGCAGCAGCACAGATGCAGAGGGAGTTATCGTATGGATGCAGCAGTGGCAGTGGCAGGGCCATGGGCAGCAGTACAAGATGCAGCAGTGCAAAGGATGTTGGGCGGGGAGGCCTAGCATCAACACAGAGACCGTTGCCGGATGATCGGTGTGATACTCAGTGAATATTACTAGAGCACAGTCCTCGCTAAGAGGGAGTGTTGATTTGGGGTAGCATCGGATGTGCTCTAGCCATGAAAATTGGTGGAGAGGCTAAAGCACATGAGATCTCCAAGACCCAAAAATGGTTTGGGCAGATTCAAACTGGTTTGGGAGATATTAAAATAATTAATATTTTTAATGGAGTTCCTAAGTCTAAACTTAGGAAAAATAAAATATTAATGGGTATTAATATAAAATTGGGTTAGAAGGGTCCAAAAGTCATGGATCAAGCCAAATCTTAGTCGTTGATTAGAGATTTAATCTCGAGCGTTGATGGACCAACGAGAAAAGTATAAGAGGAGACTTGAGGGTCAGTTGGAGAACACACCAGAGTGATCAGTCATTTTATTCTCTAGAGTGTGGTTTGCTAAGAGAGATAGAATCAGTGATCAACAGCGAGGGGCAGTGAATACATAGCATAGAGGCAGAGTTGGTACCAGAGAGACAGCACAAAAACCGGAGAGGTTGATGCAGAGGCTACCAAGAGACGCAGCCAGGAGCTACGCAAAGCCAGGAGAGGCCAGCGTGTGAGACACAAAGAGTCTAGGGGTTGACGTAGAAGCTCCAGAAGCTGACGCAGAGGCTAGTAGAGCTGACACAGGGCCAAGAGGCAGCGCTGGAAGGATTTTGTGGGACAGACTGGGTGTTGGTGAGCTGGATAGGGTGACACAGTCCCTATCAGAGTGACGCAGAGCAGTGGGAGCTGCAATTGTTGCTGTGGGATCATTCATCCGGTGATTATTCAGCCGAAATATCTATCTCTGAGGAGAGGTACTACTGCCGAGGGCATTCTCTATTAGGTGAGCCATTTCTGGCACCCTGGATGTATTCTGAAAACTGCATAATAATAAAACCCTCTGAATAGCTACACCGGTTTTCCCGCATTGGGTTTTTTCGTGGACATTGGTCCGAAAATAATGGTGTAACTTGTGTGCTTGTTTTCCTTCAGTTGATGATCTGTAGATATTGATGTTGTACTTGTGTTTATTTTCAGTATTTACATGGTACATAACTTGTTATGTAATTAAACAAGTAGGAAGAAATAAACCAGATAGTACAAGAAGAATTTCTAACGAGTTAAACTTAGAAATTCCAACAAAAAATCAATGATCAAATCATCAATCATCATTAGAATCATCATCCTCCTCCTCCTCATCCTCCTCACCCTCATCTAAAGAATGAGTAACATCCAAGTTTGCAATGGGATTACGGCTTGATTCCCCTGGCCCTGAAGCTCAAAAATCTTCCAGCCCAACAACTCTCCAAAACTCCAATCAGTTCTTCAAATCTGCAAATAATCTCCCTCAAAACAACCCAGCAAAAAACTCTCCAAATTCTCCTCACCGAACTTAGCTCAAGAAATGCAAGAGACTCGAATGAATAGTGTGAGTAGAATAGAGGGGGTGGGGTGTTTAAATAGCTTTAGGGGGCTAGATTAGGTTTAGAAATTAGGACAAATAATAATTAAAAAAAACAAAGAAAAATCGATTTTTTGGCAGCCTGGCCGCGCATTCGTGGGGCTCGCGGGCTGGCAAAACTGGTCTGGAACCGGTCCAGACCGGTTCGGACCGGTTTTCCCTCCAAACTGGTCGAACAGACCGGTTTTCCTGGAACCGGTTCGTTTCCAATAACACTGGGTCAAACACAGTCACACGTGCGAGAAAAAGAGGCCTCTCTACGGTCATAACAACAACAGCATATCAATCCCATATCTCTCATTGTTTGGGCTAGTAACTTAGGCCTATAAGGCCTCCCACTAGAGTGAAGAAGAGGCTCTCCCAAGCGAAGATAGAAGAAGTCAAATATTCAAGGAAACCACCCACATGTGCGAGAAACTAGGGTTGTTGTGCTGTCACATCAAGCCTACAACTACACATCAAGAAGAAACTCAGTTAGTCAAGAAAAGGAAGGTGTCTCCATAGGTGAAGGATCTCACTAAGTATAAAAGACAAGTATTCTAGAGCTCACATAAACAAGGTCTATCTCTAGTCAAAGAAGGAAGAAGGAGGACGAAGTGCCGGGGAACAAAGTGCCAAAAGGAGGAGGACAAAGTGTCGGGGAACGAAGTGCCGAAAGGAGGACGAAGTGCCGGAAAACAAAGTGCAGGAAGGAGGAAGGATTTGACTTGTGCTTGGAGGATATTCTTGTCAAGGGTCTAGGGTTTGGCATTGATCAATAGAAGCTTCAATAAGAGAAATTTACGAAAGGGTTTTCCTCTCTAAGAGAGAGGTTTTTCCCTGGCAGAGAGCCAATATTTTGTGTTCTTGTTTCTTGTATTTTGGTAGCAGTTTGATGAAGTAAACACACATGCATTAATAAGAAGAGAAGAAGATTAAGCTAACAAGATAAATTGTAAAAGTGCTTCACAAATTGTTATCAAGTCTAGAAGAATCCTACTATACATCAATGCTCTAGATTCTTCAACGCAAGACACACTTGTGAGAGAGAAAATTCCTTGGCAGATCAAGCTATCCAGCAAAAGCAGGGAAGAAGAGTTCTAGCCAAAAGGGACGTGGGAGTAAGAGGGAGCAGAGACAACATATCTAGTGGAGATTTCCAGTTCCAGAGAGTCGGCAGTAGGAGGCCGAGTCCTCAAGAGGCTAGGCGAGGACTACTCAAGTAGCTTCATAGAGGCAGTTCGAGTTTGCTTGAGTGGAGGTCAATTAAGCTTCTAGAGACCGAGAAATTTTTCCAGAAGGCCGAAGAATCGCTTCCAAAGTCAGCAGCAAACATAACGACTTGATCAGAAGCAGTTTTTAGGAGTGTGAGTTAAAGGTTGTGCAGAGGTAGTGCAGAGGCCTGCACAGGGGTTCCAAAAGAGCCAGTTTATGAAGCTAAGTTGTGTCGAGATTGCTTGAGGAGAGAGAAAATTCTCTCTAATAATTTTTGCCAGATTATCTTGTTGTGGATTGTCAGTTTGGGCATCCAGATTTTGTAATCAAATTTGTTGTTGCATAATATTAAAACCCTCATCTGCTGCACAGGTTTCCCACCTTGGGTTTTTCAGGGGAAAATTGTCAAAAAATAACTGTCAAATTTTTATGCATGTGTGCTCTATATTTCTCAGTTCCTATTTATTTTCCGCAATGTATTTATTTGTGAAGAATTGCAGTGTGATTTATTCGTTGTTTGTTGTAGCAAATAAATTGCAAAATTAATCAGTTAGAAGAATAAATTTCCAGTTGTTGCAATTTAAGGAAAATTTCACATGGTATCAAAGCAAAGTTGATAAAATCGGAAACTCAAAGGCAAAAAAAAGAATTCAGGCAGATTCAGAGGGATTCTAGCAGACCATTTTCTAGATTTACGGAGATCTAGCCAAGCAGTTCGAGTTATTGGGCAAAGGGTTCAATTTTACAGTGGCAGGCTATAGGAAAAATTTGAATTGCCCAGGAGCAATTCCAACAAGCAATAGGTGAGCAGATCAGCATTTTCACAGAGAAGATTCTGAATCTAGGCGCAGTTGATTTTGTAGTAGTATTTGCAATAGAAGATTAGCGCTAAAAGGAAAAGAAATAGCACACACAGAGGGATTTTTTCTCAGAGGGTTTCCAGATTCAATTTTCTAGAGGAAATCCTTGATTTCCAGTTGCAAGTCGCAATGCTAACAGCCAAGCGGGATGGAGGAGATTCCTGTTTATTTTCCCAGTTGTGAGTTTTGCAAAAAATGGCCTCAGCAAGACTTCGAGATCAGGATAGGCTAGATGGAGCCTCGAATTATTGTATCTGGAAAGCCAAGATGACTTTCCTGTGAGATGAGCATCGTCTGGAGATATACGCAAAGATAGTTGTAGCCGTACCGACAAACCCACAACAATGAGAGAACTACAATAAGGAGATGGCCAAGGCGAAGCAGTTGATTCTCGATGGAGTTCGAGATCATGTAGTCTCACACATTGCGGTCAAGAATACGGCCAAAGAAATGTGGGATGCTCTCGCATCACTCTACTAGAATTCTTCCGAGAATCGGAAGATGTTCCTAAAGGAGAAGCTAAGAACCACTAAGATGCAGAAGGGAGGAGGAGTTACCCCCTACCTCACCAAGATTCAGGATGTTCAGAATGAGCTTGTCGCAGCTGGAGAAACACCTCAAGACGTTGAGCTAGTGCGTGTAGCTATCAAAGCGTTTCACCGAGGAGTGGGCTACTTTCGTCCAAGGCATCACTGGACGAGATCAGCTACCAGGTTGGGATCAATTGTGGGCAAATTTCACGCAGGAGGAGATGTGACTTGCTCTAGTCAAGAGTAGTCTCAATGGCAGCAGCAAAGGATCGAAGAGTGTGAAGGAGGAGGAGAATGTAGCTCTTGCATCGAAGGGAAAGACAAAGAAAGGTCTCTGTCAGGGACAAGGCTCACAGGGAGGAGAAAAGGAGGAGGATCTGTCGAAAATCAAATGCTTCAGGTGTTGTGAGTTTCGTCACTACAGTACCCAGTGTCCTCAAAGGAAGAAGGACAAGAAGTAGAAGAAGGAGCACGCAGCAGATTCGGCAAAGATCGACAATTTGTGTTCCAAGTTAGAGGATGAATTTGCACTGTATGCAACTATACCTCCAGGAGAGAGGTAGGAAGACATTGAGCTCTACACTCCAGAGTTATGTAGTCTAGAGCTCTGCATCAACTCTTCTGCCCATTGCGTCAGCTTTCCCGGCTCTGCATCAGCTCTTCTGCCAAAAATCAGATTTCTGGCCAATGCAGGAATATGCAGAACACCCGAAAGTGTTCTAACCCTTCCACCTTGCAACTTCAACTTTACTTTTCCACGACCAACGATTCTAGCCTTCCTATCATCCCCTAAGAAGACATCACCACCATCGTATTTCTCGTACTCGCAGAACCACTCTCTATGGGGAGTGAAGTGAAAGGATGCACCTGAGTCAATCAACCATGCCTCATGATCTACATGTGTACTTGAATAAGCCAAGTACACATCCCCACCTTCATCCGAGGTGGTTTTCGCCTCTACAGAAGGAGTTTCATCAGATCCCTTTCCTTTATCAGGAGCTTTAGATTTACAGTCCCTTTTGTAGTGCCCTTCCTTTCCGCATTTCCAGCACACCACCTTTACAGGTTTTCCTGGAGATTTAGATCTCCCACTCGATGACTTATTTTTGTTTCTGTTCTGGGACCATCCTCGTACAGACAAGGCATCACCATTCTGGCTCTCCATATTTTTCCGTCTCATCTCCTCCGTTAGCAAGGATGAGACTATTTCATCAAACTGCAAGGCAATTGCATTGCTACCTATTGCAATAACCAGACTATCCCACGAATCTGGTAGAGAACACAACAAATTGATGCACTTATCTTCATCTGAAATTTTAATATCAACAGATAATAACTGACTTACCACTGTATTAAATGCGTTCAGATGCTCTATCACCGAGTCTCCATCTTTCATCCTCAGGTTATACAAATTTTTCCGTAGGAACAGTTTATTCACCAAAGACTTAGATTGGTACAAAGTCCCTAACTTGTCCCACAAAGCCTTCGTCGTAGCTTCCCCTGATACATTCAGCAATACTGAATCTGAGACACACAATCGTATTGTGCTCTTAGCCTTCCGATCCAACTTCTTCCATTCTTCATTGGACACTCCCGTTGGTTTAGTACCTGGATCTACCGCGATCCACTGATCTTTATCCACCAACAGATCCTCCATCTTGAGTTTCCACAACTCAAAACTCTGACCATTAAATTTCTCAATCTCTATCTTTCCACTGCTCACCATCTTCTTTCACCACCAGAATCGATCTCGCAGATCTCCCACTGAACAGGGTCTACCACAGGCCCGAGCGAAACCCCTCAACAACAAAGGCGTCCCCTTGAAGCCAAAACAGCTCTAATACCAAATGTAGGTTTTAACCCCATATAGAAATTACCTACATACGAATTCTAAAACACATAAAATAAAAAATGCGAGAGCATATCACATATACACAGAGATTTTCCCCTGGATCCCAAAACTGGGACTACAAGCTTGATTTTTCATTATGTTCCTTTCAATGTTATAATCAGTGTGGAAAAAGTCTGCAAAAATCTCGATTTAATCCTAAAAACGCGATTTTTTGAACTAAACGATTTAATCCCCCGACTTTTTGGCGACTTTTTCACAAAGGAAAAAATCACGATTTTTTCCTTATACTCCCGATTAAATCGGGAGTCGACCCAAAAAGTCTTCCTCCCTTCCCAGGCCGCGGATAAAGAGGTCGCAAAGGTGAAAATACTATAAATTGAAGCTTCCATCCATGCATTTTCAAGTTATTGCATTGTATTGTTTGTCATACTTCTTGCGAGCATAGCAGTCTCATTTGTAATCTGTTAGTTTTGAAGTTAAGATATGTTTTTGTTTTCCAAGGAAAAACAAATCTTTATACTTCATATTTCTAGTTAGAAAGCAAAGTATACATTGGCTAAGCCTCCAGGCTTTTAGTGATCCAGACTCTAACAGCCACTGCCCCTTCAAAAGATTACAAAAGTACCAAAAGGACAGGGATACAACAGTCTTCCGTAGAAAGAACCCCACACCATCAAAAACATTGTTACAGTTGTTGAATGCTTCCAGGAGAAACAACAAAGAGGAGGTCATGAAGATCAAATAGCAACAACCTGTCCAAAAAAAACAAAACCAGTGCCTCAAAAAAGAACCCATTTTTTAGACAGGAACAAAGTACCTGTGAAATCTTGTGACAACAAAGATCCTTCCTGCAATGAGAGCACGTTTTGAAAGGGAATCTTCTTTAGTGGTGAATTCCCTGTAAATGTGGGGAAAGGTTATGTATCAGAAGTGGATTTTACCTCCAAGAGTTTCTGAATAATAGATGCCAAGGCTAGGTTAATAATCTGACATCTACTATTTTCTCAGAAAATAAGCAGCTTGGATTCACCAAGCGTTAATTTTCACATCTATTGTGATACTCACTGTTAAATTTCATTGGACCTACTACCTGACACCTTATTACCCAAGCAGATTACAGTCTACTGAATAAATGCATGACTTATTTCTTAATACAATTAGCGGAAACTGTTATGAAACCAGCTCAAGAAAAGATAGAAAAGATAGATCAATGCCTTAGAATTCAGCCTCTTCGAGGGGGCAACCTCCTTTACATTACATAAATGAACAATTCTTGCATGATACAAATGAAAAGACCTCCTTTCTATATATAGGAGTCTAAGGGGTCATAACATAATCAGAGCCGACATAACAATAATAATGTAAGGGTACAATAATAACAATAGTGGGCTTCTATGGGGCACAATAGTAACAATATGGGCACTACATGGGTACATTAATATAATAAGTAGGTTATACTAATAACAATAAGGGGTTACACTAGTAGTATAGGGGCCTAACATGCCCCTCTCCTTTAAAAAGCGTTGTCCTCAACGCTTGAGTAGTTCTTGATGCTTCTGTATAAAATTCTTGTCCTCCCATGTGGAATCTTCAGCGAGTAAGTTCTTCCACTTGATGAGATACTCTGAAATTGATCGATTTCGTAGCTGTCGAGTTCTTGTTTCTGTGATTGCTCCAGGTTCCAATATGATTTTTCCTTCCTCTTCAATTTCTGGCAATATTGTTTGAATTGGGATCTTTTGCAACTTTTGAATAAGCGGCCATACTTCTTCGTCCTTCTTCCATTCATCCCTTGCTTCGTTTATCCAATCTGGTTGGATAATATAAATAGAACAAAACAATGCTCCCACATCCTCATCCTTGAAGAGTCTTCCCATTCGGTAAGGTCGCCATTTTTTAAGTGCATGTAGTATTGCGAACATTTCCTTCTCATAAATAGCTTGCTTGAGATGTAGCAGTAAAAATACCCAATCACCTACATCAAAACATTTTTCACTACGATGTTGGTCTACCTGTTGTTTCGTTTGATTTTGCACCGAAGTGGCGTTATCCTTTAAAAGTTGGAGAACTTGTTGTTGATGCTCGATGTGATCTTTCACTGCTTGAACCTTTTTCTTCTTGATATGTCCTTCTATCGCTAGAGTTTGAGGAGTGGTAATTTCTTCCAATCCTTTACAAGATATGGTCGGATTCATTTCTTGATGCTCGATGTGATCTTTCACTTCTTGAACATTTTTCTTCTTTATATGTCCTTCTATCTTGATAGTTTGAGGAGTGGTAATTTCGAACAATGAATTACAAGATATGGTTGGATTCATTTCTTCTTTCTCGATGTGATCTTTCACTTCTTGCACCTTTTTCTTCTTGATATGTCCTTTTATCTTGAGAGTTTGAGGAGTGGTAATATGGGCACTACATGGGTACATTAATATAATAAGTGGGTTATACTAATAACAATAAGGGATTACACTAGTAGTATAGGGGCCTAACATGCCCCTCTCCTTTAAAAAGCGTTGTCCTCAACGCTTGAGTAGTTCTTGATGCTTCTGTATAAAATTCTTGTCCTCCCATGTGGAATCTTCAGCGGGTAAGTTCTTCCACTTGATGAGATACTCTGAAATTGATCGATTTCGTAGCTGTCGGGTTCTTGTTTCTGTGATTGCTCCAGGTTCCAATATGATTTTTCCTTCCTCTTCAATTTCTGGCAATATTGTTTGAATTGGGATCTTTTGCAACTTTTGAATAAGTGGCCATACTTCTTCGTCCTTCTTCCATTCATCCCTTGCTTTGTTTATCCAATCTGGTTGGATAATATAAATAGCACAAAACAATGCTCCCACATCCTCATCCTTGAAGAGTCTTCCCATTCGGTAAGGTCGCCATTTTTTAAGTGCATGCAGTATTGCGAACATTTCCTTCTCATAAATAGCTTGCTTGAGATGTAGCAATAAAAATACCCAATCACCTACATCAAAACATTTTTCACTACGAGGTTGATCTACCTGTTGTTTCGTTTGATTTTGCACCGAAGTGGCGTTATCCTTTAAAAGTTGGAGAACTTGTTGTTGATGCTCGATGTGATCTTTCACTGCTTGAACCTTTTTCTTCTTGATATGTCCTTCTATCTCTAGAGTTTGAGGAGTGGTAATTTCTTCCAATCCTTTACAAGATATGGTCGGATTCATTTCTTGATGCTCGATGTGATCTTTCACTTCTTGAACATTTTTCTTCTTTATATGTCCTTCTATCTTGATAGTTTGAGGAGTGGTAATTTCGAACAATGAATTACAAGATATGGTTGGATTCATTTCTTCTTTCTCGATGTGATCTTTCACTTCTTGCACCTTTTTCTTCTTGATATGTCCTTCTATCTTGAGAGTTTGAGGAGTGGTAATTTTGGTTGGATAATATAAATAGCACAAAACAATGCTCCCACATCCTCATCCTTGAAGAGTCTTCCCATTCGGTAAGGTCGCCATTTTTTAAGTGCATGTAGTATTGCGAACATTTCCTTCTCATAAATAGCTTGCTTGAGATGTAGCAGTAAAAATACCCAATCACCTACATCAAAACATTTTTCACTACGATGTTGATCTACCTGTTGTGATCTTTCACTTCTTGAACATTTTTCTTCTTTATATGTCCTTCTATCTTGATAGTTTGAGGAGTGGTAATTTCGAACAATGAATTACAAGATATGGTTGGATTCATTTCTTCTTTCTCGATGTGATCTTTCACTTCTTGCACCTTTTTCTTCTTGATATGTCCTTCTATCTTGAGAGTTTGAGGAGTGGTAATTCTTGCCAATGCTTTACAAGATATGGTCTGATTTCTTCTTTTGTTGTTTTTTGATCATTTTCTTCCTCCTCTTCATATTCTATGTAAAATAATTTCTTCTCGGCACACTTATGACCTTTAGTGCATTTGCTATCACAATTGTAACAAAGCCCTTTTTCTCTTTTTTCTTCCAATTGTTGTGGTGTAACCCTTGTAGGTTGTGGAAGGCTAGGAGAAACAACACTTCCATCTTTATAGTTGTGAGGGGTACACTTCCTGGTTTCCATAATTTTGCTTTCCACTATGTCACAAAGCCCTTTTACTCTTTCCAATTGTTGTGGTGTTGCTCTAAAGAAGGTGTTTCTCTTTGTATCCTCATAATGTGCTATCATTTCCTCCGTGAAAATTGACCGCGTAACAAGTTGTTTACAAGAACAAAGCCCTTTGTACCATAAAAATTGATCTGGTTCTAAATATGAAGATGCAATACATACCTTTTGTAACAGTTGTACACCATGTATATCAAAATATTGCTCCATCTGAAGTATCTAATTTACCGGATCCTTGCCATCAAACTTCCTCATCTTGTTTTTTCTTGATTTTAGGAGCACTACCTTGAAACGACTATAACTCTGTACTTTCGGATCTTTAAGTTTTGGAATTGTGACCTGTGGTAGCCCTCTGTCCTCTTTCCAATGCCACCAGTCTGATCCAAATTGGATTCTCCAAGAAAGAGTTATGCACAATCTCCCAAGATGACCTGATTATAGACTAGTTCAGTAGAGCGAACTTGTACGACGTGCCATGAGTCACTGTTTCAACCTTTGGATCTGAAAAATGCATACAAGAAACTACAGCCCGTCCTCTTTCTATACCTTCTTACGAAATTTCAATCCGATCCCCAGAGAGAAAGTTATGACGATTTTCCCCAGGTCACCTGTTTTGAATGTAATTCAGGAGTCTGGAAAAAGACCAACTTCCTCATATCATATCTCCACAAATATCGCGCAAAAAGCTCTGAAATTCAGACCCAAGGTTCAGCGCGATTTCTTCTCAAATGAGTTTTTTTTGCGACTTCTGAAACGTCACAGAAAAAAAAAAGTTATAGCGAAAATGCCACGATTACCTGCTTGGAGCAGCAAAACCCTAGAATCCAAAGCTCTGATACCAAATGCTATGAAACCAGCTCAAGAAAAGATAGAAAAGATAGATCAACGCCTTAGAATTCAGCCTCTTCGAGGGGGCAACCTCCTTTACATTACATAAATGAACAATTCTTGGATGATACAAATGAAAAGACCTCCTTTATATATATAGGAGTCTAAGGGGTCATAACATAATCAGAGCCGACATAACAATAATAATGTAAGGGCACAATAATAACAATAGTGGGCTTCTATGGGGCACAATAGTAACAATATGGGCACTACATGGGTACATTAATATAATAAGTGGGTTATACTAATAACAATAAGGGGTTACACTAGTAGTATAGGGGCCTAACAGAAACAAAAATTAAAAGGGGAAGAGGATCTGAGTGATTGATTACTTGATGATTTTTAGATGACTCATGATATACATTTATTATATTTTTTGTTTATATTTTGACTCTTGGGAGTTGAGACTCGGACAGGACTCAAAATTCAAGAGTTGATTCACTATTTTGATATGTGATGTAGCATTAGACTTCATATACATATTATATATTAGCTTTCTTTACATGTTTATGTGGAAATGCATTTATTTGATGTTGTGGATACTTTAGATGTTAAAAAAAAAAAATGAAGAATTTTGTGTTTTTTTTATTTTGCCGACTTTTTCAAAAAACTCCAAACTTCGACAAGTTTTTCAACTTTTGGACCCTTGCCGAATTAATCCCGACTTCGACTTTTTCCACATTGGTTATAATACATATTTATACATGCCGAAGCATCCAATACCATGGACCGAAAACCATCGCATCCAAAAATATGTGCGGAAATCATGTACAAAACCATAGGTGGGTCTGCCCAACCTAACATAGGTTCCAAAACCAAAATTTTATAGAGTGGGGTTACCTGCACCCCTCAAACCCCCTGTGACCCCCTTGCTACGCAATTGGTGCAACGAAGGGGGGGCTCCGCCCCCCCTCTAACCCCCAATTAACTACGTGGGCTAGTCGTGGAAAGAATATAACACAACCCAACATTGAGCTGGAAATAAGTGTCCATCTTCTCTACCCAGGCCCGAGTTGTGCACTTGGCAGTGCCATCGTATGTGGGGAAGTACATTCTCCCAATAGTACGCTGCAACTCATAACTCTGCATGCCCTATCCTCCATGGCTCTTACCCTTCTCATTCTGCTTGAGCTTGCAGAAATCTCTTAAAGAGAGTGCCTCCTGGAAGTTTGTTCCCATGGACTATCGTTCCCAGAAGTGCTCTCCCATCTGTGAAGGATCTTCGGTCCATGTTGGTTCATTCTACGCCAAAAGCACGAAAGAGGGCAGTGTAGCTCGAGTTGGTCACTTGCTAATGGAGGTTGCACAGTGGGTGATGGATGATCAAATTATTGAGAGGCCCCCGAAGTCTCTCCAAATACAAACCCCCTAGGAGTGCTTCTCTCCCAGTTCTGCATTTTGATCTCGTCTAGCATTTCCTTTTGCCCCTTCACTAAATCATTTAGAGCCTTCAAGAGGCTATCAAAGGCCATCTCCTCCCTACTGTTGGGATCTCCCATGTTCTTTGCTACCACTGCCTTTCCCCTGTCCTTTGTGTCTGGAGTGATCTCCAGCTCTCTTTCTCTGCTCCGGTACCTCTGCCTCCTGTACGTAATATTTTGCCGGTCCTCTTCACTCATAGGCGAAACTCCCCATGACTGAGCCAAGATCTAGGCTTTGATACCACTGTAATGTTCCTAACTAGGAAATTCAGTGATATACAAAGCAAAGTAAACAAACCAACATCCAACAATGAGACACAATCAATAAACACCCATGAAAGTACTGCAAATAGAGATCATCTTAGCCATTTTATTAAATCTTTCTAGAGCAAATACAATAGTGATGGAATGGTGCACCTGCAAATAGAGATCATCTTAGCCATTTTATTAAATCTTTCTAGAGCAAATACAATAGTGATGGAATGGTGCACCTGGGTTTGTCTCAAGGGACAAGTGTGACAAAACCCAGGTGAGCAAATGATGATCCTAGTGTTACCCAACCGCTGCTCCAAAGGTGATCTGCGCTGCCTGTTGGGAAGGATGTGTTGGAAACTCCACTTCCCGTGCTCAGAAAATACTGCAACTTCAGCTCCCGGCTCCTCAACAAAAACCCACCAAAACCCAGAAAGAGTTTGGCCTAGTTCAGACCCTTGAAAATCGAGGACCACGTCCTCCTCCTTACGTTGGGAATCACGATCTGTCTAGAAATGGCTGGGAAGGCTCTCCAAATCACCCCCAAATGCTGAGATGTTGTCCCCTATGGCTTTCCTCCCTTCTCCCAGTTGACTTCAGCTCTATAGCTCCTTCCCCCAACTCCCACGTGAGCCCAAAAATGGCCCTATGCGCAATCCACAATGGCTATAAGATGAGCTGTCGAAATGCAACAATCTCCCAATCCAAAACTCCTCCCAAAGGTTGATCCTCTGCTATAACTCCAACTCTCAAACTCTCCCAGCAAGTGCTACCCAGATGAACCTCCAAATCACCTCTGCGTGTTCCCCTCCTGCGTGCTCCAGGAATACGCACTGCTGAATCGAAGGCTGAGTGATGTGGCTATAAATCTCCTCTGGTTCTCCTCCAAGGTAGTATGAAATGCCTTCCTAGGGTGGCACTCGAAGTCCCCCGAAGAAAGGTTGAGTCTCTCACCTGGGAAACTCGATGCTAAACAACGAGGTAACTCGGCTAAGCAGCTCAAGCAACACAAATGAATTCGATGTGCAAATGATGCCTTGAGTTGGGGAGCTCCTCCTCCTTATATCTTCGTGGGCCTTCCTTTCCCCATGTGGGCCCCTCTCCAAGCCATTTGATTCCCCTCCAAAGCAATTCAAATTGCCCAAGTTCCCAAGTGCATTTTCCCACGTGGGTGACCCTCACCTTCCACTGGCAATCTAATTCAGCCCCTCTTTCTCCTAAGTCCGTAAGTCAAAAATGCATGGGTTCCTTTATTCACCAAAATTTATGCAAAATTGTGGGGAGACCAAAACCTGTTACAAATATATTTGGGAAGGGACATGACAATCATCCTTAACATTTCCTAGACTCCATCGCCCTTGAATATTGGCACTAGTCTTTACATCCCTCCATCACCACTATTTCCTTTTTCTTTCGAAAACCCAATTCATTCACTGGGTTTACTGGTGATCTCACCTTGCTCCTTATTGTTTATGCCCCAATGAGTTTTAGGGGAGCTACCCTCGAAGCCGAAGGAGAGCCAACCTAAAGAGGCAAGGTAGTTCATCGAGGTGACAATGGGTGACCTATAGAGGTTCCACTCAGATTGTACAGTGTGGGTTGGAACTTTTATCATCTTAACATACAATTTGAGCAGTAACCAGTTCCCCTAGGTCTAGATTCAGTTAAGGGACTTTATATAACACCTAACATGCAAGTTTGGCAGATAACAGGTTGCATTTCTCAAATAATGGCACGATGTTATATTTGTCACTTGAAAGCTAATATTTAATGGATTTCAGTCATTTTATTAATGTTTAAACAAATAAACACAAATTTTTCAGTCTCCTTTTTTATTTTGAGCAGAGACAGATTTCAAAGATGTTTAACTGCACTACTGTCCACTATAATTGATTGCACACGCATATTTTAGGTTGAATTGAAGAAAAACAATGCTCAGTAACAATGATATAGTGCACAGTTTCTTGCTGTCAACTGTTAGCAGTGTGGTCGTGGAAGCTTAGGAAGATACATCAATAGGCAGCTTAAGGAGATAACATCAATAGGCACAGAAGTGACAAACCGGTTTCATGTGAGTGGTGACACAGTTGAGGAATTAAATCATAACCATCACAAGGTAGCAAAAAGCATGACACTACTTAATCAAGTGAGCAAGTATATGCTATAACTTATCTGTGTCAGATGAACTTAGCAACAAAGCAATAAATGATTAAGAACCATTTGAAAAACTATCCCAGAATGCAAGCATCAAAGGCACAAAGGATTGTTCAAAACTTCAATCAGTACAGTTTATTGTCGATGGCTAAACATCAAGGTATCATGTGGAGACCAGAGATCACTTTCTTGATGGCTAAGCAATTTACACTAGTTTAAAATTAACTTTGCAGAAGCTATTTTAGTTATATCACTAAATCATTTACCATCAATATTGTCATCAAATAAAATCTTCTAGCGGAAACACTGTACTTTTGTCCATAAGCAATGAACCAAAGAACTTACAAAAATGACAAACAAATCCCTACATTCAAGTCAAGATCAAAAAGTTTAAGATATTAAAGCATGCTAAAAGGCCATCGAGAATTTGCCTTCCATCCATTAGTCTTTGACTTTTCTGAATCGTAGCCTGAAGCACTCCTCAACATTTCAAGGGCATCCCAAACCTCAGCTGAATGTTTTTCTTCTAAGATTTCGATATTATTCTTTCTTTGATCATCCCTTCTAGTTTGATCTCCCCCTGTTCACTTGGACATGGAAAATGTTAAACCAGAAAAGAATATTCAAGATTAGAAAACTATAAGTAAACTCCATTCAGCAATTTAAGTTCAAATATTTTTTCTTTTAATTAAGTTCAAATATATCTGCTGAAGTAGTTTGAAATTGAAAAAATAAGAGTAAATTCAGAAAATTAGCCATTCTTCAACCTGACAGAATGCAAATGCAAGCAGTTTTGATATTTGCAATGTGAAGTTTCAGCCATGTCGAGCACTAAAACTTTTCCCCTTGAACATTGGAACAGAATAGCAATTACCATTTTGATCATCCAAAGAGAAAAAAAGTTACTTTTTCCCATTGCCGAGTTCAGAAAGGTGGATATACTTTCAAGATAATTCCCACAGAGGTAACAAAGTAGATATAAATGGTAAAGCTAGAAAATTCAGTCACGTTATTTCCTCAATCAGTGATGCATTGAACTGCAACTACAAAATAACCACATTCTACCATAGAAGAATTGGTTATATGACCACTGAAACTGTGAAGGATAACACGGTAGCATCATAGGCTACAGTAAATTCTTTTGGACCACTTGTTTTATAATCTATATTTCTGCATTTAAGTTGTCATCATACAAGTAGCCATTGTCGTTTGGTCATATGGTGATGCTATGGAGTGGGCATGTCCACTATCAGAAAATGCAGACATGCAAAGACACACAGATACAAGAGAAAGAAGGGTTAATTTGTATTACAAAGTGGCTGCAGCCACACCGTATAGTATAATAATACAAACGAAAAGGACTTATCAGAAGTTTGATTTTCAAAAAGCCCCAGACGTATAAAATCACTGCATATAAGCTGACCTGTTTTAACAATCTTAAAAGTATAGCTAAGGAGCTGACTAATATAAATCCTTACATACTGACCTAATAGCAAAGCCACCTTGCAAAAGCATTAAAAAACCTGAGATTAAAAAATAAATGGTCACCAGGAGCTTCCCGCTTGATATCTGCCTGTAGTTGGACAACAATGTAGAATTTTCCATCTCCAGATCTCGAAGAGTTTGCAGGACAGTCTCCTTATCTTTGACCTCAACAGGAAGAGACCCAATCGACGCCTTTGGATGAGAAACCAAGGAATAAGAACTCCTGGGAAGATACAATACCAGTTCATACAGCATACTGCACTCTGTTTCCAGTTTTTCAATTTGCCTGCTCTGACGGACCACAACCTCTGAAATTTCTCCATACTTAGCATTCTGAACCTCAATTTGGTTGGCCATTCTATTACTAAGATGAAAGATAGCTACCCACATATCTGCAAGGAGAAAATCACTTCTCCTATGTGCACAACATGGATCAGAGGATTCACACTAGAAGCATTGTCCCAGAATAACTATGGCCTGCCATCCTGGACCAATGCGAACCCCTTCTAGCTAAAAGACGAAATGAACCTGATGACTGACTGCTTCTGTATAACAAGGGACAGAACCCAAATCTTCGGCAATTCCTAGAAGCCAAACCACAAAATAACACAATGGCACCCTTCTCAACCCAATAGCAGGATGTCGTAAGACTGAGAGAAAATCCCCCAGATTCACCATCAACACCAGGCTTGCAACATTTTCAGAGAAACAAAGCTAAACAATCCTAAATGATCCCACCTGTGTTGTGCCCAGACTTAATAAACCCGTTATGAGCCAACACTGCAAACTTGTGCAAGAAAGGAGGTACCAATAGACAGGGGGCTTAAATGCCCAGGCCCCATTCCCTCACTTAGAAAACTCGCCACCACATGTCTCAACTTCATCCACTATTGAAGAACTATGCATTTCCGTCGATAATGAGTTTAATGCTATGGTTCCAGGGAATGTGGCAAAAGCTTGTAAACCCCCATTTTTTTTCTTGTTGATCCCTCAATAAGCACAACTAATTCATTTGCCAATCAATCTGTTTGATTGTTGAAAGCCCTCAGAACTTGGAAGTATTCTATATATTCAAAGCTCATTGATACTATTTCTATAAAGGAGCCTTGCTACATTAGAATCTATGGAGATCAAATGATTCTTCATGTGTCTTACTATAATCTATCATTTTCCTATCACAGTGAAACTCTTGATCCCTCTGAAGCTTAGTATCTTTAATCCCTGAAGGAGCACCAATGCGTTTGCTTCGTTAATAGAAGCTTTGCCTAACCCCCAAGTAAAACTAATTTCGTGATTTCCTTCGGATCAAAGGCAACCACACCCACTCCTACCTGTTGAATTTTCTAATTCTATCCGTTAGAAAATTAATCTGTATTCCGCTGGTTTATTTCTTCTACTTGTAAATTCTGAACAAGTTATTTAAAACATTTAAATACCGAAATAAACACAATACAGTCACAACATCTACAGATCATCAACTGAAAGAAAACAAACCCACAAGTGACACCGTTATTTTTGGACATATGTCCCCGGAAAAACCCAATGCGGGAAAATCAGTGCAGCTATTCTGTGGGTTTATTATTATGCAGTATTTCCTTGAGTACAACTGGGTGCCTAACCAGCTCACTCGACAAAGAAAAATACACAGTAGCAATACCTCTATATTCAGAAACAGGTATTCAAAAAACTTGTCCCACGAAACCCTCTCCGACCACTCTGAAGCTCAGCGCTGGCCCTTTTGGCCTCTGCGTTAGCCTCCCTGCTGACCTGCATCAACCCCAAGACCCTCTGTGCCAGCCCTCTGAGGCACTGCACAGCCTCTGGGACCCTCTGCGTCACTCTAGCAGCCTCTGCGTGGATGACGCAGTCCCTCTGGCCTCTGTGTTGTCTCTGCTAGGCTCTATGTGGCCTAAACTGGCTGTTGCTCTCACTCTCCCGTCGTCTGCGCTGGTCTCTCAGTACTGTCTCTGCCTCTCTGTCCAGTACTCACTGCCCCTCACTATTGATCACTGATTCACTTTTGCTTAGCAACCTTGCTCTAGCAAAATGAATGACTGATCGCTCTGGTGTTTTTTCCAACTGACCCTCAAGTCTCCTCTTATACTTTTCTCGTTGGTCCTTCAACGGCTGAGATTAAATCTCTAATCAACAGCTAAGATTAGATTTGGTTTGATCCATGACTTTTGGAACCTTCTAAACCAGTTTTATATTAATACCCATTAATATTTTATTTTTCGTAAGTTTAGACTTAGGAACTCCATTAAAAATATTAATTATTTTAATATCTCCCAAACCGGGTACAATCTGTCCAAAGCATTTCTAGGTCATGGAGATCTCATGTGCTTTAGCCTCTCCACCAATTTTCATGGCTAGAGCACATCCAATGCTACCGCAAATCAACACTGCCACACCTAAATTGAATCATTACTACACCATATTCAAACATTACAATATGACTTTATTACAAAAGAGTACTTCTAACTTATTTCAAACATTTTTGTCAACCACAAAATGGCCACCATCATCAATTTCCAGTCTTCATTTGCGATCTTAAATAGGCTGAAAAACACCTGTACTCTCATCAACAATGAAATCTTGCCTTAACATCACTTCATTTTTTTCCTGAAAAATGCATCATATATTCACATAAATGCATTTACATGAGCAAAACAAAAAATTGATAGGTTGTATACAATGGCGCTCATATCCTCTTCCTCAATGCAACTAAAACTAAAATAAAATAAGAGTATGCACCTGCATCAAGAAACTTACCATCCTTAATTAGCAAAAAGCTTTGGCCAACAGCTACATATGTACCTCATCCCTCCACAAATTGCAAAAAGGATAGAAAGAATTGATCTCATAATCAAAAGCAGGCTTACAGTGGATCTTCCAAAGCGAAAATAGAGGAAAGATACAGAGACAATGCCAAATACCCATGAAAGAAAAATAGATCAATTAGCTAGAATCGTCAAGAAGTGTTGCATACCATTGCACCTTTCCCTGAAGGAGGGTTGGATACTAAGTCTCAACATAATTCCAGCAACCCTTGGAAAACTAATAATCGCAAAGCATGTGCTTAACTATTTCAAAATGGTTGCAGACAGGGGAAAGACCATCAAAATGGCCACTCTTCACCAATAAGGCCTTGGAGGGGAACCCCTAATAGATAACAAGCCACACAAAATCCCACAGCTTGTAGGACAACTGCTCAGAGCACATACTATGCAAGTAAAAGAATCCAATTGTCCTCAAGATCTGAGGCCACCCAAAAAGCAATGAGAATAAGGGCTAGGTCATAATGCAAAAGGAAGTATAGCTTCGAAGAGTCATACTGTTAAAGGGGTGACCAAAGCTCCATCCTCAATCCCTCCAAAATGAACATGGCATGGAAATATCTAGTTTCAACACATCCTCTTGCAGAAAAGTCCAACAAGCTCAACAATAGTGGGATGATTGGTGGAAGCAACGCAAGGAGTCAAGCCAAAGTGCACAAATCCTTCCAAGAGCATGCCACTAGGTTCCAAGGATCCTACCAAAAGAAGTTACTCTTCTTACTCAAAGGTTGAGCCTGGAAACATGGGAGCCCTACAATACAAGTATCCTACAAACTCCAGCTCCAAATATCACCTTGCCAAATCCCAATCTAGTCCACTGCTAGCTACATTCCATCTGCTCAAACCCGCAATGCCCTTCCAAGCCACCCAAACACTCCTAGAGATGAATGAGCTGAAAACCAAAAATTGGTGTGGTGAAGAGATAATGTCACATAAACCAAAGGACCCCCAAATCTTACCCACATGCTGAGTAGTCGCCAATCTATGTTGTAACAAAAACTACCTATTTAGCAACAAGGATGCTCCCTTAGGTAAAAACATTAATCAAACCTAACTGCCTTTCCCCCCTCCCGCCACCCCACCTTTGGGAAAGATACACATCCCACAAAACCATCATGAAGCCCCACTCCCTTCCATATCTAGATCACAAATACAACCTCAACATTTGCTCCATGTGCCAAAATTGAGCCCTGTTGCCTCAAAATCTAGCAGGCCTTGTGAGAGGCCTCCCAAGGCAAAGGCTAAAGTTTGTTGCAAGTTGCAACAATGAGGCCACTGTCACCTCAGCAATCTTCTTCATGCTCTTTGGTGGAATTGCACCACAAGGGAGACTTCCTAGTGATCACCTAAAGGTTATTCTAGATTATATGGATGAAGGTTGATTTAGATATAGGCTAGGCAAAGACACTCTTTAATGGACAAAGGAATAATTCTTCTTGTAAAGGAGTGGTGTATCATACACTAAGCCTAGAGAGGGCATGTATAGCCTAGGGTTCTTAGATGTGTACCAACAAAGGTGGTCTTAGGCATACATGCAACAAAGAAATGGTTCACTAAATATAGAATCAACAAAGGAATAAGGAAAACCCTCAAATTAAGCCTTAAGTTGAAGCCCTAGCTTCGGTTAGGGTTTTCTAGGGCACAAATGCTTAGAGAAAGATGACATCAACCCTTCTAGGGTAAAGTTAACCATGCAAAAGGCTAGATTTTGAGTTAAAGGGATAAGCAAGGTTAGACTCAAATTCTATTACCTCCAATGTTCATCTACAAGAGCCCTAATTAAATTCGGCCCTACAAAAATGCCCTAGTAATTTGTCATGAAATGCTTACAAAATAAGAAAAAGGGAAAACATTTAGGTTTTTGAAGTTTTTGATCAACACCAAGGTTGTCAGTGCCTAATACTACTTGGGTGATGGAGTCATTAGGGCTAATTCAAGAGATAATGGACAAAAACTTGGAGTAAGGGGGAAACCTCTTGTTTTCACTTATAAAAACCCTAACTATCTTTTTTTTGAGAGGAGAAATTAAATTGGGGAAGCTCACTGGGAGGTCCCCTATGGATTTCAAGGAAGAGATATTTAACATGCAACAATCAACCAAGATTTTCCATAAATAATTTGCATTTAGACATGGAACAAAGAAAATCTCTAACAATAATTTAATTACATGTAAAACAATAAAACTTTGCAATAATACTTACAATTCTTCCATGAAAAAACCTTCTTTCAATCCAAAAAAGACAACTCTAAGACAAACCAATCTCCAATAGCAATAGCACCATAAAAATTACATCTCTACAAGTAGCAAGTTTAACAAAGGCTAATTCGAGCTCTCAAGAAGAGGTTGAAATCCAAGAATGATGATGAAAAATGCCAAGAGAGTGATCCTCAATCTATGAGGTCTATCACTCTTAATTATTAGCCTAAAAGCTCTATGACAAGTTTAATTTTGAGAATACATGAGGAAAATGGGTTACAAGCAAACCCAATAGCTCAACATAATTAAAAAAGCCACAAAAGCCAACACGTGTGGGTCGAAACTCTCCTCTAGCAAGGCATCATCCCCTTTTTGGGAAATAAATGCTCTAAAAGTGTGTGGAATGGGCAAGGTGGGTATCCAATCAACGTAATCAACTTTGTCCTTGAGGAGAAACCCTCAAGACATGCCTCAAGATGCCTCCATGTGTCAAAACCTTGCTCTGGGTGCCTTATGTCATCTTTAAGGGGGGTAGAAGTATGATGTGGCACACTCTCTCTCCAACATTGGGGCTCCAAGTGGGATAAACTTCAAATATCTAACTAGACAGAATCTTGTAAAAGTGTTCCCTACCTTGTTAGGGGTGGCTAGATGGTCAACCCTATTAGGTGTTTCCAGTGCCTAAGGGGAGGTGACATGTCCAAAGTCAACCTTTCAATTCATAAATATTTGTGATAATGGTGGCAATGGAGGGGAAAAGCTTCATGGAAAGGTGCCATGGTCATGGGACCAGTTGATGGAGGTCCATCATCTTGAGTGTATAGATGTGTGGAGCGAGCAACCGTGGAGGCATGAGTTACCCCTTTCCTCGGTGTGCCTTTTACTTCTTTCTGATAATGCTTTGATGACGAGCATAGCTCATGTGTCCAAGCTTGCTTTTAATGATATATCATTGATTTACCCCTTAATGATGAATCAACTTCTTACTCATCAAGGTTTGGGACATGCAAGGGTTCCTTATTATGTGATGGAGCATCAAGTGCTCAAGAACTGGGTGATGGCTAATGAGGGGGGTAGAGCTCATGCTAGGATTTTTCCCACGTGCTAATTAATGTCCCAACCATCTTTTGCATTATAACTTTTATTTCTTTTCATTGCGTCCACTTTATGCTTTTACCTTTCTTTTAGCTACATCAACCTCCAAGGCAAAGTTTTCGGCCATGACTCAAGGATGAGGATATGTGGGTGTCAATCCCAATGAACCAATGATGGCAAACTCGAAGGATGGATGTGAAATCATGGGAATGGCGAAAAGTGGCAACTGTAGAAAGGGTATGAACATGTTACTTCAATCTAAGTTTTCCAAGTAGTGTCCCCCTTCTAACCCTGAGGCCTCAAAGGAGGTCCCATTAGACTAGGGCTAAAGACTAACCCCCTTGGTAAGGTGAGAGGACAAGTTTATAGTCAATATAGATCAATCATTTAGATCAACCCTTTATCTATGTTAGAATGCCACAAACATTAAGTAAAAAGCACATGATTGCAAAATGGTTAAAGTACCTATCAAGTAGTGATCCAGCTTCCTACCAGAGGAATGTCAGATAGTGAGAGGTGTCTAACTAGTATAAATGGCGAAGGAATGTGGAATACCATCATACACTAAACAAATGTAAGGTTGTCGGTTGGTTGGCTATCCAAAGTAGGAGAAAAAATTTCTCCTATGAGGTTACCCTCTTTTGGTGGGTAACAAGCCCAATTGGCAAGCCAAAAGGAAATGTAGTAAACTTGAGAATCTTGGAGGCTCCATCCAGCAACCATCAACTTCCCTACAAATAGAAGGTCCTTATATTGACAAAATTGAAGCTTTTTATACAACCACTAAAGACACCAATGCTACATAGCTACAAGTGAAAGTCCCATCCTCGAACGAAATGACAAGATACAAAGCAATGACCCCCCACCATATTTATGTTCATGTAGGGTAAATCCAACCAAGGGGACTATTCAATCTAGCCAACAAAAAGCTAGTGTTGTGATCACTAACCACCACACAAAAGCGGGCCTTGTGCCAACAATCAACTTCTAGTCAACACATGCTAAAAGAAGAGAGTCATCTATGAAGCAATTTTTAACCATCTCAAAGCCATTGAAAAAATAAATATCATGAACACACCCTTGGTTGTAGGAAGCCTTTAGGAGATAGCCCAAAGCATCAATCGTTAACCCATACAAGTGTGTGACCAAAGGGCATCCTTACCGACTAAACTAATGTAATGAAATCTGTAAGGATAGATAGTGTTGAAGCATTATTTATGTAATGTAATGTAATTGAGACAAATGTTGAAGCATTAGAAAAGAGTGTTCACCACAACAATACAACGCAATCCAAGCCCAAGGCATGTCTAGATATTCGTGATGGACCAGTGAATTTGACCATGTGCCTTGTCAAAGTATATCATTAGGAAGAGTATTTACTGACCTGACTCTCTAGCCCACTCCATGGCCTCCTAGAGATCATTGTATCCAAAATAAATCACCCCTATACAAACCCTATCTATTTCGGTTGAATCACTTTCCTAGCTTCATTGCAAATACAAAGAGGCATTGCTTTAGCTAAGATCGTGTAAGCAACACTAAGAAAACTAATAGGCCTCCACCCACCAATGGAATCCCTAGACACATTTATTAAAATAAGCATAATAATGTGAAAATTCCTACACTTTGAAGGAACCCCTACTGCAGCAAATCTGAATCTACTTCACCTACTTAATTTTTTAAATTACATTCATCAAGTTATTATTCTGAATACTGAAGAAAATTACTTTTGTGGCCTACACTAATTAAATATTTGATCTCATGAAACAAAAAACAGAGCAAAGAACAAGATACATAGGACACACTTATTTTTGGACACAATAGTCCCCGGAAAAACCCAATGCGAGAAAACTGGTGCAACAGTGCTGAGGGTTTATTATTATACAGGAAAGATATCTGAATACAAATCTAGAATGCTCATCTAGCAATCCTTTACAAAGAAAATATTGGTGGATAATCTGAGTGAGTTTTACCTCACTTCACCTGGCAGAATTCTGACTGATCCAGCACAAGACTGGCTAACCTCGGCTATTTCTGCGTTGGCTCTACGTCAGCCCTGTGTCACCTTCTCTGCCCTCTACGTCAACTCTCCTGGCTGTTCCAGCAGTTTCGGTTGTTCTCGCAGTTCTGGATTCTGCGTGACAGGCAGCTTTTCTGCGTCAGCTCTCCCGGCTACTACGCTGCCTCTGCATCAGCTCCCGCGGCAATTCTGGCAGTTCCTGACAGTTTCGGCTGTTCCGACAATTCTGGATTCTGCGTGACAAGCAACTTTTTTGCGTCAGCTCTCCCGGCTTCTGCACTGCCTCTCTGCAAGCTCTCTCCGCCTCTCTGTCAGTATTCTCCGAAAATTCCTTCTCCCGGATTCTCACTGCCCCTCTGCTACAAGATCTCCCCAATCGATTTCCCTCATGAGAACTTCTCACCTCATAAAATCGATTTCCTCAATCTCTTTGTGTTTCCAAATGAACCCCAAGCCTCCATTTTATACTTTTCCAGTTGAGTCTTCAACGGCCAAGATTAAGTCTCTAATCAACAGCTAAGATTAAAACATGACTTGATCCGCCTTCTAGATCATTCTCACCCATATTTTGATTAATACCCATTAATATTTTAATTTTCCTAAGTTTAGACTTAGTGACCCCATTAAAAATATTAATTATTTTAATAAAATACAATCCAGGTGGAATTTCACCACATGGTTTCTGGGTTCTTTAGAACTCACGTGCCTTAGCCTCTCCACCAATTTTTAAGGCTAGATCACTTCAATGCTACCAAAAACTAACACTCCCTCTTAGCGAGGAAAGTGCTCTAGCAACAATGTCCACCTGCATGTTGCTCTGTTTCTGAAGCACCTCCTTTCTGCACTGTTGTTGCCACCAACACTGTGTTGTTGTTGCTACTGTACTACTACCCATGACACTACCACTGCCACTACTTCATCTGTACTACATCTCCCTCTCAAACGCTGCATCTGCTATGCTGCTAGCACTGCCATTGCTAACACTGCATCCGTACTGCAACTCAGTTGCTGAGAGAAGCAACTAAAAAACATCCAAAATTTAACATGTTGGTCAATGTGGATGCTTCTTGACTCTAAAGCTACCTCTACTGCTAATATGTGTTAATCCTCTGATGCTACTGCGTTGTTGTTGTATCTGCTCTATGCCTTCCACACTACTGCAACACTCCACTGCGTTGCTTCAGAGTTTGGCACTCTAGCTCTGCCATTGTTGCTCCATCATCCCTTGCACCAACTGACTCCAATCATTTTTCTACTGTCATTAAGGGCTCTCGTAGCCGTATGTGATCCAAGAGTTTAGGCACCTCAAGGATCCTACCCCCATGTAGTCCTCCCGACTACAGTTCAATATCACCCCATCTCCCTCCTGGAGATGCGTGGGCACTCATGGCAAACTCATCCTCGTCAATATTTGCTGAAGTAGCCTTAGGATCATGTTTCTCATCCTTGTCCTTTTTCTTCAAAGGACACTAAGATGCAAAGTGACCCATCTCGCCACATCTGAAACATTTCACCTTTGAAATGTCCTTCCGCTTCAACTTCTACTGTCCCTTCGATGCTAGAGTTGCGTTCTCCTCCTCCTCCTTCGTCTTTGTGCCACTCCCACTACTACCATTGAGGTTGACCTTCACTAGGTCCCTCCTTAACTCCTCCTGTTGAAGAGTCGCCCACATCTCCTCCCATGAAGGTAGTTTTTCTCTGCCCAATATGCTTTGGACGAAAACTTGCCATTCATCCGAGACTCCATTTAGGGCTATCCTCACCATTACGATTCACTGAGGAGTGGAACCCACTACATCAAGCTGGTCTTTAGTGTCCTGAAGACGTTGAAGATAGAGGTTCACCCCTTCTCCTTTTTGCATCAAAGTTCGCTGCAACTTTTGCTCTAAGTACATCTTTCACTGTTCGAAAGAGCCTTCATACAGAGAAGTCAAGGCTTGCCACATCTCTCGGGCTGTATCCTTGCCTTGCAAGTGTGAGACCACATGATCTCGAACTCCATCGAGAATGAGCCTCTTTGCCTTCCCCTGCTCGGCCTTGTACTTCTTCCTTTGATCGTTGTCAGCAGGAACAACTACAACACTTTTGACGTAGGCCTCGAGATCATATTCCTCCAGAACAGCTAAGATTTTGGTCTTCCATATGACATAGTTGGAAGCACCTTCCAACCTGTCTTGATCTCTGAGCCCATGCGATGCCATCTCACCCAACTGTCGAACTGACTCCTCTAGTCACTACTTAGCACTGCTCAGCAAGTGAGAAATTCGAACTTTCTGGCGGAAAGTTCTCTGAGGAGAAAATTCCCCTTCTACGTGTCTTCGTTCTTTTCCAGCAGATTTCTGCCCCGACAGAAACTGCGCCCTTCAAGCACTGCACTGAGGCTCTGCGTCACTCCCTCTGCCTCTGCAAACTCACGAACTGGAAATCGTACCTCTCTGTCGTCTCACTCAGAGAGAGATTTCCTCAGATCTGCTTCCCGGCAAGGACTACACAATCCCTTCAAGGGGATTCGAATCGCTGCCAAATGCAGCTATTGGCCTCTCTGCTCAGCATTGGATCTACTCTCCCTGTTTCAAAATCAATCCTCTAATACCATGTGAAAATTCATACACTCTGAAGGAACCCCTACTGCAGCAAATCTGAATCTACTTCGCCTACTTGATTTTTTAAATTACATTCATCAAGTTATTCTTCTGAATACTGAAGCAAATTACTTCTACAGCCTACACTAATTAAATATTTGATCTCATGAAACAGAAAACAAAACAAAGAACAAGGTACATAGGACACACTTATTTTTGGACACAATAGTCCCCGAAAAAACCCAATGCGGGAAAACCAGTGCAGCAGCGCTTTGGGTTTATTTTTATGCAAGAGAAATATCTGAATACAAATCTAGGATGCTCATCTAGCAATCCTTTACAGAGAAAATACTGGCGGAAAATCCAAGTGAGTTTTACCTCACTTCACCCGGCAGAATTTCGACTGATCCGGCACAAGACTGGCTAACCTCGGCTATTTCTGCATTGGCTCTACATCATTCCTGCGTCACCTTCTCTGCCCTCTGCATTAGCTTTCCTAGCAGTTCCGGTAGTTCCCAGCAGTTTCAACTGTTCCGGCAGTTCTGGATTTTGCGTGACAGGCAGCTTTTCTGCGTCAGCTCTCCCGACTACTGCGATGCCTCTGCGTCAGCTCTCCCGGCTGTTCCAGCAATTCCCGACAGTTTCGACTCTTCCAGCAATTCTGAATTCTGTGTGACAGGCAGCTTTTCTGCGTCAGCTCTCTCGCTTCTGCGTTGCCTCTCTGCAAGCTCTCTTCGCCTCTGTCAATATTCTCCGGAAAGTCCTTCTCCCGGATTCTCACTGCCCCTATGTTGCAAGATCTCCCCAATCGATTTCCCTCCTAAGAACTTCTCACCTCAGAAAGTCTATTTCCTCAATCTCTCTGTGTGTTTCCAAATGAACCCCAAGCCTCCATTTTATACTTTTCCTGTTGAGTCTTCAACGGCCGAGATTAGGTCTCTAATCAATGGCTAGGATTAAAGCATGACTTGATCCACCTTCTAGATCTTTCTCACCCATATTTTGATTAATACCCATTAATATTTTAATTTTCCTAAGTTTAGACTTAGGGACCCCATTAAAAATATTAATTATTTTAATAAAATACAATCCGGGTGGAATTTCACCAAACGATTTCTGTGTTCTTTAGAACTCATGTGCCTTAGCCTCTCCACCAATTTTCAAGGCCAGAGCACTTCCGATGCTACCAAAAACTAAATAAGCCCCTTATTTAGAGATTCAGTCAAGGCTCCCAAGGAAAAGGCCTATGTAGCCAAGCAACAAAAGTCATACCCCATTGTGCCCCACATACCCTTGTAAAAGTCACAAGGTGACACATCCAACCCTAAGGACTTCTCAATCCATGTGAAGCCAAGTGCGACAAAAAGTTCCTTCTTTGACAAGTCGTTTTCACACTCTACTTAGCCATTATGTCCAAAACAACAAGATAAAACAATAGTGTGAACTGTCTCAAGAGAAGAGAAATGAGTGTGTGTGACGATGATCCAAAGGAAAGTGACTTCCCTCTTTATATGAGTGCAAGCAAGTCACTTTTCTTTAATTTATAAAGAAAATCCCTAAAGTGCTCAACAATTCTAATAGGTCACAAGCCAACCTAAAGATAGCTTTACAAATAGATAAATCACAAATAAATGTCATAAATCCTCCACATGTGTGGGAGGATAAGCTCTCCAATATGACACCATCCTCCATAAATGGGCATCTCAATCAAGCAAGTGACAAAGTGGATCCAAGAATTCTCCTCACTCCAAGGGGCATCATCAAAATGCATGGGTACATCTCCAAGTAACACCTCAACCAAGACATCATCATCAAGAAGGCTTGCGTCATCCTCCTAGGGCATGCATGGGTGATGTGGTAGCCCTAGGGCACAATGTTAGCCTCAAAAGGGAGTGTTCCAGCCTTCCCAAAGCATCTCAACTGATCTCCATCCTCATCTGGGCTCTGGAAATAGGCAATGCCCATCAAGTAAGTATAAGGCCAGCTTAGGGGCATCCTAGGTCCTATGGGCACATCATCAATCAAGCTAACATCATGGTTTCTTGGCTCAGTGTTTCAACATCTAGAGGTGAAGGGAATGCCATACAATGATGTAGAGGCACCTCAAGGCCCAATGATCATCGCTGGAAGGGCCATGTTAATGTTGCAAAGTCATAAATGATCTCACATTTGGGCTAGACATCCTCAATGTGTTGGAAAGGTGTCAAACTACCCCTCAAGGGACATCCAATGTATCTGTATGAAACCACCTGAGACATACCCTCAATAACAAGTGATATCAATGTCATTAGGGACATAAACCATTAAAGTATCATAGTGGACCATATTAAATGCGAGGGGCACAAAAATACTTCACACAAACTTTGCCTTGAAATGTCTTTCTAACTGATGATTTGTAGGCAAGTTACCACACCTGTGTTAGGGATGATTATGCAATTAGCTCCATTAGGTGCTTCCAATCCCCAAGGGGAGGTACATTTCCTAGGTAGGCCCATCAATCCATAGATGCATATGATAAATATGGTCATGGAGTGGGAAAAACTTCAAGGAAGATAGCCATAGTCATGGTACCAGCTGAACGAGGTCCAACATCTTGAGTATAATGATGATAAGAGGGAGAAATCATGGAGGCATGAGTTACCCATTTTCTCGGCCCACTTTTTCCTCCCCTCTAGTGCACCTTTTACTTTAATGATTTTATTTTCTTTCTTGCACAACTTGGGTAACTACCTTGCTTTATGTTCTTTCAATACCCCTTAAAGATATAGCAAGTTATCGCTCATCGAAATTGGAACATTCATAAGTTCCTTTATTTAGAATCTCGATAGGGCATGAATGCTTAGGAACTGGGTGATGGCTAATCAGGGGGGTAGAGCTCATGCTAGGCTTTTGCCCACATGCTTATTACATGTCCTAGCCATCTTTTGCATTTTTCATTTTCTTTTATTTGTGGCTTTATATGCTTTTATCTTTCTTTCAGCTGCATCAACCTCTTAGGGCAAAATTTCCAGGCCCTGACTCAGAGATGTGGATATAAGGTGCTTGTCCCAATGACCAATGACAATCAACCCAAAGAATGAAGGTCAATATAAGGGAGAGATGGAAAATGGTAAGTATGGATTACCTTGGGCATGCTACATCAATTAGTGCCCCTCCTAAATAATGGAAGAAAGGGCCTCAAGGGATAGCACACTAGACTACGGGCAAAGAATAATCTCCCAAGTCAAGTATGGGAACAAGGGTACAATCAAGAGTGGTCCATCATCCGGCTTGACCTGTGATCAATATTAGTATGCCCCAAACATTAAATAAAAGCATATTGTTACAAAAATGGTTAATGTACCTTTTGATAGACAACACACCTTCCTTCAAGAAGTATCCTAGAAGGGGGAGAGCATTGACCAAAGCATAGGTGAAGAGCTTTGAAGTAAAGCTATTTGTGGATCATCACGGGGATGTTGGCTAGCTAGCTAACCAAAGGGAAGAAAAAATTTCTCCCAAGGGTTACCCACTTTTGGTGGGTAACAAGCCTTATTAGGTGCTTCCAACCCTAAGTGGAGGAGCAATTTCTAGGTTAACCCATCAATCAATAGGTGCAAATGGTCAGTGATTTGGTAGGGGTGTACTTCATGGAGGATGCCACAGTCATTATACCAGCTATGAAATTCCATCATCCTTGGGTCTTACAATGTGAAGAGAAAGCAATCATAGGACCTGAGTAACCCTTTTCCTCTACCTATTTTTACCCACTCTTTTGTATGTCTTGTTCTTCATTGATTTTTCTTTTCTTGCATAGCTTGGGATACAAACTTTCATTTATGCATCAATGACCCCTTAAAGATGAAGCGGATTATTGTTCATTGGGATTGGGATGTTTATAGTTCCTTTAACTTTGATTGCCTTTTCATTAGCTAGGAACTGGGTGAAGGATAATGAGGGGGTAGAGCTCAAGCTAGGCTTTTGTTCCACACACTTTATTAAATCCCTTTCAATTTTTTGCATTCCATCCTTATGGCTCATGCTCTTTCTTTTCTTTCTACTACATCAACCTCTTAGGGCATCCAGGCCCCTGCTTAAGAATGAGGAAAACAAGGAACCAATACTAGTGACAAATAGCAATCAACCCGAAGATGGGATGTGGATATAGGGCACAGATGGAAAGTGTTAAGTATGGATTACCATGGATACACAACATGACTCAGTACCTCCTATTTGTGCCGCTCCTAGACAATGGAAAGAAAGGCTTCAAGGAAGGTCACACTAGACTAGGGGCAAGGGATAACCACCAAGGTGAAGCATGGGAATAAGAATACAACCAAAATCGGTCTACCATCCAATTCAACCTATGATCCATATTAATATGCCCTTGAACACTAAATGAAAGCACTTGATTACAACAATGGTTAATGTACCTTATAATAGATAGCCCACCTTCATCTGATGAGTAAGCTAGATGAAACAAAGCATGAGCAAGAGTGTGAAGGATATACTACCATAGCAGAAAGATGAAAGCGTGTTGTAGAGGACTATATAAGACCATTCTCAGAGCTTCACCATAAACTCGGACAGCTTTGTAATCTGTATTGTTATCTACATAATATAAGAAGACAAAAGGCACAATTCTTCATTTCTTGGTGGTTTTTCCATATCAGGTTTCCAAGGTAAATTTTGTGTCTAATGCGGCATTAATTGTTGTTGTGGTTATGTTTAATGTCACACTAGTTAAAAATCTAGTTGGTGTATTTTATTTTATGTTTAAAGCATTAAAAAGACAAAAAGAAAGGTACAGTCAAGCATATTCCATTGTAGTTTTTCTAGTTAGCAGGTTTACTTCGGTGGGTTGACCATTGGAATATCGAAGACAGTTTAAAAAGACAAAAAAAAGGTACAGTCAAGCATATTCCATTGTAGTTTTTCTAGTTAGCAGGTTTACTTTGGTGGGTTGACCATTGGAATATCGAAGACAGTTTAAAGATCAATCATAGAAAGCAAGTAGCAGACAACCATATCATTTTCGAGTGTTGAAGCAAAGTATGCCTCTGCTTGATACGCAACCAAGGAATTAGGTTGGTTAAGGAAATTAATGGATATCATTGATATATGTCAAGATGCCTTCCTGATAGGGAAAATAATGAAAATATGAGTACTTGGAGAGCTCTGGTGGAAACGAGGGTTTGAAGCTCACGGATTCAACAGACCTAGGTACTAATTCTGGAGAAGAACAGGGCCAGAGCGGCAGAGCTCCACAGAAGGGGACAAACTCTGACCCAACAAATGGAAAATGTGGGGTCCACTGGGACCCCATCATACAAACAAATAATGATGCACAAGAAGACAGCACAGGATGGGGTGCAGATAGCAGGGTATGAAAAGTCGGACCAGGAAAATCCAACCAGCAAGGGGAAGAGGAGTAATGAAGATAATAATACTAAAAAACTGAAGGAAAAGGATGAAAGCAAAAGTACAGAGAGTAGAGACAGCAAGAATCCAACCCTAGGACGTTTCTCCCATGGAAACAAACCGGAGAAGGAGCAAGCAGGAGCAGAGGAAAAGGTTCTAAATCAAGATAAAGAGGAGCAGGGGGAACGATGTCAACACCCAACAGAAAAAAGAATCAGGGTCCGTGTAAGCCCAAAGCCGCAGAAACCCTAAGGGTTGTGATATCGGATCCGGAGATTCAGTCATACCGGGATCACATGGTCGAACATGCAGTGATATGCAGGTTCATGGGGCTCTGGCCAACAGAACGAGCTCTGTGTCAGTGGATAAAGCAACAGTGGAAACCCAGAGGTGATGTAAGGCTGCACTTGGGAGCTAAGGGTTTCTTTACTGTGGTTTTTTCCAATTTAGAGGACAAGGATCGGATCTTCGATGGAGGGCCTTATTTCTTTGCCCCCGCAGGTCTTTACATAAGACCATGGAAACCCAACTTCGTACCAAAAAAAGAAACCTTCAAGCAGGTACCAGTTTGGATCCGTCTCTTTTCTCTACCGATTGATTATTGGGGACATGAAGCTCTAAAACAAATAGGTAGCAAGCTAAGGACTTTCATCAAGGCCTTAGAAGCGACATTGCAAAAAAGGTATACCTCTTGTGCCAAGATCTGTGTGGAAATGGATGTGTCGGGAGGATTGCATGAGGGCCTATGGCTAGAATACAGAGACAAGGATTATTTCCAAGCCATAGACTATGAGCAAATTCCGTTCTGCTGCAGAAAATGTCATGAGCATGGTCATTTAATCAAAGAATGCCCACTGAACAAAGCAGCAGGGGATGACAAGGAAGGCAAAGGAGAGAAGAACAAGGAAATCTTCACCAGACCGAAAGCCAAACAGAGAGCAAACAGAAAACGCCAAACCAAGGCAAGCACTTCACAAGGCAATATGAGCAATGCTTTCGAAGTTTTGGAAACCGAGACGGAATCAGAGGACAACATTAAAGAACAAGAAACCACGACAATAAACAAATCTACAACAATGCCAAATTTGAAAGAACCGGAGGTGAACCCTTTGAGTATCAATCTCCAGGTTCAGGAAACACCAGAGGGGGTTGAAGAAGACTCAGAAATGTTCACCAATGAAATCGGGATCGAAGAAATGGAGTTAAGTGACATACTAGAGCAAGAAGGTATGGACTTACCAAACATGGTGGAGAACTGGAAAAAGAAGGGAATGGAACACATATCGGAAGAGGAGGTAAAGAGGATTAATGACATATTCATAGCACGGCAAAGGGCAGAGATGGAGCTGCAAAGCAAGAGCTTGGGCACAGCTAAAGGGCTAGGGGTCCGCACACAGGGATTACATCAAACCTCCACCAGTTCCAAGCATCGGAAAAAGAGAGGACGAAGGACCAACAATGAGGAATTACAAGAACTGGGACAAATGCTCCTAAATTCCGGTAAGATGAAAGCCCTAGAGGCTTTTTCACTAACCTCCTAAACTCTGTTTAAAATGAAAGTTCTTTCTTGGAATGCTAGAGGGCTAAATAGCCAAACAAAACAGCGTCTATTAAAGAAGAAGGTCCAAAAGGAACAACCAGACTTAGTGTTTGTGCAGGAAACTAAATGCTCAAGCAACACAGTAATCAATATCAGCAAAAAATTAGGTAAACGCATGGAATACTTGGAAACAACTAGTAATGGATGGGAGGGAGGTCTGGTTATTCTGTGGAATCCACAAGTAATCCAGCTCCTTTCCTCTGAGGCAGCCAGATCATACATAGCTATAGAAGTCCAAGTAGTAGGAAACTCTAAAACTTATCTTTGCACCAATGTCCATGGCCCCCAGAAGCTAGAGGCTAAGATTCTATTTTAAGAACTCTGCTTAACCTGAAGCTAAGATATCCCCAAGCTAAGGCGATCTTTTGAGGTGACTTCAACATGATCACCACACTCACGGAAAAGAGAGGAGGTTTAAGGAAACTCAACAGAGACTCTGAAGCTTTCCTAGACTTCATTAAGTCGGCCAATCTTGTAGATGTTTTCCCCAAAAGTGGTGTTTTCACGTGGAACAACAAAAGGGGAGGTGAAAAGCTAATAGCCTCTCGTCTTGATAGATTTTTAGTAACAGAAAGAATATTGATGGAAGGAATTAGTGTGGAATTGGATATTCTTCTCTGTGGAGGGTCAGACCACTGGCCCATCACATTAACTGCAGCAATCTAGGGCACTCCTAGAAATAAACCTTTTAGATTCAAGAAATTTTGGCTCACTCATCCTGAATTCATTCAGCAAATTGAACAATGGTGGAAAGAACCTTCGGGTATTAAAGGAACCAAAATGTATCGGTTACAGGGTAAGCTGAAACACATTAAAGCCAAAATCAAAGTCTGGAATCATGAAGTCTTTGGGAATATTTTCAAAGAAAAAAAGAAACTAGAAGAGCAATTGGAACATATACATGAAGGATGGATTCAAGGGAACATAAACCAAGAAACTGTGAACAAGGAAAAGACACTTATGCAGGACTGGCAACTACGTTGCCAACAGGAGGAAACACTTTGGAGACAAAAATCTCGAGTTCAATGGCTTAAGGAAGGAGAACAGAACACGAAATTCTTCCATAGATCAGCCATTGACCACAGAGGAGCCAACAAAATTCTAAGCCTTAAAGATGAGCAGGGGGCCACGATACAGACACATCAAGAGATCTCCAACCTTCTTACTTGGCATTTCAGCAATATAGCTCAAGAACCTGGGATTGACAGAAAGGAGGCAATTGAGGAACTTACATCCTCAATCCCCAAGCTAATTTCGGAGGAGAAAAACTTAGCTTTAACTCGAGAAATTTCCCTGGAAGAGGTGGAAGAGGCCGTAAAAGAAATGCCTAATGGTAAAGCACTTGAGCCTGATGGATTCACCATCGACTTTTACAAAGCCTGTTGGGAAATAGTCAAAACAGAAGTCTGGGAAGCAGTGGAGGATTCCCGGCGTTCCGCTTCTATCCTCAAGTCCCTCAATTCCACCTTCCTTGCCCTTATTCCAAAGGAGGAGGAAGCTAACACACCCTCAAATTTTCGTCCAATTGCGCTATGCAATGTCTTATACAAGATTATATCCAAAGTCATAGCCAATAGAATGAAACCCATACTTCCAGGCATTATTTCGGAAGAGCAATCAGGCTATGTAGAGGGGAGACAAATTTTGGACAACATCTTACTAGCACAAGAGATGATTCACACACTCCAAATGCAGAAGAAAGCAGGTATGATGATGCAACTAGACCTGTCAAAGGCGTATGATAAGGTTAACTGACACTATCTGGAAGCAATATTGAAAGCCTTTGGCTTTGCAGAACAATGGATAGTTTGGATCTTAACTTTGGTCAAATCCACAAAATTTTCAATTCTGGTTAATGGGGCCCCAGCTACCCAGTTCTCTCCTTCGCAAGGTCTACAACAGGGTGATCCTTTATCCCCTTTCCTTTTCATTATTTTAATGGAAGGTCTGAGCAGACTAATCCAAAAAGCTAAAGAGGAAGGAGTTATTGAAGGACTTCAGCCCCTGCCCTCAATTCCAACAACTACTCACCAACAATTTGTTGATGATACAATGTTGCATGGGACTCCCTCAGTTAAAGAAGCATTGGGATTCAAAAGAATTCTCAATCTCTTCAGCAAGGCCTCAGGTATGGAGCTAAATCTCTCAAAATCTTCTATCTTCTTTTTTAATACTCACATAGCTGTTCAAAACAATCTTTCTACCATCCTAGGCTTCAGAAGAAGTAGCCTCCCCTCGAGATACCTAGGAGTTCCGTTAACGGACAAGCCATGGCAAAAATCGCACTGGGAAAAGATTTTAGCAAGCCTGGAAAAAAGATGTCATCATTGGACACACAGAGCCCTTAACTTCGCAGGCAGATTGGTCTTAACCAAAGCAGTCCTCCAGGCCATTCCACAATATATGCTTTCCATTCTCCCAGCTCCCAAGGGAGTGTTGCAGAAGATAAGGGTCATCCAAAGGGCTTTTCTCTGGTTGGGAAACTCAGAGAAGAAGAAATGGTCACTAATGACGTGGAATAAGCTATGCAAACCCAAACATCTGGGAGGGCTGAACCTATAGGACCCATCCATGGTTAACCGTGCTTGTGGTGCAAAATTATGGTGGAGGTGGCTGAAAGAACCTAAACTACCATGGGCCAAGCATTGGAAAGAAAAGTACGCTCAAAATCACAGACTACAAAACTTAATCCGGATGCAGGAAACTCCAGAGGGCTCACCAATTTGGAACCTAGCGAGAAATAACCGGCACATAATCCAGGAGCAAAGTTTTTGGGAGATTCGTGACAGAAAAATAGCCCTTTTCTGGGAAGATGCATGGCAACAACTCCCCAAGCTAGAAAGCCCTGAATTCTTAGATATCCAAAGAGCAACTAGGAACTATGGAGAACCACAATCAGTATTGGAAGCCTAACGACAGTGACCAGATGTGGAGAACATGGTTATTCAATGAGACAGATCGGCTGACCGAAGAAAACAACAGTTTAGAGAACCTAAAAACTCAGCTCGCTAAGAGAAGGATAAGGAAAGCAGGGGATAGTGACCAATTACACTGGGGAAAGCTTGAAGGAGGCAACTTCACGCTCAGAGAGGCCATAACACACATAGAAAATGTTGAGCATGAAGAAAAAGTCAAATGGCATAGCAAAGTTTGGGACGCCCAATTATGGCCGAAGATCAAAACATTCCTATGGCTACTTATGCACAGAAGAACGCTAACTTGGGAGAATCTCCGGAAAAAAGGATTCATAGGTCCTTCTCGCTGCCCCATGTGTGGAACGGAAGAGGAAACCATGAATCACCTCCTCAACACCTGTGATTGGGCAGACAGCATATGGAATTGGGCGGAAACCATTCTTCAAAGGACGGATCGAGTTAGGAATTCAATTCAAGAAACAATTGAGAATTGGAGTGGGAATTTCTCCAATACCCAAGTGGTTAATACCATATGGAAACTCATACCAGGGTTCATAGCATGGACAATCTGGAAAGAAAGAAATCGGAGAGTCTTCCTAAATGAAAACAGAAGCATTAACCACTTAAAAGATACAATTCTTCAAAATATCAAGCAAACGGTTCTTGCCAAAGGAAGAATGGAACAGGACAAAAACATCTCTGGTCCGGACTTACAGATTCTGAAAGCCTTTGACATTAATATGGAATCCTTCACGTCCTCTGAGATTCATCGACAGGAGCTAAATACCAGTGTGAATTCCTGGATTCATCCGCCAACAGGCTTCCTTAAACTCAATTTTGATGGAGCCTCCAGGGGAAATCCGGGACCTGCTGGCATTGGAGGGGTTCTTAGGGATAGCAAAGGTGCAATTCAGCACATTTACAGTCAAGTGCTTGGTGAAGGGACAAACAATGAAATGGAATTTGCAGCGCTGGAACAGGGTTTGAGAATTCTCAGAAGACTTAAAGCTGGAGCCACCGTGGTGGAAGGGGACTCGCAATTGGTGGTTACGGCAGCAAGAAGATTATATACCGGAGCCAAAACAAGTAAAGTTACACGACACTGGAGGCTTGCCAAGGTAACAGAGATTATTGCAGAACACCTATCTTGCCTGGACGGTTTAATCTTTCAGGCAGTTAGACGCAAGGCCAATACAGTGGCAGACCACTTGGCAAATTATGGAATTGATAACCCCTCTACCAACTTGGACACCTGTTGGCAGGATGTCACTTGCACGGAGCTGAGAAACCGATGCACTCTTCTTTCGAGGCAGGACATCACTTAATGAAAGAAGAGGCTAAGGGGTACGAAGATCTTCCCCATATGTGGAGAATGGATCCACCCAATCGAAGGGATGTGAGGATAAGTGGTTGGCAAGCTAAAGGAGTACAAGGAAGGAAGGGGCATTCAATAAACAAGCACGTTGGGTTAGTTCCAAAAAGCACAACGAACAAAAATTATGGGAACCGCCGGCATCAAAACACAAAAAAAGACACTTGGCACTCGGTAAAATGGTTCAAGTGTGGCAGACTGGAGAATAAGGATTCAGCACATCAACAAAAATGTGAAAATCTGAGCAGAAGTTATTATGAAAGGACGTGCGATCATAAGTCGACAAGACCGGAGGCCGTGGGCGACTCATGGTTTCCCTCTTCTATAACTACAGCCTCCAAACGCAAGAACAATACACAGCTTTCCAACGGCAATCAACATAGTATCAATTGTGTTTTCAGAAGGTTTCGTATTTCTGTTCTCTGGTATAGAAGAATGGCGCGGGAGGGTAGTCGAAATGCCTCGGCCAATAAAGACCTGCAGAAGGCTCGAGAGGCTTATGAAACAAGAACTTCCAGTAAGGAAAAGTGCAAAATTGAGGAACTGGAAGCAATTGTTGCAGAAGAGGAGGAGAACATGGAGGAACAAGAGCTGGAAAAGGAGATGGAATGGGTTCAAGATCCCAGCACGACCACCACGCGGGCAACCCAATTTGTTCGCACACAGGCGGAAATGTGGCGCATCAAGACAATGTTAGCAAAGGCTATCAGTATGCAAGGAGAATACCTTAATCAGGCACATCAAGCAATCTCAGTTTTATCTGCGGATCATACAGCAGTTCTGGAAGCCCTGGATTTCAAAATCAGCTCTCTGGAGCAGCAATTTAGCTATATCTCCAAAAAGATGACTGTGCTGATCAGTCTTCTGAGGCACACTATTGGCCAGGATTCCGCTGTTTTGGGGGAAGGTGCGGAGGAGACCATGGGAACCAGCCAAGGGAAGCGCTCAACTCAGCGCCCACCTCTGCCTGGCAAAGCTACTACTTCGGCCAACCAGGATACCACCACCAAGGATTATGTCATTCTCGAGCTGTAATGGCTTGCTGTAGCAGTCTCAGTTTGCTTTTGATGCTCAGCACTTGTTTTGTTTCTGTTTCATAAATTTACTGGTCATCTAGCTGCTTCTCTTTTTCTCCTGTTAACTGGTCTTCTACATGGTTTGTCTCTGTAAGTCTCGGAGGACCATATGGTCAGCTTTTTCTATGTTTTCAGATGCTCAGATTGGTTCTCTGTTTTGCTGGCCCCAATTTTTCTCTGTGCCACCCTGTGTGGTGTTCCTTGGGGTCATTTTGACAGTATATATGAGTGGTAAGAGTTGTTTTCGGGCAAGAGTGTCTTTCTTTAGTTGCACGGGCAGACCTTTTGTACTCTATGTATTCTATGAAGTAATATGAACTGCTTATTTACAAACAAACAAAAAAGATGCCTTCCCGATAATGAATTGTGACAATCAAGCTTGCATGGAAATGGTGAAAATCCTAAGTTCCATTCCAAAGCCATGCACAGAGTTGCAGTGTCATTTTTTTAGGAAACAAGTAGAAAAGGGGTTACCGAGATGCAATTTTGTGAAACAGGGAAAATCGTGTCTAATATATTAACCAAGCAATTGGCAAAGGACAAGTTTAATTTTTGTAGAAATGATTTTGGGATGAACTACGATGGGTGGGAAGTTTGCATAGGCATCCTGCAAGTTTGTAGAGGCCTCTTTCTACTACCAGCACAGATCCATCTTAAATACGGATTTAACATGAGCTGAGAAGGATTCAATTTTTTCACTAGTAAATTTTTTTATGAGTCGACATTATTTAAATATTTCACATAATTATTTAATTTTTTTATTTTTAGATTTTTCATAATTTTTATTTTGGCGAACATGAGCAAAATTTCAATTCAATTTTGATGATGGACCAACAGCATTACACATCATACTGGGCTGTAGACTGAGCCTCTCGGCTCAACATAGATCCATCTTAAATATGGATCTAACATAGAACCAATTTCTTCACATGTAAATTTTTTTATTCTTTTTATTTTTCATAATTTTTATTTTGGCATGAGCAAAATTTCAATTCAATTTTGATGACGGATAAATAGTGATACACATCATACTGGGCTGTAAAATGAGATAAGTTAACTAGATGCAATCAACACTGCTGGCTGATTGGGCATCCTGAAATAAAGCAGCCTAATATATTCAATGGAATGTGAAGCGTTGGAGCCATTCAAGCGATTAAGTTTCCCCTACTTGTTTATTGGTTTTTAATGTAATACCATGTACAAATATTGCTTCATGTCAATAAGGTCTGCAGCATGAGAAGAAGTTCCTCAAAAAAGGGATTATCTATTTTTGTCTCTGCTAATTGTGCAAATCTAAGTTAATTCTGCATGTTCTGATTGTGTACACTGTTTCCGTGCTGCCTTTCTCTGTTTATTTCAGTAATCCCCTGTTTTTTCCCTGATTTCTATTTCCAGCAACTTGAAGAAATGCAAAAATCTGGAAGCCACAAAGTTCAATCATACAAAGAAGAATCAGAGGATCACCTGGTGAATTGGAGGGAGGAGATTTGAGAATCTGGTGCCGCACTAGGCGCCTAACATTATCCTTTTCTACTAGCGTAGGACATTCCAATGTTTCATCCAATCTTTTCCGTGCTTTCGCACAAATTGATTTTGCCATGTTCCAACGACCTAAAGTATCTCCTCCATTTCAATCGTTTTCAATATTTGCAAATACTTCAACGAAACCTGAAACGGTGATGACAAGAGTTATGTATATTAAAATTTTGAAAAGAAAAATTTCCCGAGTGTCAGAATTTGCAACCATTTCACGAAAAACAGCAAATCCTTAGAAAATTATAGCAATAACCGTAAAATGACAAAGACATAACACTAAATGTCCAACATCTCTTCAGTCTGTCAAAAACTGTAAAACTGCAATCATTTTACAGGAGACAATTAGTTTTCAGAAAACCATTGCAATAACTGTAAAGTAAAAATGAAATATCAACAATGTTTCCTTAATCTTGCAATTTTGCAATTAAATTTGCAAGGTTGATATGTATCTCACGGCAGGACATCCAATACTGATATACTGTACATGTATATGTTCAGAATATATATTATTTCATTTAGAATAACTTTAGATCTCTAACAATATGTATTTCAGAAAGTACAATATTGAATGCTCCGCTGCCAGTATGTATTTCAGAAAGTACAATGTTGAGTTTAAATTCAAAAGAATATTTAAACTCACACCTGGAAATTTACGAAAATTTGATAAGTACACAATAAGTACCACGGTCAAGCTTCGAGACTTATAATCCTATGATAAAAACCGAGAAAACTTTCAGTATTCAGATTTGGTTCCTGTAAATTGCCCTCACAAATTTCAAGAGTACAAAGTTTGTTAAACGAGATGGGGGAAAGGTCCGCGGTAAAGACATTCAAAGCTCAAACAACACGAAATTTCTTCCTCTGTAAGGTTCAAGGTTTAACAGAAATTTCCAAAAAGATAATTGAGGACAGAAAATATTCACCTTGGTCAACAGCTGGAGCTCCAGAGAAGCCCTGAAATCGAATACAGCGAGTAGAATTGGATCGTCCACTGTAGTTATGGAAAATGAAAGAACACAGAGGCGGACAAACACGAATCTAAACGTTGGCCATATCTTCAAAGAGACGGTAAATCAGCCATGAAAAGTCTACGCAAAGAATCCAAATTAATGCACATTTTTAATCTTGAAAGGTCGTGAACTATAAATGCAAACAACTAATCATGAAAAAAAAAAAGCTCGTGTTGCAAAATGAGTGGTGACGACACATTTGAATAACGTTTAATGAACCAGTCACACACCTAATTAGCTCACCCACTACTCACGACTTTGATGAAGTCTTTAAGCTTCCAAAAGGTCAGTGTGGAAAATTTGATTATTTATTTATAATGGATTTAAATTACATCAAAACGGCCAAATATATCAATTAGATGAAGTAATACTCTTAATATGTTTAGATGAAGTAATACTCTTAATATGTTTTATAAGTTATTTTTAGCTTAGTGGACGTTAAAATAATTTTCTTTTTTTTTTAAAGGGAATCAAAATTAGAAAAATAATTTTTTTTTTTCCTTTCTTTCAAATAAAATCAAAATTGAGAAAGTTAAAAGAAAAAGTGGTTCAACAATATGAAGATTTATTTCTTTTTTTGGTTTTTTTATTATTGTGTTTTATCAGTGACTTGATGTATATATATCTGCCTCTGGTACTTGTGTGGATGTGTTAATCCTATAATTGGAAAGCCAATGTCTATATCTATATGGACACACTTATGAACACTACCATTCACATAATAGCTAATGTAGGTCCATCATAGCCTTGGACTTATAAAACATGGAGAGATAAAAAAGAAATCAAGATATAAATTTTTCATTGCTTAAAATATCATATTAAAAATGGATTTTTTTCTAAGAACCTAGGCAGGGAACTTAAGAGATGTTTCCCTTATATTTGTGGATAGTATCCCTAGTAAATCCATTGATGTAGACTAATGTGCCTCACCTAGGGGAATCCATATTGAGACATGTTAGAATAAGAATAGCCAAATGCTCGATGATGCCAACAACAACCAATTAACCTAAACTCTAGAGTGTAAAATGTTTGGAAAATTTTCATTCCACCCTTGAGCACATAAACAAGAGTGAGATTGTTGATACCTTGCCAACATCCATTGGCCCGCAAGAAGCTAACATGTCACTAGCAAGATTTAAACTTGGGTGGAGCCAAGAACAAGTTATTTTCTAAACCACCTAGATAGGCCCAATTAATGGGATCAAGATAGATTCATAATTATTTATTTTATCATATGTATTATGGTCTATGTTTTTCTTTTTTCTTTTAACTTTACAAACATCAAATTTCTTTCATTTTAATCCATTAACATAACATTGTGTTACATGCATCATCTATATTGGTTTGTAGAATTTATTTTATCATATGTATTATAGCTTATGTTTTTATTTTTCATTTTAACTTTAGGAACATCAAATTTCTTTCATTTTAATCCATCAATGTAAAATTATGTTACATGCATCACCCATATTGATTTGTAGAATGCACTTTATTTCTCCTAGTCCAATTATTGTTTGTCGGGAATTATACATTGCCATGGACTACATCTCTCAAGTAAACTAGGATAAAACACAAGAGGAGAGGAGATTTTTAAATCATAGAAACTATTCAAAGGCACCAACATAGTATATCTATTTTTTTATTATTTAAATTATTATTCATGTACCCTGAAAGAAGATAAGAAAACCAAGCAAGCATGCATCCATTAAATTTCATAATAGATTTCATTAATTATAAAGAGGTTGTTATTGTATCAGGGAAAACATTTTTAAAGTCTTAAAAACTATTTTAAGGCACCAAACACGACATACATATCATTTGTTCATTATCCTATTTATTATCACATAAACTCCCACAAAACACCTCCTAAAAAGGAAGAGGGCGAGACCATGTAAGTGGGTTAGTAGTTAGTTAGTTTGTAGGTTAGAGGATGAATGGGTGAATAGTTACCATAGTTAGTTAGTCAATAGGTTAGTGACTTAGTGGGTTATGTGATAGCATCTTTCTTGTTAAACAATGAATAGAAATATGATATTAAATAATGGGATACATTGTGTTTAACATTTTGGGTGAGACCATGTAAGTGGGTTAGTAGTTAGTTAGTTTGCAAGTTAGAGGATGAATGATCTGTAAACTGTAGTGGATATTCCACTGGACAGTTCGTCACAATAGATCTAATAATACTATATTAAAAATTTGAGATTCTACACTATTACAATTTTATTTGATTTCTAGATCTGTAAAATTAATTGTAATTAGTGCATGCATGTAAAAGTAAATCAAGCAAAAAAGTAGAGAACGGCAAAATAAGCTCACGCACACATAATACACAAGATATTCTCTCTGGGAAACCCTTTCGGGAGAATACCCAGCTGGAAGGTAAGGTCGCTTCGCTCTCTTTCTGTGTCTAGAAATATGGCTGCAAAATACAAAGAAATAATGTTTGTGGCCCGTGGGCTGCTATAATGCACAGATCCTCTCTGTGTGCTCTAACTCCTATCTCTCCTGGTTATCTTTGCTCAACTATGGAACAAAATGCTCTCGAAAGAAAATGGAATGCCTCTTCCTCCTAGTGGCCCAGTTATAACATAGCCTGATAGCCTACTAGTGGTTAAGTTTGACTACTTCAACTCTTAACGAGTTACAAAATAAGCTCTTCTAGAGTCTTTTACATCACAAATACGTGGCTAGACCCTTTTCCATGAATAATGGGGGCTGATGTGTCATCCTCCTGAACTATAGGTGTGAAAATATGAAGGTCAACTTCTGAGTGGCATAACTTCTGCATACGGACTTCGATTGACGCGATTCTTGCGTTGTTGGAAATCTTTTTGTGTGTATAATATCATGAAAAGGTGTAGCGTTTAAGAGGTAAACTTTTACCACCAAACAACATTATTTGATGCCTCAAAACGCTTCTGGAAGTTTTGGACCTTATTTTGCCAAACTGGGTCACGTCGGTAAAAACGGTCCTGTGAGTTGATTCCCCCACTTTTTCCACTCCAAATGCATCCAGATGGATGACAAACAATATAATGATCCAATTCAGATCAATGAATGGGTGAATAGTTACTATAGTTAGTTGGTCAATAAGTTAGTGACTTAGTCGGTTATGTGATAACATCTTTCATGCTAAACAATGAATAGAAATATGAAATTAAATAGTGGGATACATTGTGTTTAACATTTTAGAATAGTTTTGATGATTTTAAAATTTCACCTTCTCCTCACTTTAACACTAATGTCATGCTTTGTAGGTTATCTTTAACTTGTAGATGCTATTGGAGACCATCTTTGATTGGTAGTTCTTATTTAAGAAATGTTACATATATTATAGTGTTGTAGACACATATCTTCCACATTAATACTCCTTTGCCCTCTTCTTCTTCTAAATGCCAAGGGCTTTGACAAGCATGCGGCTTTTAAATAAATGAGAAGTTTAGTTTAGAAGATTTACATTGAATGTTGCATCATTACTAATGAAATCAAACCTTTTATTGTGGGGGAACGATAAAAATCATTAAACAAACAATCCACTCTATGTATTCACTAACTTATTTTCATACATCATACTTGCCACATGGGTGCTACCTCATGTATGGCTCATGTTGCTAGATTTACCATACTCCACAAAATGCAATCTATCTACAAATTGTCCTTTTTTTCGTACCTACCATACGTGAGGCATAATCATTATAGTCATATCACCACATGTATTTATTGTGCAACTCCATCCAATATGAGTTGTGCTTACGACATTTACTAATATTTACCTTTCTTGTGAGGCTTAAGCTCTAACTAAAATCAAGGGTTAACATAGAACGAAATATGGTCCATAATAGTTTATAGGGAGGATATATGGCATCAACGAATGCCAAAGTTGTCATCAATGGGGATTGATAAACTATTAAAAATTAAATAGTGATTTAAAATTTTATCTTCATAACCTAAAATCACTGAATCATTATTTCAAATAGTAAATAATTTCTTTTGTTTCAATTAACATTTTTTCTTATTAACTAAATATTTTTTTAATTTTAAAAAGACACATGTCAACTCCATGTTGAGTATAGACAAAATCACACTTAGCGCTCATACTGGGATGTAGAATGTCTCTCGGTGCAACTAGACCCAACATATATGTGTGTGTGTGTGACAACATGTGTCTGGAGATAAACCCATCGATTATAGAAACAAATCATTCACCAAACTATTCCAACTAAAATCCTTTCACATAATTTATTTTATGAAAAAAAATATTACACAAAATTTTAAATATATTTTTTTAACGTAATCGTGAGAATTTTAAATAATAAAATAAAAATAATAAAAACTTTATCTAATCTCTAATAATAGATGAAGTCACCATCCAAAACATTAAATAAATCAACCATATTACATCATGCAATTTCAAAAATATCTTACCGACATATAAGTTGTACATTGTTAAAAGAAATGAATGCGGCAGTTAAGAAGTTACTCCATGTCACATCCACCTGATAATATTGGCGTCAAAGGCCCCACATTTCATGGAGCATGACATATGTGTAGCTAAGCACACATCACCCAGCTAGCTCTATTTTAACTTTATAATTGCTGATGCGTTCCCTCAATAGTGCAACGTAATTTTTTGGGAGAACTATAATAACTTCCTAATGCGGGTTATTTCGTAATTTTATTGAGATTTTGTTAAAGTTGAGTTATTTAAATTCAATTTAAAATATTAGAGGTTAGTTAAAATAAAGATTCTTTAATTATGAATAATTTAAAAGTTTAAATTATTATTATTATTATATATATAATTTTAATTTTACAATATTAAAGACAATGTTTATTGTTGGCATTATGTTTCTGGTATGGCTATATGTTACAGATGTTGTACTTGATGGCAACTCCCGTGGCAAGGCTCTCAATTTGTTGAAAATTAAGAAGGACACAGGAAATCAGTTCAGAAGGTGCGTACCCGCAGGTACACCATGCAGGGACCGCGTCCAGACACGCAGGCCAGCCGTTCAGGAGGTGCGTCCCCCCAGTGCACACATTTCAAGGCAGAGAAAAGCACACGTGGGGTTTCTTATGTTTTACTCTTGGTATTTAGCTGACGGTATTGGGTTATTATGGTGTCGGCTCGTGGTATTGTTCCATGATTTTAGGAGGAGCTTGCCTATATAAAGCAAAGGAGATCACTTGGCTAAGCATCTTTTTGCAATTGAATATCTTTAGATCTGAAATATTGGGTTATGGTCTTAAAAGCTTGATCTATATGAAAGGGAAGTTGAAGGCGAATCTGTGAAGGATGATCTCTCGAGCGCATGATCAGATCTGAGCAACTGTGCCACTCTGGTGGACTGCCTATTCGGCCCTAATCAGAAGGACGCAGGTGTTTAACAGAAGAGCTGCGTGGGTACGCAGTGCAGAAACAGGAGATCTGCGCCGGGACGCAGTGCAGAAACAGGAGATCTGCGCCGGGACGCAGAGCAGAAGAAGGATACCTGCGTCGGTACGCAGAGCAGAAGAAGAAGAGCTGCGTGGGGACGCAGAGCGACTGAGGTTCAGGTGCGTCCGCATAGTAAAAGTACGCGGCGCGATAATGTCTTTAGGTGCGTCCCTACAGTAACAGTACGCGGCGCGATAGTATCTTTGGGTGCGTCCCTGCAGTAACAGTACGCAGCGCAGTTCAAGGAACAGTGCGTGGGCACGCAGTGCGGCAGAAGGATCTCTGCGGGTAGACGCAGGAAAGCAGAAGGTGAACTGCGTAGCGACGCAGGCCACAGAAGGGAAAACTGCGTACCTGTCTTAAAAAGTTCTATTGATTGAATTTTTCTGTTGATAAGGTGTTCTGGGTTAGTTCTGTTATTGCTGATCTGATAACTGTAGTGAACTGTAACTTTCATGTACTTGATGTTCAATTGATGCTTTATGAAAAGAAGTAGGGGGTTGTAGCTCCCTTCCAGGAGAGACTGGAAAACGAGAGAGAGAGAGTTGTAGCTCTCTGCAGGTTGCAGCCTGCGTACTGGTAAAGGACTGCACCAGTACAAAACCATTGTAAAAGAAGTTTCTAAGTCGAAAGAAGATAGAGACATATTGCAGCAGGTGGTTTTCACCCACATTGGGTTTCCACCTTACATCTTGTGTTCTTTGGTGTGGCTATCTGTTTTTCCTTGTTCATGCTCATTATTTTATGGTACTGACATGCAAAAATAATTCAAAGAACAAATAAGGAAGATTGATTAAAAGAATTAGATAATACTGATTCACCCCCCCTCTCAGTATTATTTCCAACAATTGGTATCGGAGCAGGTCCTTCAGAGAAGCTTGATCGCTTGAAGGTATATCGTTCATCATGAGCAACTACGAGAGAGAAGCATCAATCAGGCAACCGGTTTTTGATGGGACAAACTTCAATTATTGGAAGGTAAGAGTTACTGCCTATCTTCAATCTCTTGGTACAGAAGTTTGGGACATCGTAGAGACAGGCTATGCTTTTCCTTCAGCTACTCCTATAGATACAGCCGAGAAAAAGAAGTATGAAACAAATGCGAAAGCAGTCAGTACTCTATTAGGATGTATATCTCAATCAGAATTCATGAAGGTAATGCACTATAAATCCGCAAAAGAGATATGGGACAAAATTGTCACGAGCTATGAAGGAGATGAACAGGTAAAGCGTGCTAAACTTCAAACTCTCAGAATTCAGTATGAGACTCTCAAAATGTATAATGATGAAAGTGTGGCTAACTATTTTCTTCGGGTAGATGAGGTTGTTAATTGTATGAAAAATTTGGGTGAAGAAATAAAAGAGGCTATTGTGGTTGAAAAGGTTCTAAGATCACTGTCCCCCAAGTTTGAATCTAAAGTATCTGCAATAGAAGAAAAGGAAAATCTACGAATTCTTACTATGTCTCAGCTACATGGAATTCTAACTACTTATGAAATGAGAAAGGGAGGTCCATCAGACAGAAGAGAAGCTGCTTTCAAGGCATCAGGCAAAGGAGATTATTATGAAGCAAGCCACGTCCCAGAAGAAGAGGAAGAAGAATCAAATTTTGTCAGAAATCTTCAAAGGGGTTCTGGAAGGTTCAGAGGTAAGTTACCTTTTAAATGCTTTGCTTGTGGAAGAGTAGGTCATTATGCTACAAAATGTCCTTATAAGGATAAAGGAAAGGAACCTGCTAAATGGAACAAGAAACAGAACGCAAATAAGAAAAGCTACTACACTCATGAAGATAGTGATGGTCTATCAAACAGTGATGAAGATGAACAAGGTAATGAATATAAGTTGTTAATGGCATTTGAAGATGATGATTATATGGATGCTGTAGATGTGGATAACCTTTATGATGAAATTACTAGACTCAAGAGATGTATAGAAGAAAAGAACATGATCATTGATACTCTACAATTTCAAATTGATGAAAAGGAAAAACATCTTGAAAAATTAGAAGGTGAAATTGTTGGTCTTAGAAAAGAGATTGAGAAAACAAAAGCTATTAATCTCAAGTTTGTCAAAGGATCTGAAACTTTGGATGAGATTATCAATGTGTAGCGGTCTCCTCTAAACAAGACAGGTCTGGGCTATAATGGAGAAACTTCTCAAGCATCCACCTCAAAAAGTTATCTTGATGCAGCAAGAAGAAATGAGCAAAAGAACAAAGAAGATCAACAGGTAAAGCAGGAACGAATTACAAACAGAAACTATCAAGGGCAATCCATCTTAAGGGTGAACAAAAGCTACAACCAGCCACAGGTAAAATCTTCTCAATTTGGTTCAAGAATAGATGAAAATAGAAACTACAATCAGTTGGCTGGTAGATTCAATAACCGCAGAAGTTTCTTCAATGGACAATGTTTTTCTTGCCATAACTTTGGTCACAAAGCAGCTCAATGTGTTGCATATAAAACGATCATGACTAGGGAAGCTCAAAAGCAAAGAAGTATGACAGGGATTACAAAAAGGACCTATAACAACTTTTCGGTTCTTGAAAATGAAGTTGAATGTTCTATTTGCAATAACTTTGGTCATGAAGACTCTGAATGCAGGAGCAGGTTTCAACAGAAAAAGGAACAAGCCTCAAGCACCAAAACATGGAGAATAAAGGAACCTCAAACAGAAAGATGTGGGATAGCATTTTATGCAGAGGGACAGGAAAATCTATGGTATATTGACAGTGGATGTTCGAAGCATATGACAGGTGATAAAGAAAAACTCGAGTCTTATTCTGCTCTAGAAAAGGGAAAGAAAGTCTCTTTTGGAAATGATACTCCTGCAACTATAAAAGGAAAGGGCATTGCTCAGTTAAAAGAAAAGGTCAAGGCTGGAAATGTTTTATATGTTGATGGATTGAAGCATAATCTTCTAAGTGTCAGCCAGATGTGTGATCAAAGAACCGAGGTTATATTCAGATCAAATGGATGTCTTGTTCGTGATCTTGATACAGGTAAAACAGTGATCAAAGGCAAAAGAACTCCAAATAATCTGTACATATTTGAAGAAGGACAACAGCAATGCTATCTGAGCAAGGATGATGAGCACTGGTTATGGCATCGGAGGTTGGGGCATTTAAGCTTTTCACAAATAAGGAAAGCATGCAAATATCAGGCAGTTCGTGATCTTCCAGATATCAAAATTCCTGACAACACCATATGCAAATCATGTCAGTTTGGAAAACAAACCAGAACTAACTTTCCAGAGAAGGAAGGATCAGCTAGCATGCCTCTTGAGCTAGTTCATACAGATACATGCGGTCCATTCAGGAAAAGAACACCTAGAGGAGAAGAATACTTGATATTATTCATTGACGATTTCTCCAGGTTTGTCTGGCTAGGACTTATGAAGCACAAAGATGAAGCATTCGAAAAATTCAAATCCTTCAAAGCCTTGGTTGAAAATGAATCAGGTCACAAAATTAAGTGCCTCAGATCCGACAGAGGTGGGGAGTTTACCTCAAATGAATTTTTCGATTTCTGTGAAGAACATGGGATAAGAAGAGAATTCTCTACAGCTAGAACTCCTCAGCAAAATGGAGTTGTGGAAAGAATGAACAGAACAATCCAACAAATGGCTCGTGCTATGCTTGATGAATCAGGAACTCCCGCAACTTTCTGGGGTGAAGCTGCACATGCTGCGGTTGTTATTCTCAACAAAACAAATGTCCGGGTGAACAACACTCAAACTCCTCATGAGCTCTGGAGTGGTAAGACTCCTTCGGTAAAGCACTTCAAAATCTTTGGGAGCAAATGCTATATCAAAAATACTGATGAGCAGCTTGGCAAACTTGAACCTAGAGCAGATGAAGGCATTCTTCTTGGTTACTCTCCACATAGCAAAGCATACAAATGCTACAATAAAAGACTTGGCAGAATTGTTGACAACATTGATGTAGTGGTTGATGAGAAGGGATACATTCCTAGGCAAGTACATCATGAAGAAGAAGATGAAGGCTACCCCCAACGACAGAATAATGAAGAAGAAGAACCTCAAGAAGAACCAGAGGAGCAGACAAGAATAGAAGAAAAGACTCCATCCAGATATGTTCAGAAGAATCATCCAGAATCTCAGATTATGGGGCAGAAAGAAGCAGGTGTACAAACAAGAAGAACAGTTGCAGAAGCTTCAAGCTATTTGGCATTACTCTCCTCTACTGAACCACAAAGTGTGAAAGAGGCATGCAAAGATGAATGTTGGGTGAAAGCAATGGATGAAGAACTTGAGCAAATCGAAAAGAACAACACTTGGGAACTGGTTCCTAGACCAAAGGATAAGAATGTTATCGGAACAAAATGGGTCTTCAAAAACAAATTGAATGAAAATGGAGAAGTAATTAGAAACAAAGCCAGACTTGTTTGTAAAGGGTATGCACAGCAAGAAGGAATAGACTTTGAAGAAACCTTTGCTCCTGTTGCAAGACTTGAGGCCATCCGAATGTTCCTTGCTCTCTCAAGTTTTCAAAATTTCAAAGTATTTCAAATGGACGTGAAATCAGCCTTTCTAAATGGAGATCTGGAAGAAGAAGTATACATTGAACAGCCAGATGGGTTCATTCTTGGAAATGATCCAAATCTTGTATGCAGATTGAAAAAGGCTCTCTATGGTCTCAAACAAGCTCCAAGGGCTTGGTACTACCGTTTGGACAAATATCTTCATCAACAAGGATTTTCAAAAGGATCAGCAGATAGCAATCTTTATATAAAAGTTGAAAATGACAAATTGCTAATACTTGTTGTGTATGTAGATGACATTATTTTTGGGAGCAATGAAGAAGCTATGAGTCAAAGCTTTGCCTCGGTCATGCAGAAAGAATTTGAAATGTCTTTGCTAGGAGAACTGACATATTTCCTTGGTTTGCAAATCCAACAAAAGGAAGGAGGAATCTTTTTATCTCAAACCAAGTATCTCAAACAGATTTTGAAGAAATATGGTATGGAAGATGCAAAACCAGTATGTACACCCATGGTCACAGGATGTAGCCTCAGTGCAAATGATGAATCTGCAGCAGTACATCAACCAACCTACATATCTATGATTGGAAGTTTACTTTATTTGATAGGTACCCGACCGGACATCATGCATGCAATTGGAATAGTTGGAAGATTTCAGGCAAATCCGAAGGAGACTCATCTTCAGGCAGTGAAGAGAATTTTCAAATATCTTCAAGGGACTCAAAATTATGGCTTATGGTATCCTAGAGATACAGATCTTACACTTCATGCTTATACAGATGCAGATTGGGCCGGAAGCGTGGATGACAGGAAAAGCACAAGTGGTGGTGCGTTCTTTATGGGTTCCATATTGGTATCTTGGTTCAGCAAGAAACAGAGTTCGATTGCCTTGTCTACAGCTGAAGCGGAATATGTTGCTGCTGCATCTTGTTGCACTCAACTCCTTTGGATGATGCAGACTTTGCAGGATTTTCAAATCACTTGTACACCACCTATCCCCATCTTATGTGATAACACAAGTGCAATCAGCATCTCAAAAAATCCTGTTATGCATTCAAAAACCAAGCACATACCAATCAAGTATCATTTTCTCCGGGAACAAGTGCTTGAACAGAAGGTCAAGTTGGAGTATGTTCCTTCTAAGGAACAAGTTGCTGATATTCTCACCAAACCCTTGCCCAGGGACACTTTTGAATACCTCAGGCAAAAGCTGGGGGTTGTTGATGCATCATCTTATTGTTGAACCTTTTTTGATTGATGGTACAGGTTCAGGGGGAGCATATAATGCATTGTTGGCATTATGGAGGATGGTCAGAAGGAGATCTTGGAAATAGCTGCAATATGTCTCTATCTCTTTCATGGTGGTTTATGGTTCTTTGTTGCAGATCTGGTTCATATTCAGGGGGAGCATGTTCTTAGGGGGAGCATACCCCTTTGCCCTTGATGTCAAAGGGGGAGAATGAAGCTGAAGACTGAAGATTGTGAGGTTGCCATCAAGTCCAAAGGGGGAGATTGTTGGCATTATGTTTCTGGTATGGCTATATGTTACAGATGTTGTACTTGATGGCAACTCCCGTGGCAAGGCTCTCAATTTGTTGAAAATTAAGAAGGACGCAGGAAATCAGTTCAGAAGGTGCGTACCCGCAGGTACACCATGCAGGGACCGCGTCCAGACACGCAGGCCAGCCGTTCAGGAGGTGCGTCCCCCCAGTGCACACATTTCAAGGCAGAGAAAAGCACACGTGGGGTTTCTTATGTTTTACTCTTGGTATTTAGCTGACGGTATTGGGTTATTATGGTGTCGGCTCGTGGTATTGTTCCATGATTTTAGGAGGAGCTTGCCTATATAAAGCAAAGGAGATCACTTGGCTAAGCATCTTTTTGCAATTGAATATCTTTAGATCTGAAATATTGGGTTATGGTCTTAAAAGCTTGATCTATATGAAAGGGAAGTTGAAGGCGAATCTGTGAAGGATGATCTCTCGAGCGCATGATCAGATCTGAGCAACTGTGCCACTCTGGTGGACTGCCTATTCGGCCCTAATCAGAAGGACGCAGGTGTTTAACAGAAGAGCTGCGTGGGTACGCAGTGCAGAAACAGGAGATCTGCGCCGGTACGCAGTGCAGAAACAGGAGATCTGCGCCGGGACGCAGAGCAGAAGAAGGATACCTGCGTCGGTACGCAGAGCAGAAGAAGAAGAGCTACGTGGGGACGCAAAGCGACTGAGGTTCAGGTGCGTCCGCATAGTAAAAGTACGCGGCGCGATAATGTCTTTAGGTGCGTCCCTGCAGTAACAGTACGCGGCGCGATAGTATCTTTGGGTGCGTCCCTGCTGTAACAGTACGCAGCGCAGTTCAAGGAACAGTGCGTGGGCACGCAGTGCGACAGAAGGATCTCTGCGGGTAGACGCAGGAAAGCAGAAGGTGAACTGCGTAGCGACGCAGGCCACAGAAGGGAAAACTGCGTACTTGTCTTAAAAAGTTCTGTTGATTGAATTTTTCTGTTGATAAGGTGTTCTGGGTTAGTTCTGTTATTGCTGATCTGATAACTGTAGTGAACTGTAACTTTCATGTACTAGATGTTCAATTGATGCTTTATGAAAAGAAGTAGGGGGTTGTAGCTCCCTTCCAGGAGAGACTGGAAAACGAGAGAGAGAGAGTTGTAGCTCTCTGCAGGTTGCAGCCTGCGTACTGGTAAAGGACTGCACCAGTACAAAACCATTGTAAAAGAAGTTTCTAAGTTGAAAGAAGATAGAGACATATTGCAGTAGGTGGTTTTCACCCACATTGGGTTTCCACCTTACATCTTGTGTTCTTTGGTGTGGCTATCTGTTTTTCCTTGTTCATGCTCATTATTTTATGGTACTGACATGCAAAAATAATTCAAAGAACAAATAAGGAAGATTGATTAAAAGAATTAGATAATACTGATTCACCCCCCATCTCAGTATTATTTCCAACATTTATTATCTTTGCAAGTTAATATAATTTATAAAATTGAAATTCTTGATCAAGAAAAGAAAAAAATTTAAAATGTTTAAATTATTTAATATATATAATTTTAGTTTTATAATATTAAAGATAAGATTTATTTATTATCTCTTTATATTAATATAATTTATAAAGTAAATAATTTAGAGAGTTAGTGTAATTGGTTGAGTTTTCGTTGCTAAAAGTACCTTGCTAACGGGAGGTTATTAGGTCAATTCTCCTCGACGCTCTTTGGATTAGGCTTTGCTAATAGGCCAACAATATGTGATCCCTTCGGGTAGATGTGCCCAAATCATTTCTCAGAAGGAAGATGTGATCCCTCATATGACAAGGATCTTCATGTTATGTTGGTAAGCTATTGATGACCTTACATGAATTGTTTTTTTATATCACTACTTTATATTTTTAGAATTAAAATTCGATTTATATAAATGTTCATATTTATATTTATAATTTTGATAGATATGATTTATTTGTTTTAATTTTATATATGAATTATTTAGTTTTTTGTGTGTGTGTCTATTCTAATGATTAAATAAAATAATCTTCTCGAACGGGGTGACAACCAGGCAAAGCGTGTGAGAGGAGAGGAGGCCTCGCCTTCGTCATCACCCCACTTCACTGAGGGGGAGGAGATGTCGACTTGCCCTCCACCTAGCATCAAACTTCAATGCATTAACTCATGGTACTCTATTAGATTATTACACCTCCCAAGGCGCTCGGGTTTGCCTCAATTTGGTAATTTCTTTGTATTATCAATTGTGGTGAGGTTCGTTTACAGCGGTGAGCGGTAACCATAAGCGACAAAGGGTAGGTCCAGGTCCTCCTGGCCTGGACTCCCTTGAAACTGTTATTGTCGCGTAGTTGTTCAAGTAGAATCCAATTTCAAGAATTGCAGCGGTGAGGATACTCTTTGTGGCACTCAAAATTTGCTCTGTAAATGCTCGGGAATGCAGGCTTAGGATTCCACTCTATTCTCGACATTAATGCACGCCCAATACCCACCTCTCATTTACTCAAGTGCTCTCTTACACTGGTACTCTCAAGTCTTTTTTGAAGCACATTAGTCTGGCATTTAAATTACAGGGATTCTTTGTTTTTGTCATTAATTTTCCAAGCTCCGATTTAGTCTCTCGTTATACTTTTCATGCCATCTCTTTCTAGTTAATTCCAATCACAATTCAAGTCTACCTGTGGAGGTGCTATGTTGCGGAGGTTGGATTACCTTGGGACTCCCTCAGAGCCTATCTTTTATCACCTATGTGGTCTCTTTACACTCTCCTAGAAGTTGTCTTTATTTTTCCCTCCTCTCATAATTGAATTGTAGCCAGTCTCTGTGTTGCTCCTTGCTTCAACCCTCAAAGAGCCCATGCCTTTTCCTTTACCTTCCATTCTTGCTCCTTCGTAGCATGCATTATCACTTTACTCTGGTATAATTCCACCATGCCCCTTCAACGCATGAGATGTTAGCATGGCTCTGCTGGACGTAGTGAAGGCAACTCTCAAGACCACTCACATCCTCAATCTGCAGTGCACAACTACAGTGAGGTTACAGGAGCACATACAACACTGAATTAACCAAGCAACCATTGAATCTATGCATGAGTGTGAAGCTCACACTAATGATGATATCCTTTCTCAAGTTGATTGGATTCATGATGTTGGCCACACTCATGTCGACATAACAAGTACTTGTGCATAGTAGAGTTCTACTAACACATCAAGAATCTTATTGGCAAGGCACTTAAAGACAAGGAAGATAATAAAAGCAAATTCCACCCCTCCCAGCCCCATCTTAGAATCTTCCAAGCATAAAACTATAGAAATTACAATGTAGATTTGCAATTTCTCATGAAGTTTTAATCAAAATCACACGACACAAACCTACTCTATTGCTCTGCGGAAATTAATTCACAATCTAGAACAAATTTTTTAGACATGTAATAAGAAATAACACACATGCAACAAGTATTTTTCCTGGGGAAAGCAAACTGCTAAAAACCCCAATGCTTGCTTGCATTAAATCAGAAGAATAGAGATGTATTACAATTTCTTTGCTCAACTGAGCACAACCTGCAAGTGCATAACCTATCTCTCTGCTCACTGAAAGGCTCTAACCCAGACTTAGTCAAATTTTGCCTCTGCTTGAGCTCCTATTTCCTTGCGTTGTTCCTTGAGAAATTAGGCCCCTATTATTTAGGAAATTCCTCAAATTGATTACACAATTCCTTTAGGTTGATCCTCTGACACCTATACACTCAAGGCTAGTCTACAACTGATGTTACACTGCCTTGGAATCTCCACCAAGCTTGGGTTGATTGATCAGTTAACTAGATGATCACTAAGTTTGACTGAAATCCCACTACTTAACTGACCTTCCACTAGTTCCTCCGAAAGTTGGAACTGATTTAATTGAAAACAACCTGAGATAACTGACCTTGATTGGTACAAATTAACAATCACACGTGTTGAATTGAACTCTAACTCCTCCAACTCGAATTTATTGAGTAAACTGCGTGACACAAGCCATGTCACACAAGTTAACATCATCCAAGTTGTTTGTTGATGTGGAAATTCAAAATTTCTCAATTTAATCACTTGCAAAATGAAATTGAGAATTTTTTGCTGCATTTTTCAACAAAAACGGGAAGATGTTGTTGGAACACAAAGACAACACATTGAGGCTTGCAAAAATTGAAGCCCTGCTTCACAAAGGGAAAGGTACAACCTCTCCGGGCACTCTTGTTGCACCTATCGATGTATGTACCTTGACCTAGTCATCATTCCTACTCGTGTCACAACAGTTGGAGGGGTTTCTCAATGGTTGACATTCCCATACACACTACTATCCAAATGCAAAGTTTTAGCCATTTCTTTTAGTTAGCGTAACATATATTTTTGTTATACTTGTATCTCATGATGATATTCTCTCTCGTGCCAATTTTTGCACTATATTTGTACTCTTTTGGACTAAGGATTTACTTTTCCATTGCTGGTATGGTTTCCCAAGTGGAAGACAACAATGGAAAACAACTTGATGTATGATCATGTTTTATAATAAATAGAGATTTTAATTTAAAGTAATAATAATAATAAAATTAATTTTTTTAACTGGAACTCGAACTTTTAGAAATTGGGCAATTTCCAATTATCGACTTCCACTATTACACTAAGTACAATTATTTCATAAATGTCACAAAAGACCAATTACAACATGTTTTCAAAAGACTTGAACTCACTCAACTATAAAATTGAATTGTTCACTAAACCACTTGAACTAAAATACTTTAACTACAATATTAAAAATAATATTATTTTTATCAACATAAAATTAAATCTTCATAAATTTTTAAATACAAATCAATTATATAATATCACTATCTCGAATAAATCAATAAATTTAACAAAATCATACATAAATATAAATAAATTATATACATAACACCCTGGAGAGAATGAATAAATTTAATATTGAGATGTTAAATGCCATTGAAATTTGATATTCTTACTTTTGTCTTGATGTTTGAATGTAAATGTCAATGTTCAAAATGATTTGAAACGTTATTTTTGTTAAGTTTTTCAACATTATGATAACATGATAAAGTCAGGTTGAAAATATGTAATAAAGAAAATAAACTACTCACAACATGGTCAATCTAAATTATTAGTATTAGTTTTGGTGAACCACTTGTCTAATCACCTATCTAGTCTTTTTGACTTTGATAATGTGCATGTGACATTACCATCTTCCATGTTTTTGTTTTTCTTAATTGTTGTAAATTATTGTTGGGTGGATGTGATTACTATAATGCTTCTTGGTAGAGTGAAGCTATCTGATATAAAGAACATGAAATTTTAAAGGTACGAAGTTATAGAAGCTGTGTAACCTTTTATTCAACAAATGCCAAATTAATGCTATGGGAAATGGCAACATGGAGATTGCAAGCACCAATATAGAGCTCTTCTTGTTGACGATATTTACAGAGATGTCCTCTCTAACTCAATTGGGTTTGGTGGATTGACGATGGCTCCAAAATTCCGGTTCCAAATCGCAGAACTTCGATTGGAGTTTCCATAGTTAAAGACGATGAATAGATGATTTTCAGTAATGATTAAGTAAGAGTGGAGATGTTTTGTATGGATTACGAACCAAGTGAAAACTTTTTAGTACGGCTGGAGCTAACCAGCCATATATTGGGTATTTAATGCCCTTAGAGCAGCACGCCACTTAGTCCGATAAAACGGGAGCGGGCAAATATTATTTAATGCCGAATTTGCCCGCTCCAGTGTTATCGCGTTAAGTCGCGTGCTGCTCTGAAGATATTAAATACCCAATATATGGCTGATTAGCTCTTTCCTTTTAGTACGGTTATTCTTTAAGTCTAATCAATACAAGTTAAGCATATTACTTCGGAAAATCGATGACGATATTTACAGAGATGTCCTCTCTAACTCAATTGGGTTTGGTGGATTGATGATGGCTCCAAAATTCCGGTTTTAGATCGCAGAACTTCGATTTGGAATTTCCATAGTTAAAGACGATGAATAGATGATTTCAGTAATGATTAAGTAAGAGTGGAGATGTTTTGTATGGATTACGAACCAAGTGAAAACTTTTGAATACGGTTATTCTTTAAGTCTAATCAATACAAGTTAAACATATTATTTCGGAAAATCGAATCTGAGTAGTGAAAGAGTTAACAATCCACTAAAACCACTCAATCTACCCTTATTTAACTTTCCTTCCTTTTACTATTCATATCAACTTAGCCTAGCCGCCAAGATTAAGGTGACAAATCTAACCATAAAGGAGTGAAAAGAACATGACTTAAAGATATTCAATATATAACACCTTCCTATATTCTTATTTAAATTAAGACATTAAAATATGTTTGTAGAATAAATATCCATAATTTGAACATCATTGTTATTTATAAATCTTTCTTTACTTAATGGAATTTTCAGTGCAAATTTGAACACCCGTTCAAAATTGAAAACCTTTTTGGTGAAATAATGAAAACCTTGATGTTTAGACCCTACAAAGGTATAAACTTCATAGATTTTATCGGCTAAATGATAAAGGACTAAGGATTGTAATGACCTGACCTTTTAAATTGAACTTGCAATTGAAGCAAGTTCAAAAGCCTTTTTGAATTTTAATGGTCACCTTATTTTATTGTTTTATGTTTGGCATTTTTTAAGTTAGGGGTAAGGGTTTCCAGAGGGATTACCAGGAGGGGATTTTATATTTGTTATATTAGTGTATTTTGTTTTTGTAATTTATCACAAAAGTTTAATTTGTTTGGGAATTTGTAAATTATGGGTTGGATTTTTAATCGTAAGTTTTTTTCTCTTAATGAAATTTAAAGGTTTTTTTAGAATAGGAAGACTTAAACTTGTTTTTAGTGCTCAATTATATATTAGTTTAACGTGTTTAAACATAATAATTAAGAGAAGGGATTAAGGATATTTTTTTAGGATGAATAGAGAAAACTAGTTCATCAATGTATGTGCAATAGGCATATAAAATTGCATTAGATTAGGTGTGAATCATGAAACGAAATCAACAATAATGGAATGATAATGGTGGGCATGGTATTATGTATCTTTGATCGGCATAATGAAAGAACAAAGTCTATATTCAATAGAAAAACACTTAAGGAAAAGATCACAATTTATATACATAGAGATATTATAATTACACTTTTCAAGTGGTTTTCACATTTTGGAAAAGAAGAAAATTGGAAATAGTATACTAGTTTCCATTCAATATATAATATTTAAACATCTCAAAACCCAAAATTATTAACAATCTTTTTGAAAAAATATCTAGTTGAATTCAGTAAAATACATCTAAAAAGACTTCAAATTTCAACAAATTATTGTCCTAAACCTATCTTCAGTTCAGTTATATATCTATGCCAAGTCTACTAAGGAACCTCATCTTCAAAACAAAGAAGCATGAACTTAAGCAAGCCAAATAATCAAAAGCATATTAAAGAAAAAATAAAGACACCATCTCTTATTTCTTCCACAAACCTGAATCCCTCAACTACATACTGCCCTTCCTTGGATAACGAGTCTACCTCAACATCCAATTCCATGAAAATACGTGAGAATGAAATGCATTCAAAGGCACTTTCTTCCTTTATAAGATAATCATCAACAAGTTCAAGCAAGACATTTTTGTAACTAAGCATATGTACTTATTCTCGCTTTTGAGTGCATATTTAAGTAGTAATCTCAATGCTATAAGCTCTGCAAAGATATTGGAACTTGTCTCTGGGCCTATTTTAAATTTACACAATGGGTATTAAATAAATATAACACTCTTCCTACATTACTAATTCAGGTGATCCCTTCTTGGATTCTTCAAAAAAATCCCAAGCTTGGGACTTGTTTATTCCCTACTCTCCTAAATGGCGAGACACACTTCACTTGGCATATGTTATGTAGTTGGGAACCATAGAGCCAATTTGAGAGTGTTATGAATAAAATCCCATTGTTTCCAGTTGGAGATTCCCATAACCTACCCAATGTTTGTGACGTAATAGTGGATAGATTATTCACTCTGTATCCCTATATCTAATACTCCAAACCCTTAGACATACAAAGGAAAGTAAATTGAGGAAATGAGTGCATGTCCTTACATAAAGGTTGTGTGTGTGTGATCTTGTTTGATACGATTACTGAAGACCTTGCTTTAGCTCTTGATGATCCTACTTTAACTCTTAATACCTATACCCTACACATAATGAATACAAGACATACCAATCCTACCTTTCGTAACAATAAGAGTGTTAGAGACAATATATATCTAATCTAGATTGCTCGGGAAAATCTAGATCTAAATATGCAATGCATTAAACATTATATAGTGAAGGGGGGGATAATAAAATCCCTATTAAAAAGACAAATTATAGCAATTATACCTTGAGCACCATTGCAACCCATTATGGCTTCATGAAACAACACTCCTTCTTGTCTCACTCACACAAGCAAGGCTAACTCGAAATGCAAGTTGAATACAAGAAGGGCTCTCTGAGTCTTGTTTCATGTGGTTATGCTTGTTATCTTTTCTTCTCCCTTCAGAATGACTTCCTTAGGTAGACTTGGTGAGGATGTGGGAGGATGAATCTGGACCCCTAGGTCTTAGTGAGCTCAATGTCTAGTATGAGTTCCTAAGTACAATAGAAGAGGCAATCCAACTGACTCAATTTGATCTCCTTGAAAAAGGCCAAATCTAGAAGTTTTGGAGGGTCATCACCTATTTCTGTGGTACAACAAATGATCATTGCTCCTTGTTAGAGTGTAAGGAGAAATGAGTCACTACTTGTCAGTGGACAAGGGATGATGAGCTACTCAATTTTAGTCTTCTAAGGACATGAAATAATGTATTAGCACAGTATCATCAATGGGTCCCTCAAGTAGACTCTAGGGTGACAAATAAGAATTTAACAATTTCTCCCAATGTGTGAGTTCAGAAGAGGAACTAATGGTGAAAACAAATTATGATATTTCGGTAGTCATGGTTGCACAAGAAAGCAGTGGAAGATGAACTAATCAATCAAGACTTGCAATCAATCATCAAACAAACATATATATAATCTTGAGGTAGGCATACCATGCTCAATGCAAGAGATAACAATCCATGGCCACTAACATTATAAATTGTGGGTTCATGTAATAATATGCAAGACCATGGCCACAAAAGAGTACATAGTGGATCCATGTCATCAAAAGCGATCACAACCATGAGAAAATGCAACGTGCATCTATGTCATAGTATACATTAGGAAGAAATCTAACACCAATGGGAGTGCCCAAGTGGTCTTTCAAGTACACATGATAGCGAAATACTCCATCACAACTTGAGAAGGGAAGGAAGAATGAATGAGGTGTTCCCTCAAGGTCAAGGCCTTTGTCCCAGCCTCAATAGTATGAGTCTACATCATGTGAATAAATGAGTTAATGTCGAGCATGCTAGAAACCATATGATTACTATCCAATCATGAAAACCATTAACAAACATAATGGGACCCACCAAGGATGGAAATCGACCCATAGGTACTTAGTATAATCTAGTGAGTATGAATATATGAGCTAATTTCAAAGATCCATAGATTTGATCAATCAAGGGTAAATGATGCAAATTCACTATTAACCACGAGGAAGTTTACCACTAAGGATTACAATCTTGAAGGTATTAGCTAGTTTCTAGATGGAATTCCTAGATAATTAGTTCACATCTATATGAAGAGAGCCATCAAAGGAAGGCCTTGATGTATCCCACACCAATCGAAATGAAATAAACATTGAGAGATGATGTGAATAATAGAGTTAACAAGTACAACTAACACATGGAAGGTTGTCACAGAAGGTCCCAAAACAAAAAAGGGTTGACTGAGGCTTAAACTTCCCTTAAACACATTAAGCATGATATGGGAATGTTTGGAAGTACTAACGCAAGAGAACCACTAATATAGTGAAATGAAATATGAGGCATTGAAGCACTCTCCATAGTGATTGAAATATTAACTTAATGGAGGAATATGTGACTCATACTTATGGTATATTTCGTAGGAAAGTTATAACCCAATTGTAAGACAATGGCAGAAACAAGTGTCATCTTCAAGGTTGACACAATTGAAGATTTCCAATTCTTGATATGTGTCTCAATGATCCCCCCCACACTCTTTATTTTTGTTTGTTATATGCTTCATGGACTAATGAGTGTGAGAGAAAATACAAGTAAGCTTGATAGTGTCTTTTTTATTTTGTGTTAACAAGCCCAAAAAAGAGTTAGAAGTTTACTCAATAGCGTGTCTTTTTTTTCAAGTTTAATGAGCTCAAAAAAGAGGTAAAATGAGGCTTGATATAGTGTACTTCTCATAGTGTAACAAGCATGAGAAATGGAGAACAATGCGCTCACCATATTTTATCGTTTAATGAGCACAAGAGGATGAAAATGAAGCTCATCCTATAGAAACAAGTGGCACAATGGCATTCATCTAGTTCCAAGTTGGTGGAATCAACCTAATCAAAATGAATGTAAAGAGTCTTGCAAATTAAACATACTCATTGCAATAGCCTCTATAGGAATGATAAGGTCACATAATAGAGGCAAAATTGATGCAAATGGAAAGAGTTCAAGTGTGAATGAATTAGTAGTAAGCTGGATCAAGGTAAACAATAGTGTAATAATAGGCATTGAGACATTATCAACAATATGCATATGCAACCATAAAAGTTTTCAGGAACCTCCTCATAATATAGCCAAAATCGAGATGGAGAAAGAAGAATGTGGTTCAAATTCATGTCATGGTGGCTCTAAAAGAGTATTCCCACACCTATAAAATGTCTTAACATGGCCAAAAAATTGAATTTGGGTGATACTCTAGGGTACCCTTGAAGGATAGGCACTATGACACAAGTTATGACATGCGTCAAGGAAATCATAATGTCTCAACTTGGTGGGAATGAACCCAAGGCACATTGATGGTAGCAAAGATGGCCAATAATATAAGGGGAAAATGGAGGGAATAACCTATCCGTATATGTTAGTTTAAAACATATACCTTAAGTTCAATTGATGTTGTAATTAGAATTCCACCCCACCCTGTAAAAACCATCTAGGAAGACTAGGCCCATGGTTAAAGAACATAGTGAAATCTCATAAAATAAATACTGAAGAATGAATCAAAATTAATTAAAGTTACTTACCTCTTGAAATTTCTAGTGCATACTACAAGAGATTCCATCAATGCAATTCCATTTTGTCTGGACTAGGTATGAAGAAGACTATGTTTTTATTTTTTTAAATTTTGCAATTTTTTGGATGTATGGACATGATGTATTGGTTATGTATGTTTTCTTACTTACTTATTGCTTTGAATGATGTGATTAATGCTCAATTATTGTGACAAATGCTAACATAGCTAGAGAAGTAATGTATGCAACCTCTTGGTCTCACCGTGGGTGTGCCTATGATAAGCCAAGGGTATATAATTGAAAAATGTAAGCCAAGATAAACATGAGAAGAAGGCAATAAAAAAACCAAAAAAAAAACGCCCACATCACATACCAAAAACTAAATACATAATACAAAAAATGTAATGTCGTTTGATAGGTTATGCAATGTAATACCTACAATTGGTTATAGGATAAAGATTCCTATAGATGTGTATGAACTCATAGGACATTATCAACAACATATATCATACCATGCCAAGGCCACATCACAGAGAGCAGAATTTCCATGGCCCTAAAGCTTCATGGTTCTAGGGAGAAATTAGAACCAAACCTTCATTAGGAATTAACTGAAAAAATAAAGGGTGATTAGTCTCACAAGCTAGCACAACTCCTTGAGGATGGGTATCAAGATATGAATGGGATATAAGACACTCATTGATGGTTTGGTTTAATGTGGAAAATCTAGTGTCAAGTTCGATACAACGAATGCATTAATTAATTTGGTCCAAAGGTGGTATTTCATTTGATGGATTAGGAAATGTCCTCTGGTCTAAATCAAGATTTTGTTTGTGAAGCTCCACCTTTTCCAAATTGGGGAGAAAATATGCATAATGAGGCATATACTCCCTTGGCTTATCAATTGAAGACATGATCTCTAAGATGGCCTCATCTAGAGAAAAATCAATATTAATCAAGTTACGTGAAATAGGTGGAGTGATGACCCATGTGGGAAAAGTAGCCTGATCATAATCCATAAAAAAATTGAGTTTCTAATAAACACCAATAGATGTGGATGGGATCCCAAAAGGTAAATATCTTCAAAAATAAATGACATTTGGTCCTAATTAGATTCTTCTTTTGTAGGCACCACTCAAATATTAATAGACTCGAGGGATCTATTAGTAATAGAATATATCATATTGATAGAAGCTCACACCAAAACTCTCATAGTTTTTCAAAGAGTCACTAACAAATGACACAAGTGTACCAGCATCAATCCTCATATCATGCATGTAGTAAGTAAGTTAATTGATTGTCACCACCTTCCCCTAATGTGGACATAGAGAAAACAAAAAAAGATGAGACCAAAGCCATCATAGATTGAACCAACTACTCCCAAGTAGTAAATTATAATATAAAGGGGTGTTGATCCAAAATGGATTCAACATAGCCTCCAGATCAAAAGTCTTCAAATATAGGTGAAATGGAAAAATGTTGAAGGGCTCGTGAATACGAAGCCAATGGTGGAAACTGAATGCAAATCAGAGTTTGGACAAGGAAATTAGAGCTAATCAAAGATTCAGGTCAAAGAGTCAAAGCCTACGTCAGTAGGACATGTGGCAATCCGGGAAAGAGTCACAGGTACATGATGATGTCAGCACAGAAGATGATGTGGCAATTAGAGATTGGTTTAGACCTCAAGCGATGAGGAACAATAGTCAAGAGCGGAGGTCATTCAATCAAGGAGATTGACACATATCACGTCGAAACATGCAAGCAAGTTATATGGGAAAACGAACACGATAAAACAATGAAAAAGGAGCTAAACTCTTTGAGTTCCGATAGGAGGGTGGTAAATGGTTTATCGTGTGCCCTCAAGGCAAGAAGTGGTTTTAGACTGGGAACACGTGATTCCACTTAGTGCTTGACACGTAGCCTCCCGAAAACCACTTTATCGCATGCCTTCAGAGAAATAGCGAACGTGCTAGTTGGAGCACGAAACCACGTAATAGACATTGGATGATAGAGGATAGATCAACGGTGCAAGTTGTCTGGATCAGTTGAAGAGCGGGACATGACAACCGTTAGATGGTTTGTTCTTGAGATCAGTGCTGGGAAAAGGCTAGAAGGTCGAGGTCCACCTGCGCCTGCCGGTCCTTTCGTTTATACCCTGTTTCTATTATAAACATATAGTTCCACGCTTATTGCATAATTTGTAACTGTACGTGTTATATAAACACCATAACACAGAAAAGTTGATAGAGAGTGTTCAGAGGAGTATATTGTGAACTGTTCCAGGGGGTCTGGAGGTCAAGGTGACTAGTACGGTCGTGGTGTGCTCATTTCGACTTGAAGTTTCGAGCGGAACATAGTGGTGAGTTCAATTTCTATGTTGACACTCTGTTTTTGATCTCACACCTGTAACAACCATTTGAAGACATAATAAAGAGGTTAGCACTGGAAGCTAGGACCAGGAGACGTAACTAGGAAGCTGGTGAACTCCTTTATAAATTTTGCTTGTGTTGATGTGTCTAATTATGTTTTATAATTGTTTAAGTGTTTGTGTTATTCGTAATCTTATCGATCCATTGCACTAAGTAATATAGACAACTCCACACATAAGTCTGTAATACCTTTATCAATTTCAGATCAAGTGGTATCAGAGCTTAAGGTTTTTAAGGTTTGACAAGTTTGTGTGGAGATTTGAATGTTGACTAGGTTAAGGCTCGGATGAGGTGAAGGAGAACTTGTTGAGACGAATCCAGAGATTGGAAGGGTCTTTTCACGAAGAAGGATGGCAGATGAAGCTCCACTTGGGTCAGAATCCCAGTTCTTGGATAGCTTCATGATAATATGTGCCATGGTGGAAGAGATGTATCATGAGTTTAAAAAGGGTAAAGGTGAAGGCACTTCATCACCTAGACCAGAAAAAGGAGCAGAGGAACCTTTTCTCTTTGTCCCTCCAGAGAAAGAAGATAAGGAAGATAAAGGAAAAGGAGGAATGCAACCTCCACCATCTCCTCCATCATCACCATCATCGTCATCATCATCGTCTTCTTCTCATAAAACTAGTTCTTCTAAGAAGAAGAAAAAGAAAACCTCTTTGATCAAATTAGATGTAAAATTTGATTTGCCAATTTATGATGGAGAACTTAATGCAAAAAAGCTAGATAATTGGATAAGGAAAATTGATGTATATTGCAGGGTGCAGAAAGTTGATTCAGAAAGGAAGAAGATTCAGTTGGCTAGCCTTCGACTTGGAGGAACCGCACTTGTGTGGTGGGAAGGCAAGACATAAGCAGATCTTCAAAAACACGGTAAAATCATTTCAACTTGGAATGAATTTGTTTCTGCCATTAAAAAGAAATTTTATCCTTTGGCTTATATGCAACAAGAAATGATGGGTTGGCATACATTACGTCAACTGAAGGGTCAAAGTGTACAGAGTTATACTCAAGAATTTTGTAAAAGAGCTTTAACATTAGGAATATCATTGGACTCACCAAATACATTGTTAAAATATATAGGGGGTCTTCATAGTTATTTGAAGCATATCATACTTATGTTTAATCCCACTAGCTTAGATGATGTGTCAGTCCAAGCGACTCATCTAGAGGCTAGAGGTAAAAATGTAACGCCAAATGTTGGGAAGTCATCCAAATATTTTGAGAACAAGAATAAAGGAAAGAAGAAACATAAATTGAAGGAGAGGAAAACAAACACTGTAAAGAAGGATAAACCTTCATGCACTCATTGTAAGAAGGAAGGACAAGATGAGGCACACTACTGGTCTTTGCATCCAGAATTGAAGCCTAAGAAGATCGAGGGTAAAGAGCGAAAGAATGTTGTTGCTATTCAAAAGGACTTAGGTTCAGACTCAGGTGATGAAACAACAGTTACAACCACAGGTATAAAAGGTAAAGATTCTGAAGCATCTACAAGTAATTCTTCACATTCTGTTGATAATGAAAGTAATGAGAGGAAAATGAATGAGCTATTTCATATTAGAGTCATTTCCAAGCACACTAAAATTGATACTTTGTTTGATAGTGGATCACAAGTAAATTTGATTTCTGAAACAATTGTAAAGAAGTTGGGTCTAGAAACAAAACCTCATAAAAATCCATATCCATTAGGTTGGGTGTGTGATAAAACAAAGCTACAAGTTACAAGACAATGTAAATGTCGGTTTGCTATTGGATCAAAATTTGTAGATGAGGTTGAGTTAGATATAGTCCCATTGGACATATGTGGAATTGTTTTAGGGAGTCCATAGTTGTACGATAGAAAGGCTATCTTCTATCGAGCTAAAAATAAGTATCAACTCCCTAAGGATGGAATTGAATATATTGTAAGGGCTTATAAACTCAAAGATAAATTCGCTCTCATAAATTCAAGACAGATGAAAAGAATTGTAAATTCAAGTAAGCAATTTTTACTAATGATTGTAAAAGCAAAGGATCTTGATAAATCTGATGCATTCCAAGGTAGTAATCCTAAACATAAAGCAGATCTAGTTAAGTTGTTTATGATTATGATATTCTGTTTAAAGAGCCTCAGGGGCTTCCACCCAATCGAGAGATAGCACATGATATTTATTTGCAGCAATATGCTCCACTACCTAACATTGGAATGTACAGGTTATCAGCTTTAGAGAATGCAAAGATAAAGAAGCAGGTACATGAGTTGCTCGATAAAGGGTTTATACGACCAAGCACATCACTGTGTGGATCACCAATTGTGTTGGTGCGAAAGAAAGACGGTTCGTGGAGAATGTGCATTGATTTTAGAGCACTAAATAAAATCACGATCAAGTATCGTTATCCTCTTCCTCATATAGATGATTTATTAGATCGGTTAAAATATGTAGTTTACTTTTCTAAATTAGACTTGCGAAGCAGCTACCATTAGATCAGAGTTGCAGAACAGGATGTATGGAAAACTACTTTCAAGATGAAGCAAGGACTTTCTGAATGGTTGATTATGCCTTTTGGCTTAACTAATGCTCGTGCTACGTTTATGTGAGTCATGAATGATGTATTTAGACCATTTATTGATGACTTTGTAATAGTTTATTTAGATGATATTCTTGTTTTTAGTAAGACATGGGATGAACATGTAAAGCATGTAAAGCAGGTTTTAGATGTTTTAAAAAGAGAAAATCTCTATGTGAAACTGTCAAAATGTGAATTTGGCAGGACATCTTTGAATTATTTGTGTTATATTGTAGGGGGTGGTGAATTGAAGATAGATCCCTCTAAGGTTGAATTCATTGTGAATTGGCCTAAACCCAAATCTGCTACCGAAGTTAGAAGTTTCCTAGGGGCAGCACAATATTGGAGAAAGTTTATTGCTAACTTTTCGTTGATTGCAGCTCCTTTACATGCTTTGACAAGTGTGAAACATGTGTTTCAATGGGGCGGCAAACATCAGAAAGCCTTCGACACCTTGAAAGAAAGGATCAGTATAGCGCTAGTACTAGCACTACCAGATCTTCAACATCCATTTGAGATCGAGGCAGATGCAAGTGACTATGCCATGGAAGCAATGTTGATGCAACACAAAAAGCCTATATTCTTTCATTCTGAGACATTTACATCTGCAGTAGTTAACTATCCTACATATGAAAAAGAATTGTATGCATTATTACAAAGTGTTAAAAAGTGGAAACATTATATAATGGGTAAAGAAACAATCATTCACACAGATCATCAACCACTTCAATATCTACACTCACAAACTAAATTGCAACAATCTAAACATTACAGGTAGATGTGTTTTCTACAACAATTTCATCTTGTTATTAGATATAAGAAGGGCATACATAATAAGGTTGTAAACATGTTGTCAAGACCAATCATAAATGCATCCACTATACTTAAGCATAATTCAGTAATTCATGAAAGTCACATTGAATAATATGCTCAAGATACAGACTTTAAAGACGTATATGAATCTTTAAGTCATGGCAAGCAGGTAGAAGAATTGGATTACTACATTAAGGAAAAACTCTTATATCATTTGGGAATGTTATGAATTCCACAAACTGAACGAGTTAACATAATTCGAGAAGCACATACTTCTCTCATATTAGGTCATTTTGGTGTAAGTAAAATAGTTACAATTGCAAAGGTTCTGTTATTGGCCATGAATGCATGAGACCGTTTCTAGATATATCAAAGGATGTACTATGTGTGCTAAAAGTAATCCAAGTAATAGAAAATTAGGCTTGTATACTCCACTTCCAATTCCTTCTCGTCCTTGGGAAAGTGTTTCTATGGATTTTGTTGGGGGATTGCCAAGGTCTAGAAAATGTCATGATTATTTGTATGTAGTTGTGGATAGGTTCAGTAAGATGTGTATTTTGATACCTTGTAATAAATAGGTCACAGTTGAACAAACTGCAAAGTTGTTCTTTCAAAATGTATGGGTTCATTTTGGGTTACCCACTTCTATTGTATCTGATCGAGATTCTCGATTTGTTGGGAAATTTTGGTCAAGTCTATGGGATTTAATGGACACAAGGTTAAAGAAGATCACAACGTTTCATCCACAAACCGATGGTCAAATAGAAGTGGTCCATAGGACAGTGATACAGTTTCTTCGAGGATATTGCAGCAAGCATCCCAATCTTTGGGATGAACATTTGTGTTATGTGCAACATGCTTACAACCGTGCCAAGCATTCTTCTACTCAGAGGTCTCCTTTTGAGACTTGTTTTGGTTTTATACCAAAGTCTCCCTTGGATTTTGTCTTTGGTAAAGACATAACAGTTGATGGACATAGTGATGTGGACAAAGCAACCAAGTTCATTGAACAAATCCAGGAAATTCACCAGGCAGTACAGGAACAACTAGAAAGAAGTCAAGCCAAGTATAAGGCGTGACATGACAAGCATCGAGTTGAGCATAGTTTTCAAGTTGGTGATCAAGTCTAGTTGTACATCAGCAAAGAAAGACTGCAAGGGGAAGGTAAAAAGTTAAAACCAATTAGATATGGTCCTTTCAAAATACTTGATAAAATTGGTGAAAATTCTTTCCGCCTTGATCTACCAGCTTATATGCAAATATATTCAGTCGTTAATGTTGAAAACTTGAGGTTGTATGAACCTTCAATGATTGAAGATCCCAAAGAGCAAGGTCAGTTACCTTCCATTGAGGATCTGTTGCCTGAGTATCTCAATGAGTTACAAGAGGACACAATTCTTGATAGGAGGATAAGAACTTCACGACGAGGGGATGTTGAGTACCTGAGAGTTGGACTCAAAGGTATAAATCCAAGTAAAGCACAATGGATAGAAATTGGACAAGTGAAGGAACTTTATCCTCACTTACTCGATAGTTAAAACCAACTTTTGGTGGACCAAAAGCTTCCAGTGGGGAGGAGTGATCCAAAATGGATTCAGCATAGCCTCCAGATCAAAAGTCTTCAAATATATGTGAAATGGAAAAATGTTGAAGGGCTCGTGAATACGAAGCCAATGGTGCAAACTGCATGCAAATCCGAGTTTGGACAAGCAAATTAGATCTAATCAAAGATTCAGGTCAAAGAGTCAAAGCCTATGTCAGCAGGACATGTGGTAACCCGAGAAAGAGTCGCAGGTACCTGATGATGTCAGCGCAAAAGATGATGTGGCAATAGGAGATTGGTTCAGACCTCAAGCAATGAGGAACAACAGTCAAGAGCGGAGATCGTTCGATCAAAGGAGATCAACGCATATCGTGTTGAAAGATGCAGGCAAGTTATCTGGGAAAACGAATGCGATAAAACTATGAAAAAGGAGCTAAACTCTTTGAGTTCTGATAGGAGGGCGGTAAATTGTTTATTGCGTGCCCTCAAGGAAGGAAGTGGTTTTAGACCGGGAGCATGCAATTCCACTCAACACTCGGCACGTAGCCTCCCGAAAACCACTTTATTGTGCGCCTTCGGAGAAATAGTGAACATGCTAGTTGGAGCGCAAAACCGTGCGACAACCGTTGGATGACAGAGGACAGATCAACGGTGCAAGTTGTCTGGATCAGTTGAAGAGTAGGACGCGATAGCCGTCAGATGGTTTGTTCTTGAGATCAATGTCGGGAAAAGGCCGGATGGTCGGGGTCCACCCACGCCCACTAGTCCTTTCATTTATAGCCTGTTTCCATTATAAATGTATAGTTCCATGTTTATTGCATAATTTGTAACTGTACGTGTTATATAAACACCATAACATAGAAAAGTTGATAGAGAGTGTTTAGAGGAGTATATTGTGAACCGTTCCAGGGGGTTTGGAGGTTAGGGTGACCAGTATAGTCGTGTGTATGCTCATTTCGACTCGAAGTTTCGAGTGGAACATAGTGGTGAGTTCCATTTCTGTGTTGAGACTCTGTTTTTGAGCTCACACCTGTAACAACCATTTGAAGACATAATAAAGAGGTCAACACTAGAATCTAGGACCAGGAGATGTAGCCAGGAAGTCTGGTGAACTCCTTTATCAATTTTGCTTGTGTTGATGTGTTTGATTGTGTTTTTATAATTGTTTAAGTGTCTGTGTTATTCACAATCTTATCGATCCATTGTAGTAAGTAATATAGACAAGTCCACACATAAGTCTGTAATACCTTTATCAATTTCAGATCAGGTGTAAACTACCTCGACCTTGACTAAGATAGTTTTACCTCCAAGCTCTCCAGAAAATGCAATGAATATTCCTTACAATTGAAAGGTGTAGCCATTAAAGGCTTTGAGCGTGGTGCTAGACTAGGTTAGTGTCAAAGAACCAAGATATTTCCAACATGGCGTGGACATAATGCAAGTAGAGGTGTTTTCATTAACAATTATTCAGAATACATGCTTACCATGAACCATAACTTTAATTTGGAAATCAATCTAGTGAGAAAGATTATTCTATATTGCATTCATTTCAATGTAATAAGGTTTTAATTTGGGCTGTCCACCACACTTATTTTGGCCAAAAATGCTTTTCAATGTGTTGGGTAGCTTCACGAAAGCCTAAGGTAGACATAGCACATGGTGCCTAGGCTATGTCTTCCATAATTTTGTAGTTAAGGGTAGTTTGTGCATTTGAATTATGGGTGGACTAATTAAGAGTTCCTTTGGGTGGATGAAGCATTATTTGTAATGGCTTATCTATTGAGAGAGGGCCACTAGGATAGGCAAAGATCATTGCATCGTTATTGAAAGAGCCAATTTAGTAATGAGGAAAATCCCTAGGGGAGTCTCCAATAGGGATTATGTAATAAAATCCCACTATTACTAAGAAAACATTCCCATATACCTACCCAAATTTTGTGACATAATAATGGATAGATCTTTCACTATTTAACCCTAGATCTAATACCTAACCACTTTGACATGCAAGGAAAAGTAAAGTGAGGAAATGGGTGCAATCCTTTATGTGAAGGTTGTGTGTGATCTTGATTGATACAATTTTTGAATACCTCATTGCAACTCTTGAAGATATTTCTCTACCTCTCAATACCTTTTTCCTAGGCAAAATGAATATAAGACACACAAATCATACCTTTCCTAACAATAAGATTGTTAGAGATATTACAGATCTAATATATATTGCTCAAGAATATCCAAGTTAGAATACAAAATGTTTATTTAAGGGGAAAACTATGGAATCTACTTTAAAATGGCAAATTATAGTAGTTATACCTAGAGCACCATTGAAACCAATCATGGTTCCTTGACTCCACACTCCTCCTTGCCTCAGGCCCACAAGTGAGGCTAACTTTGAATGCAATATAGAGTCACCAAGTACATTTACAGAAGAAGCGAAAGCCCTTCTGGAAGAGGCTCTTAAGGAACATACTGAACTTTTTTTACTTCAAGAAAAAAAATGAATATTTGATCATTTGGTGGAATTATTCAGAACAGTAAAAAGAACTAAAGAATTTGTTCCATTCCAATCCAATACATTGCACAACAATTTATAACAATTGAAGAGTATTACGTCCAATAGGATTTGAACCTATACCGAAGGTTTAGAAGACCTCTGTCCTATCCATTAGACGATGGACGCTCTTTTTTTTCTCTTCCCTTTTTTTTATTTGAATTCCCTTTGGCATACATTGTCCCGATCTACCTTTTTATTCACACTGAGGTTATAGGATAGGAAAAGAATGGAATCTATTTCACATTAATTGATTTCGAGAGAATCGTGAAATTATGTTATATACTTAATCACTTTATATCTACCTATTCTATATCTATCTAGATAGATATAGAATAGGTAGATATCTGTTAGCGGGTAGCGGGAATCGAACCCGCATCGTTAGCTTGGAAGGCTAGGGGTTATAGTCGACATTTATTATTCGATGTCTCTAATTCAGAACCGAACATGAGAATTTAATGTCATTCGGCTCCTTCATGGGAGATAGAGAGCGGTATGAGGGAAGAAGCAGAGTATTTATATCAAATCTTTTTGAAAGGAATTTTCAATTCCTTTCTTTCTCCTCTTTTTTTTTTCTAATAAAAAACCCTAATTTATTATAGGCTAACTTTGAATGCAATATAGAGTCACCAAGTACAACTAACATAGGTAACTCTGACATATAAAGTAAACAAAACAACAAATTAGACTTAGGCTTAAACTTCCCTTGGACATATTAGGCATGACACAAGAATCTCTTGGCAACACTAACTCAAGAGCACCACTAATATGGTGCAATGACATATGAATCATTAAAGAAATATTCATAGTGACTGGAAGAGTAACCAACTAAGGGAGTGCATTACTAACATTGGAAATATGGATCCTATACAAGTTGATCCCAACTGTAAGAAAATGATGAAAACAAGTGCCATGTTCAAGGGTGATGTTATTGATGGCTACCACTTCTTGATAGATATCTCAATGATTTTCCTTGCACTTTTTTAGAAGTATATCCTTCATGGATTAATGAGTATAAAAGAAAATATAAATAAGGTTGACAATTTTTTCATTTAGTTCTAATGATATTTAAAAATAATTAAAAATGTACTTGATAGGATATCTTTTTCATAGAGACTATTGAGACTAGAAAATACGTCAAAGGATGCTCGATATGGTATTCTTATCCTAGATTAACAAAAATAAGAAAAGGAGAAGAGTGAACTTGTCATATTTCATTGTTTAATGAACATGAGAAGAATAAAAAGGAAGCCCATCCAAGAGAAATGAGTGGCACAATGCCATGCATCTTGTTTCAAGTTGTTGGAATTGACCTAAGCAAAATGAATGCAAAGAATCAAGAAAAGGAACCCACTCATCACAACAGTCTCTATGTGAATGATAACATCACAAAATGGAGACAAAGCTTATGCAATGGCAAGATGTCAAGTGTGACTATAGTGGCGGTAAGATGGATAAAGGAAAACAACATAGTAGGAGGCATCGAGACATTAGCGACAATATGCATATGCAACTGTAAAGCAACATAAATTTTTTAGGAACCTCCTTAGAATATGTTTAGAATCAATATGAAGAGAGAAGAATATGGCTCAACTTCATGTAATGGTGGGTCTAAAGGAGGGTTCCCAAGCCTACGAATAAATATAGTATGTGCACTAAATGTAAATGAAAATGCTAATATAGGGTGCATGTGGAGGGTAGGTACCACACAAGTTACAACATGCAAATGAGAAGGGAGAATGACGCAACTTGATAGGATTGAACCTGAGGCACAACAATAGTAACATAGATAGTTAATAATGCAATGAAGAAATGCAAGGAAGGACCTATACCTATTGTTGAGCCTCAAACCTGCACCTTCCTATACACCCTCTTAGCCTTCTTTTTCCACTTACTTCATCCACCAAGTTGTTAAATCATTGCATTATAGTCTAAAAAGAGCTTCTGACATGGTTTTCTAACTATGCTTATGATTGTTGTTTGGTTTAAATTTTTGTTCAGGCAGCTGCGGAAACTTGTCAGTTTCCGCAGCCAGCACAGGTTTCCGTAGCCATCACAGGTTTCCGCAGCCATTTTGTTAAAGGCTATGCTACAGGTGTCCTATGAAGAAACGAGCCACATGGGCAAGCTACAGGTGACGTGTACATGGAACGTGTCCCTTCAGATTAGCCAAATCATCCATAAACGGTCATGGTCAACAAGGGTCAAAGGCAAAGCCAACCAAGGAATTTAGCGGTGGCACGTCTCTGTTTTGAGCACGTGAAGGTTTACGTGGCATAGTCCTCAGCTCACGGAGATATCGGCACACCTGGAGATCAACCCCGTAACCTGAATCCAGCAGCTACCACTCCGAGGATTTAATGGACATGATGACCATTACGCTAGATCTCGGGCTGAGGAGATCTACGTGTCTCTGGCAACGCAGTTAACAACATAGGATTTAGGAGTTAGTTACAACACTTTTCATTATAAATAACACGTTGATAAACGCTGTGTGGTTAAGCTTTTGAGATGTAATTTTGACTGTTGTTATCACCCCACTGTACTCTGTTTTACGTGTTTTGCTGTTGCTTTAATACATGAGAAGACTACTTTCCTGAGCTCGTTTTTGTGACTGTTCATTGACTGGCCGAGGTTGCAGAGGGCCCCTGTACACCAGAGCCTTGTATAGTTTCTACTTGCTTTCATTTATTGTTTTCTTTCAATCATTGCTTGTATATATAGTGTGTTGTTCTAATGATCATTGCTGTCTATATTTCCTTTATGTTTCTTTTCTAACTGTTAGCTGATCAGTGCTTCTTTTACAGGTTTTGTTGTAGGTAGCCCGGGCAGATTTACATATTTTTTTAGATAACTACTGACATATGAGATCATCTTGTCCTTCCTGCTAATTTTCATTTTCTGAAGTTTAATTCCAGCACTGTCATTTTTCAAATTGTGTTTTGCTTATTTATTTTTCTGCTACTTAGACATCATACTACTCATTTGTTTATGGTTTCTTTCTATAGTCAAGTGACTCTATTAGTAAGGAATCAGAATATTACTTATTGTAGTGTGATTTAGTTTGCTTTCTTGCAGTTTAGATATCATATTGCTTAACTTGTTCATGATTGCTTCCCATAAGGCAGATTGAGTTGAAGGGTAAAGGATCAGAAGAGTTGAAGTAGTGTGATTAGTTTCCTTTATGCAATTTAATTTCATGCAATTTAGATATCATATTGCTTAACTTGTTCATGATTGCTTCCCATAAGGCAGATTGAGTTGAAGGGTAAAGGATCAGAAGAGTTGAAGTAGTGTGAATTAGTTTCTTTGCTTTCAGTCTTTGAGTTGCTTTAAGTTCAGTTTTTACTTTCTTTTTCATACAACAGTAAGGATACTGGGCCATTGTCATTAGTTCACTGTTTGATACATTTACTTCCTCTTAAGAATTGATTTCATTACAGTTATTTTAGAGCTTTCTTTGTTAACACTTTTAAGTTTGAAAAATCACTGTAGAAATCACCATTACCATCCATACTTAACTTTCATTTTCGCCATCACACACTAGGGAATCCATAAAAGATAAATCCAAAAGCAAACTAAAAAAACTCAAAAATGACAAAAGACTAAGAAAATGGTTATGTTGTACATATAGTACACTTCACTTCGTCAGTTTACAAATCCCAGATTGACATTTTAATCAGTAATTTAGAACACACTAAATTGACCAAACATTTTGGCGCCGTTGCCGGGGAAGTGAAACTAGGTAGCCAATTTCTTAAAAAAAAAAATAAATTCAAGGAAGGAAAATTGATAACCTCTCAAAGTATGCTCTCCTCTTGCACTTAGTGTGATCTGGAGGATCAGAAAAGAGAAAGTTATTGGTTTAATAGTTTCTTGAGTATGCTCTCTTCTTGCACCTAGAGTGACCTGGAAGATCAGAAAGAGAATTATTAGCCTGACTTGAAGAAAAATAAAAATGATATGCATAGAGCAAGAGATTCTAGGGGAAGGTTTTTAGCTAGAGCCAAGAGTTCGATTTTCACAACTCCTTCTACCTCAAGGAATAGACAAGAGACACCTCCATCATCTCCAACCTACACTCTTAGCCCTAGGATTCCTGGAATTCAAGAGGCAGTAGTTGAGTTAGGAGACTCTTCCTCACCATCCATCGAATCTGAATTAGGAAAAGATCCTTTCTTTTTTTCTACAGGGAGACACATTGTAATTGAAGAAGTAGAATCATCTGAGGAAGAAGAGGGAGAAATTCCTCCTCGTTCGCCATTAGTAGAGGAACCAGAGGACTCTGAAATCTCTGAGAAAACTACCATGACAGAAGAGGGAGTTAACGGATTTGGTAGAGGTAGAGGTAGAGGAGGGAGAGGAGGAAATAATGGAGGAGGTAGAGGTAACAATGGGGGAAATAGGGATGGAGATAACTCATTTCGATTTCCTATAATCGATGAGGATTCTCGAGCAACAATGAAAAATATTTCACCATCTGTCCTCCCAAACTTTCATGGGTTAAGAAATGAAGATCCTGAAACATTTCTATTTGATTTTGAGGTCGTGTGTCGAACCTATGATTATTTGGAAGACTCTCAAAAACTCAAACTGTTTCCTTCAACATTGAAAGGAGCTGCTTTGAAATGGTTCATGGGATTACTCACTCAATCCATTAGGACTTGGAATGATATGAAACAAACATTTCTGGATAGATACATGGATTATTGTATGCCTACCAACCACAAGGATGAATTATTTAAAATGGTACAAAGAGAAGATGAAAACTTGGAGGATTTACTTGAAAGATTCCAATACAATCTGAAAAGAGCAAAAATGAGTAACTTAGATGAGGAAACCTTGAAAGCCCTTCTATTAAAAGCCATTAGAGATGAATGGATAGATATTTTGAACATGATGGGAAAAGGAGACATATCTCAACTTCCACTTCATGATATAGCAGAACTGTGTGTCCATCTCTCAAGAGGAAAATCTAAAACTGGAAAAGGGCCTAGAGATCCTTCTCTCATCAGAGCAAACAAATCTGCAACTGGATCAGTAAGTAGGGTTGAGATTGGCAATATGCTTGATGAATTCAAAACTGATATCTTAGGGAGTCTTAGTGAGCAACTAGACACTCTTAAGATCCACAATAAGCAGAAAGTAGAAGCTGAAGCTTTAGCCATCTTTTGCCCAAAATGTAGAAAAAAACATGCTCTCAGGGAATGTCCCTTGGATGCAAAAGTTGTAGAAACATGTGCGATTTGTTCAGAGAATCATGAGACCAAGGATTGTCCTTCAATTCCTGGGCTCAAAGCTGTCTTCCAAGAAGATCCAAATACAATTGAGTCTCTCTGTTTTGTTGCAAGGAGACCTTGGCAGGGGCAACAAAACCAAGGGTTTAATAACTCTATGAACTTTCAAACCCCACCAAATTGGAATCCTTGGCAACAACCTTGGTCCCAACCTCAAAATTCTTTTCAATCATGGGTACAAGGCATGCAAAATCCTTATGGGAGATTTGCTCAATTTTATCAATATCCTCCATCTTTTCAAAACCAACAAGCTCCACAACTTCCAAATCAAATCCCACAACTATCATTGCCATCTCAACAACAACAACCCTCTCAACAGAACCAAAATTCTCAACTCTTGCTTCCATTCCAACAGAAGTCAAATCAACTTCCTTCTCAGCCATTGCCAGACCCCAATAATAAAAACCCTCAAAATGCTTACATGATAGAAGGTCAAAAATTTCCTGCCTATATGATTGTTCCTCTCAATGATGTACAACTCAGATCTGGTAGAGTTCTAGATAAACCTTCTATAGATGCCCAAAATCAAAGCATTTCTGAGGAAGAATCTCTTGAAGCCAATAAGGGTTTTGAAGCATCTCTTGAAAACCCAAACACTCAGAAAGAAAAAGAAAAAGAGCTAACCCCCACAACTCCTATAGTTGAGCAACCAACATCTTCATCCACACCTCCTTTTCCTGAAAGATTACAAATTGACAAAGGGGTGGAAAAACAAATCTTGTTGCCTGACTATGATTTTCTAGATGAATTGAAGAATGTCTGTATCAAGATTCCCTTGTTACAAGCCATTAGAGAGATTCCTATTCTAGCAAAAACAATAAAGGAGTTGAGTCTTAAAAGACCAGGAAGGAAACCTATAGACACTAGAAGAATCCACCTGGTAGGGAAAATTGCAGACATCATGATGGGAAAAATTACTATGCAGAAATATGTAGATCCCGGTAGTCCAATTGTCAAAACACATATCAATGGGGTTGAAATTCCAAATACTTTGATTGATTTAGGGGCTGCTATCAACATTATGAGTAGACAGACTATGGAACAACTGAAACTTCCTAATCTTCTCTTTACACCTACTTTACTGCAACTTGCAGATCGATCAATTATTAAACCAGATGGTGTATTAGAAGACATTTCAGTCTCCTTAGACTCTTGGGAATATCCAGTAGATTTTATGATTTTAACCCCCAAGAGTAATTTAGGAGGACACCCTCTCATCTTAGCAAGACCTTGGCTAGCCACAACCGATGCTTTCATCAGTTGTAGGTCTGGGGATATGTATATTTCTGATGGTAATTCGACAAAGAAATTCAATCTGTATCCTCCAGCAAAAGCAATTACAGAAATAGGAGATAATGAGTGGATTGATGATGAAGATACTATACAACCTATCTTTACCATTTCTGAAGTTAGTGAAGATAGTCAAATTCTGAACACATTAGAAAACTTTGAAACATCTTCAGAATATGACCACACACAATTTCAGTTAGATTCCGACATTGAGTATTTATCATCTAGACAAATGTCTCTTTTCTCTATGGAAGAGTTTGGTAGTTCCGCCATTGAGATCTTTCCAGGAAAAACATTGAATATCAACAAAAATTTGGAAATATCACAACAGGAAGAACTAACCAAAATCTTGCAAAAACATTCTACTGCATTTGCATGGGAATATACTGATATGAAAGGTATTGACCCTGAGACTTGCATTCATCACATCTACATTGAGGAAAACAGTAGACCAATCAGACAATCTCAGAGAAGGATGAATCCAAACCTTAGGGAGATAGTGAAAGAAGAGCTCCAAAAGTTACTTAATGTAAACTTCATTTATCCAATTTCAGATAGCCAATGGGTTTCTCCTTTGGTTATAGTACCTAAAAAGAATGGTAAATGGAGGGTATGCATTGATTACAGGGAATTGAACAAAGCAACTTTGAAGGATCACTTTCCTTTACCCTTTATCGATAAGGTATTAGATACTTTAGCAGACAAAAAATATTTTTCATTTTTGGATGGTTTTAGTGGTTACAATTAGATTCAGGTAGCACCTGAAGATCAGGACAAGACCACATTTACCTGTCCATGGGGAACTTTTGCTTACCGAGTACTTCCTTTTGGATTATGTAATGCACCCGCAACATTTCAAAGGGCAGTACTAGGAATCTTTTCCGATCTAATCCATGATTGTGTAGAGGTTTATATGGATGATTTTACAGTTTATGGTAATTCGTTTGAAGAGGCATTAGAGAATTTGGAAAAAGTCCTTATAAGATGTAAAGAAACAAACCTATCATTAAGTCATGAAAAATGCTTTATGATGTTTACTGAAGGGATTGTTTTAGGACATCATATTTCAGGGGATGGGATTAAAGTTGATAGATCAAAAGTTGAAGTCATCTCCAAGTTGCCTATTCCAAATTGTCAAAAAGATGTTAGAAGTTTTCTTGGATTTACTGGATACTATAGAAGATTTATTGAAAAATTCACCAAAATAGCATCTCCACTCTTCAAATTACTTACAAAAGACTGTGAATTCAAATGGGATCTTGATTGTCAATCTGCATTTGAAACTTTGAAAACAAGAATATCTGAAGCACCCATTTTGAGAGTGCCGAATTGGAAACTTCCTTTCCATATTTCCACAGATGCTTCAGATACAGCTCTAGGAGCTGTGTTGGGACAAAAGGATTTAGTTCCTTATGCCATTTACTACACCAGTAAAAATTTGACTCCCACTGAGTTAAACTATACTGTGACTGAGAAAGAGTTCTTAGCTGTTGTTCATGCAATCAATAAGTTTAGACACTATATAACTGGCTATGAAACTTTTGTCCATACTGATCATTCTGCAATTAGATATCTCATGAATAAACCTATTACTAACGACAGAGTTACAAGATGGCTCTTACTTTTACAAGAATTCAATATTACTATGTTGGATAGACCAGGGAAACAAAATACAGTAGCTGATTTCTTGTCTAGAATCCAAAATACTAATGAAGATTCTCCTGTAGAGGATAAGTTCCCAGATGAGTATTTATTTGCAATAACTACTAAGACTCCTTGGTATGCAGATATTGCTAACTATTTGGCTACAGGAAAGCTACCTCCACATCTATTTCCTGGTGAAAAAAGAAAAATTATTCAGGAGAGTTCAAGTTATTCATGGATTTCTAATGAATTGTTTAAAACAGGGCTAGATTGTGTGATTAGAAGATGTGTTCGGGAAGATGAAATGCCTGACATCCTCAAGGCATGTCATGATGAACCATGCGGTGGACACTTTGCTGACAAAAGGACGGCCTATAAAATCCTTTCTTTAGGATATTATTGGCCTTCCCTTTTCAAAGATGCAAAACAATATGTCAGAAGGTGTGACAGCTGCTAAAGAGTTGGGAGACCGACTCTTTCAAATGAAATGCCATTACAACCACAGGTATTCATCGAACCCTTTGAAAAATGGGCTTTAGATTTCATTGGACCTATTAATCCACCATCTAAACAGAAAAAGTATATATTGGTATGCACTGATTATGTCACTAAATGGGTAGAAGCTAAAGCATTGCCTTTTGCCACTGAAAATTCAGTTGTTCAATTTCTTTTTGAGGATATTTTCACTCGGTTTGGTGTCCCAAGAGAAATTGTGACAGATCAGGGAAGTCAATTTACATCTAACTTGATGGAAGAATACAAAATCAAGCACAGAAAATCTACTCCTTACCATTCGCAAGCAAATGGCCAAGTGGAGTCTACAAACAAAGTTCTTGAGAACATCATCACCAAAACTGTTCATCTACACAGAAGAGATTGGGCAGAAGGGCTTCCTGAAGCCTTATGGGCCTACAGAACTACATGGAAGAATACAACAGGACATTCTCCCTATGAACTTGTTTATGGGAAAGAAGTTCTGCTTCCCATTGAGTTTCAAGTCAAGACTTTCAAGATGGCAGTCCAGTTGGGGATGAATCTATCAAAAGCCCAAAAGCATAGAATGGAGCAGCTGAATGAGCTGGATGAGATCAGACAAGAAGCAATTTTAAGGATTGATCTAGTTCAACATCAAAGAGCTAAGTGGCATGACAGATACATCAAAGAGAGAAAGTTTCAAGAGGGAGATTGGGCGTTACTGTTTGATTCCAAGTTTAAAGACTTCAAAGGAAAATTTCAGACTCATTGGTTTGGGCCATGTGAGATTGACAAAGTCTTTAACAATGGAGCGGTAAGAATCAAGACCATTGATGAATTTCAAACTCCTCTCATTGTGAATGGCCACCGATTGAAAATTTATCATAAGCCACTCTCAAAAGAGGAATTTGTCAAAATGTTCCAAGAGAATTCTGCAATAAGGCTGGTGGAGAAGAATCCTTCTCCCCCACTAGCCTAACCTTTGTTTCTTTCAGTTCTTAAAAAAAAAAAAAAAATTGTGTATAAGCCTGAAAACCAATCACAGATTGGCGGTCTTATGCAGAAAATGTAGAGTGAAAATCAGGAACACCTGACACTATATTTTCCAAAAAAAAAAATCTTCTCTCTTTCTTTTTCCTTTTTCACTCCACCTCATTTGCCATTTCACTCCATCTCCATCTCATTCTCATTTCCATTTCACTTCACTCCACTTCATTTTCATTTCATTCCACTCATTCCATTTCATTTCATCAATAAAAGTCCCTTTCAGGACTATTTTCATTCAGTTAGTTCTTCTCTAACTATCTTTGTTCAGCTAAGTGGGTGCTGTCTCAGTTTCCACAGCTGGAAGCCGTTTCCGTAGCCAGAAGCAGTTTCCGCAGCCAGAAACGATTTCTGCAGCCACCATCACTCTGTTTTCAAATTTACAGTCAACTCTTAGTGCAATAATCATGAAATGCAGGTGTGATTGAGCTGAAGACATGGGGCATCTCCAAGACATCAAGGAAGAGCAATTGGTTAGAAGCCTTGAGCAAGAAATGACAAAGTTTCCAAAGGTATGAGCAAATTTTTTTATCAAATAACAATTCAAGTCATAATTACGCATAGTTATCAAACCATAAAAAGTTCTACTATGTGCAATGATTTGATACGATGGCTCCATTAAACCACTCCTATTCCACGATATCACTCCACACACCTTGCATTCATTTCTCCAATGGTCTCATGATTATTTCGAGTTTAAACTCAAGATTGACTGAACTTTCATTTATTACCCGTACTCATGAGACGTGACCTATTTCGTTACGGTTATTCTTAGCCGCATTTTCCGCAGCCATCCATTGAGACGTATAACATTTCATACACAGTCATCCGATTCAAAAGAATCCCGACATTACTCCATTCGTTTACCACTCCATTAATACCATACTCCTCACATGCATCCGCATTTTATTTTATGAACTCGTTTACTGCTGCTCACCCTCTGTTCCTCCTGTAATTCAGGTATTTCCATTCCTTGTTCTCCATTTTCGATTGCAGCCACTACAGTTATCCTAAACCCCGATTGCAGCCACTATAGTTTATTCTAAACCCTGATTGCAGCCACTACAGTGTATCCTAAACCTTGTAACCGAGCCATTTTTTTTCTCTGAACCCTCACACGCAGAAAAACTCTCAGTTGAAATTCAAAACAGAGGATGGGAAAATTACTGAGAGCAGAGCTAGAAGGACTGAAATACTTGGAAGGTTATCCTCAAACTAAAGAATTGCTGAAGAAAGCCAGATGGTTACGATTTATCCAAAAGTTTAAAGGCCATAACAAGGAGGTGACCAAAGCTTTTGCACGGTCTTTTGATGGTCAAACAGTGGAGATTGGAGACTTGAAGCTCATGGTGACTGAAACCACAGTAGCAGCTGCCACAGGCCTACCTCAGGAAGGTGAGAGGTGGTTTAAAAATAAAAGTGTGGATGATCATATATGGAGAATTATGCTACAAAACCAAGGTATGGATACCACCGTCTTTACAAGAGGCATCCCTGTTCATGCACTAAAAGAGGAATGGTCTAGCCTGCTGTTAGTTATCCAAAAATTTATCACGTGTGAAGGACGTTTTGGTTCTATGTATATGTATCATGCTAGACTAATGATGAATTTCTTAGAGGGTCACACTCTTAATTTGCCTCATTTTCTGCTGTTGAGTTTGAAAAAGATGAGTATTATAGTTCAAAAACACATAGGCAACATTGAACCTCATCTATATCATTATGGACTCATAAAAATTCTTATTGAGGACCAGCTGAAGAAAACTAAAGATACTTGGGAGCAATTCTTGATAAGAAAATACTTCCAAGAGCCATATGAGGCCTCTGGAAGTAGTCCACCAAAGATTCCAAGAAAAAGTAGGAGGAAAGAAAAGGATACCACAATCCAAGACTCCCCTACTACAAAAACTCAAGAAGGAAAAGAGAACAGAATTAAAGACAAGAAACAGAAAAAAGGGAAAGAAAAAAGGACCATTCAAGAAGTCTACCCCTCTCCTGAGCAATCCATAGAGGAGGATCATCAAACACTGTCAGAGAGATTAGTACATCTTCAAGAACAAGCTGTTATAGAAAAGAAAAAGCAAAAAGGAAAACAAAGTACACAAGAAAAGAGTACTAGTCCATATTTAAGGAGGAGCACTAGGTTAAGAGGAAAGGGGAGTAAAACCCAAGAAAAACTGCCTCACTTTATCAATTTAGGTCAGCCAAGCATTGAATCAAGTCCTCCACATGATGAAAGCCCTTTTCGGCCAGAAATAGAGAGTAGTCCTCCTCCTCCACCAGATTTTGAGCTTAGTCCGAGAAAGACACCTGAGGTAGATCCCAATCAGCAAGAGGTATATAACTACCTGGAATCCTTAGAACAATCAGCTGCAGGTCCGAGTACCACTCTGCCACTAGATGCACAAGTTCAGTCCTTGAAACAGGAGGTATTTGAATTAGAAGTCCTAAATAGGCATATCAAGCAGGAAAATGAAGCACTCAAAGAGCAGAGTAAAGTAGATAAAATTATCCATGATAACACTATGCTTCATTTAGGACTGTGGCAAAAGAAAAACAAGAAACTGAAGAAAAAGTGCAAAAAGTTAAGCAGAGCATTGATTAATCTCAAGTTCAAATGTCTAGTCAGGGAATCCAGGATGATGTTAGCATCAAAGAAAAAGAAAAGAGGGCTAGATGTCCTAGCAGAAGCCTCAGAACATATGGATTAGAGGGAAATGACTAAATTTTGGTTGCATGAGGACATGCAACACCTTCACAGTGGGGGTATGTTGAGCCTCAAACCTGCACCTTCCTATACACCCTCTCAGCCTTCTTTTTCCACTTACTTCATCCACCAAGCTGTTAAATCATTGCATTATAGTCTAAAAAGAGCTTATGACATGGTTTTCTAACTATGCTTATGACTGTTGTTTGGTTTAGATTTTTGTTCAGGGAGCTGCGGAAACTTGTTAGTTTCCGCAGCCAGCACAGGTTTCCGCAGCTATTTTGTTAAAGGCTATGCTACAGGTGTCCTATGAAGAAATGAGCCACATGGGCAAGCTACAGGTGACGTGTACATGGAACGTGTCCCTTCAGATCAGCCAAATCATCCATAAACGGTCACGGTCAACAAGGGTCAAAGGCAAAGCCAACCAAGGAATTTAGCGGTGGCACGTCTCTATTTTGAGCACGTGAAGGTTTACGTGGCACAGTCCTAAGCTCACAGAGATATCAGCACACCTGGAGATCAACCCCGTAACCTGAATCCAGCAGCTACCACTCCGAGGATTTAATGGACATGATGACCATTAAGCTAGATCTCGGGTTGAGGAGATCTACGTGTCTCTGGCAACGCAGTTAACAACATAGGATTTAGGAGTTAGTTACAACACTTTTCATTATAAATAACGCGTTGATAAACGTTGTGTGGTTAAGATTTTGAGATGTAATTTTGACTGTTGTTATCACCCCACTGTACTCTGTTTTACGTGTTTTGCTGTTGCTTTAATAAATGCGAAGACTACTTTCCTGAGCTCGTTTTTGTGACTGTTCATTGACTGGCCGAGGTTGCAGAGGGCCCATGTACACCAGAGCCTTGTATAGTTTCTACTTGCTTTCATTTACTGTTTTCTTTCAATCATTGCTTGTATATATAGTGTGCTGTTCTAATGATTATTGCTGTCTATATTTCCTTTATGTTTCTTTTCTAACTGTTAGCTGATCAGTGCTTCTTTTACAGGTTTTGTTGTAGGTAGCCCGGGCAGATTTACATATTTTTTTAGATAACTGCTGACATATGAGATCATCTTGTCCTTCCTGCTAATTTTCATTTTCTGAAGTTTAATTCCAGCACTGTCATTTTTCAAATTGTGTTTTGCTTATTTATTTTTCTGCTACTTAGACATCATACTACTCATTTGTTTATGGTTTCTTTCTATAGTCAAGTGACTCTATTAGTAAGGAATCAGAATATTACTTATTGTAGTGTGATTTAGTTTTTCTTGCAATTTAGATATCATATTGCTTAACTTGTTCATGATTGCTTCCCATAAGACAGATTGAGTTGAAGGGTAAAGGACCAGAAGAGTTGAAGTAGTGTGATTAGTTTCCTTTATGCAATTTAATTTCATGCAATTTAGATATCATATTGCTTAACTTGTTCATGATTGCTTCCCATAAGGCAGATTGAGTTGAAGGGTAAAGGATCAGAAGAGTTGAAATAGTGTGAATTAGTTGCTTTGCTTTCAGTCTTTGAGTTGCTTTAGGTTCAGTTTTTACTTTCTTTTTCATACAGCAGTAAGGATACTGGGCCATTGTCATTAGTTCACTATTTGATACATTTACTTCCTCTTAAGAATTGATTTAATTACAGTTATTTTAGAGCTTTCTTTTTGAACACTTTTAAGTTTGAAAAATCACTGTAGAAATACTTAACTTTCATTTTCTCCATCACACACTAGGGAATCTATAAAAGATAAATCCAAAAACAAACTAAAAAAACTCAAAAACGACAAAAGACTAAGAAAATGGTTATCTTGTACATATAGTACACTTCACTTCGTCAGTTTACGAATCCCGGATTGACATTTTAATCAGCAATTTAGAACACACTAAATTGACCAAACACCTATATGCTAGTGTAGAACATATAACTCATGGTGCAGTGGATGTTGAGATAAAGATGCCACTGTATCCTGAAAAACCATCTAGAAATACTAGACCCATGCTTAAATCACATAGAGAAATCTCATAAATAAATAATGGAGGATGAATAAGAAGTAATGAAATGAATTTACCTCTGAAAGCTTCTTGCACATATTGTGAGAGATTCCATAGACACAATCCCATGTCGTTTGGACGAAGTAAGAATGAGTATATATATATATATATATATATATGGACTTTTGGACATTATGTATTGGCTACATAAGGTTTAAATTTTACTTATGACTTCCAATGAGGTGATTGGAAATGCATGTGTTTATGTACTTGCATGCTTGTATTAATGCTCAATTATTGTAAAAAATACCAACATAAGTAGAGAACTAGTGTATGCAACCTTGTGGTCCTACCATGTGTGTGCTTATAATGAGGACCAATGGTATATAATTGACAAATGCAAATCAAACAACAAACATGATAAGTATTGAAATGAATTTACCTACATGTGAAAATAATGCATTCACACCACACACCAAACACTAAATACATAATATACAAAGTGTGACACAATGTGATAGGTTACACCCACTACTAAGTGTGGGCCAAGGATTCCTATCAAAATGTATGAACTTGTGGGCAATTATCAATAACATATGTCACACCATGCTAGGGACACACCATATAGAGTTGAAATGCCACATTCCTAATGTTTAATGACACTAGTGAGGAACTAGATCCAAGTCATTGTTAGAAACTATTAGAGGACATAAATGGTGAGTGGTGTCACAAGCTCACACAACTCTTTGGGGATGGTCATTGAAGAAACATATGAAGTAAATGACACACATCAATGGGGGGGGGTTTGGAGTCGACTATTTGGAAGAAATTTCTATAGCATAATACTAATAGTTATTTGGGTCAAAGGGTGGCATTTATTTGGATGATCTAGGAAATGCCTCTTGGCCTAAATCATATTTTGTTTACCAAGCTCCACAATTTCCAAGTATGGGAGAAAAGGTGCATCGTGATGTATATCTTCCCTTGGCTTATTGATTTAGGCTTTCAAATCCAATATGGCCTCATCTAAAGGAAATTTGGTGTCAAGGAAGCGATGCAGATAGGGTAGAGTGATAAATCATGTGGGAAAAGTAGCTTGAATATATTCCATTAAATATGGAGTTTCTAACTAATTTTTGGAGGTGTTGATGAGATAGCTAGAGATAATCTATTTCATGATAAATAGCATTAGGTCCTCATTAGATTATTCTTCCATAGGCACCACCCAAGGAACAAGAGACCTAATGAATCCATTGATGATAGAAGAGATATTATTGAGAAGAGATATAGTTTTAGAGATGTATGGTAGGGGAAGGGGAAATGTACCTATCAATGAGTAATATTTGAACATCCTTGTGCCAACACTCTCATATATTTTCAAGGAGTCACAATAAATGGCATTAATGTACCAACGTTGGTCCTCATATTAGGCTTGCGGTAAGTAAGTTGATCGATCATCATCACCATCCCTTAATGTATAAAGCATAGGACATGAAATACCAATAAAACCACAACCATCATAGCATATAACCAACTTTTCTTGACTAGTAAGTGATGATCTAGAGGGGCACAAACTACTTCAACCTCAACCGAGACAATTTTACCTCCTAGCTTTATAGGAAATGCGGTGATGATTCCTTGTGGTTGTAAAGTGTGACTATCAAAGGATTTATGTGTGGTGCTAGATTCGGTGAGTTGTAAAGAGACAAAACATAATGCACGTAGAATCACTTGTATGAACAACTATTCATAAGACATGCTTCCCATGAACCATCACTTTATTTTGGAAACCAATTTGGTGAGAAATTATATTCTTACTTGCATCACTATCAAATTTAATAAGACTTGAGTTTGAGGGATCCAATGCATCTATTGCAGCCAACAATGCTTTGCACTACATGGGGTAGCTTTGTAAAAATTCTACGGTAGACATGGAACATGGTTCCTAGGCCAAACCCTCCATAATGTTTTAGTTGTGGACAAATTATGCATTTGAATTATGGGTCAATTGATGAAGAAATACCTTGGGTGGGTAAATAATTATATCTAACATCTTATCTCTTGAGAGAGGGCCATTAGGATGGGTAAAGATCAATGGATCCTTATTGGAAGGACCACTCTTAAGAGTCTCATAGTTTCCAACTTACGTTGATAACACCATCATATCATCACACATATAAATGTTGGAACTTGATAATGGGTTCCCTAGTCGAGGGCTATCTGCAATTCCCCCTTGGGAAGGGGTAGTATTTTATGCAACCATTTGTTGTTGTTGGGAGGGGAAGGGGTTGGTCAAAACAACAAACAACTAACAAGTGTTCTATTGGGTGAAGTACCTATGAATCTCATCCTTTCATGGGCACTCATGCGTAAGATGGTCTCCTCCACAAAGGTTCCCCCACATTTGTTGGTTTGGGCTTGTTGATTTATATCCTCATTTTAAAAAGAATTTTTATGTCTCTTCTTCGTCTTCCCTCTAGATTGTTGAGGATTATTCAATGTCACAGATTGCAACAAATCAACCTTATAGGTATGAATAGGGATAATAACATTTTGAGCAGTAGATGGGGCGATTGAGGGGTTTGGTGACACATTTCTTTTTCTTCCAATTATGCAACTAGTTGGCCCACAATTTCAAAGGAAATAGAACCAACCTGATCATATGCATGTGATCCTATGCCAATTTTTCATGGACCAATTAACGACCAAGGAGTATGAGGAATAATTTTGTATAATGTACCCAATTGTGAAGACATCAAGTCAAGATGTCGAGCATGGATTATGGCCTACTCTTTAGTCAACCCCTATCATTTTAACATCTCTAGCTATAGGATGAAGTAAATAATTAATAAAATAATTCTTTAGGAGTTGGTCATGAAGCTTGGCTCAACTTATGATGCCACCTCCACTCATGAATGTGGTTCAAGTCATGCGTGGTGGTGTTTTGTTTCAAATTTGTTAATAGCTCTATCCTAGTATCATGTCTTGTTGGAAACTAAATATGCATCAATAATGCCATAACCAAAGATTTGAAGTCACAAAAAGTAGTATAGTCTATTCAATGTATCATATTTTTTCACTATTGATAAGGGTTCTCTAGAAAAGACACAATCGAATATTGTCATCCATAAAAGAGTTGGATGACCATTAAAAGTGATAGTGATGATGTGTAATGATGGGTTGTATCCAAGATTTTCGTTGAACTTTGAAATGTTGAAAGGAAATTTAATTGGAATGGCTTGTCTTGAAGGGTCATGATAAATAGAGTCATTTGTCAATCTAGACAGATGTGGAAAACCTAGTGTGCCAATAATAGTAATTCCAAGTGGACAAATATATTCTTGAAATGAGACTATGTATTAGAAGATTAATATGGACCTTGTAGTCCCTCCATGTTCTAGCTTTTGTAGGTTGATTGATTTTCATATGGATTAATGCTCACAGAAGCACGAGACCAAGAACAAATGTTCTAGAAAAAGGATTATTTAGCCTAGGGACAAAGGCACTCCCAAAAACATGGTTGTCGATGGGATCATGAGATGCCCAAGGAATGGTGCCCTTGAAGGTGTTACCACTTCTAGGGGAATTTCCCCCAAAAACATTGACACTCTTTGAAACATGAATACTCCGAGGAATTTGCATTCCTCAATATGCTTGACTATTGCATGGGATATTAAACTCCCCCAAAATATTATTTCCTATAATGCTGATAGGAATAGTTCTAGACTCCCCATGGAGACTCCATCCAAAATAAAATCCAACATTTGGTATCAATGGAATTCCTTTTAAGATGTTAGGGCTAGGTGGAACCATTCAACTGTGGCTTGTGAACATTGGCCCTACCATACAGTAAATACAAATCTAGTTGAGGGCATAGGTGCTAACATACTGAGAAGACTAGAAGGAGGAAATGATATGAGTATCAACATTCTCCAAATCAAGAATGAAGATGTGTTGAGTATGGTATTTGATTGACCTATTGGACTAATCTATGATAATGAAGACACGATAGACATGCCTTTAGTAACAATCGATGATGATGTAGTAGGATTTCCCATGGTGGAAGTAGCACTCACATTAAGCATATAACAAGGACTATTAAGAAATGAAAAGGAATTACCAAGAACTTCACTCACCCTAATGAGTACGAGGTTGGAAATATTAGTTAAAGGAGGGTTGAATTTAGAATATAGACTCTTGTCTACCACTTCAAACACTACTTTCTCTATCCCTTGAGAACCAAACAATGTTCTTCCTAACTCTATGGTTTCAAAGTCATCCATTGTGAAATCTACTCTTTACCTACGTAACGGTGGGATTTTTTCCTAGAGTGGAATACTTTTCATTATATGGGATTGATGAAGGTTTTGTTTTTCCATGGTGAATTAAAAAATGTTTTATTAAAAAACAAAACACCTAAAGGCCAACTAGACATCAACCAAAGAGCACAACCCTAATATACCTAAAGTTACACAATAGTCAATCCTATGATCAAGGATTCCTTCCAAAAGTTAGCCTAGGATGATCAATGCCCAAGTCCAACCAATAAAGGTGTGAGAGATAATTATAACAACCCGCATGTAATAGCCATTACTATCACAAGTGCCCTTTATTAAGGTGAGCACCCCCTGGAGGAAATTGAACATGGATTTGATATTTGTCCCAAGAACCACAAACAATTCCCACTTGCAGTTACCTCTGTAATGTCTCCTAAATAATGGCCATTATGGATACCACATTATAACTAAATGACTAAGAAAAACAATCGTGCGTCGAGACCACTACATATGGGCAAGGAGACTAAGCCTAAAAATACAAAAGTGTAGGCACCTCAAGAAGAAAAATGCACGTCAGAGAACCATGTACAAAAAGTATTCCAATAGACACTATAAATAATTGGAGTGAGGATATCACTCCATGTGCCACCAATGTAACCTCATGCTTGACTCTTGTGTGAGAGGGGATTTCTCGGAAAGTTTTATTCTACTAATGGATTTTTCACTCTCTAGTGATTTCTAATTTCAATTTCATGGCCTTGGAGGGTTTACTCTCCAACCTACACCAAGGCCCTAAATTCTATCTAAGTTTGGTTTGCTATAAGCTAAAAGAATCTAGTTGCTTTTAGTCTATTCTTTATTTTATTGTTGTTGTTACTTAAAGGGATATGGAATGAAAATTTTATGGTGTCAATGAAATATTTTCAAAAAAAGAATGAGATGCTAGATGCACTTTTTATTTCGATGAATTCTATCCAAAGGAAGGGAATAAGTATTATTTTTCAACTTTTGACAATAAAAAGACTTGAAAATCCTCACAGTCTCCATTTTCACTCTAAAACCCAGAGTAATAAAAAAATTTGTGATAAATAAGCACTCAACACAACAAATATATATATATATATATATATTTATTATCAAAAAACACTCAAAAGTACAACATCCTTTGTGTGAAGATATGTCACTTGTGACCTAGTCTAATAAGGCAAGCAAAGACACATCTAGATAGTAAAGAAACGTTTAGAGTTGTAAGACAATGGTAATAGTTTGGCTGCAATACTCCAATGTATTTACAATTGTTATCGGGAAATCTAGTGTCTATGCAGAGTTGCTAGTCCCACTAAGGCTGCGAGCTACCTTAGAAACAAACAAACTAAAACCACTTTCGTTTTCCTTTATGAGAAGTAGATAAGAGGGGAAAGAAGGAGACCAACCTATGTCTTGCGCTTGGTTCCTTGCTTGATTCCTCTCCCTTCTGATAGATCTTTGCCACTCGCTTCCTCGTCTACCCAGCTTCAAAGAGAACCTGTAGAATCAAAGAAACATAACACTATCCAAGAACGTAGATCTACTATCATAAACAATATAGGACCAGATATATATTGACCACACAAATGCATATATCATCAATCATACAAGAATGTGGAGGAAAAATTAAATAGCTTTATTAATAATCAAGAATAGCAAAGATGATTACAACCAATTGTTCTGACCCAGCATCATCCTCTTAGCAAGAAAGCCCTTCTTCACCTCATGAAAATCTTAGATCACCCAACACTATGATGTTACACCAAGAAACCAGCAGCACTTCCTTACAAGATACAAAATTCCAGCCTCTGGATCTCTGGGATGAGGGATCCATATATAGATGTTTGCAAGGGGGGTGAGTCAACTTTTGAGATTTTATTAGTGTCCTCTCTCTGATAGTTCTTGATTCCACTTGGAGATTGATGATCTCTTACTCATCCCTGGGCGAATGCAGAGAGGCAAGTGTCACAGGAGAAGTTTCTGGAAGATTCCATGATCCTCCACCTTGCAGATTGACCCTGCCATTTGTCCACTCTCGCCCATCGCACCCCATAGAAGGGCTTTTCAGTATGAATCGCACCTCTCGTGTGTAAACAATGTAAACTTTGAAACGGGAACTATAAACTCAAAACGGGAACTCTGGCCAAAAAACACCGAAAAAACATCAAAAACAGTGCTAAAAATGAAAAGTGTGTATACTGGAACGATGATTTTATTTTTTAGGGGTCAATTTTGAACATGTTTTAAAAATGGCGGAGACTACGAAATTTACGTGCAAAATATAGCTTCAAAATGAAAGTGATGATACTGGAACAATGATTTTTTTTTTAGGGTCAATTTTCAAACTTTTTAAAAAATGCTAGTAAAACCAAATTTTTATGTGCCAAACAAAGTTGTTTATGTGGAAAAAAACACATTAATGTTTTTGGTAGGATATCATTTTTCTTTCCTAAGTATAAATTCAACATGTTTTCAACCATAACATGTTAGATACAAAAGAAAAATGATTCCAGGAATTGCCCAGCCACCATCCGGGTGGGTGGGCGGGCCACCAGGGTGGCGCCAGCCCAGGCCGTGCCACCCCGGCGGCCAGCCTGCCCACCCGGCTGCTGGCTGGGAAATTCCAGGAATCGACCAGCCACTAGCTGGGTGGGCGGGCAGGCCGCCGGGGTGGCACGGCTGGTGACTGGGTGATTCCCGAAATCGGCCAGCCACCAGCCGGGCAGGCGGGCGGGCAGCCGGTGTGGCGCCAGCCCAGGCCGCGCCACCCGGTGGCTGGGTGATTTCCGGAATCGCCCATCCACCAGCCGGGCGGGCGGCTGGTGGCTGGGAAATTCTCGGAATCGCCCAGCCACCAGCGGGGTGGGCGGGCGGGCCGTCGGGGTGGCGCCAGCCAAAGCTGTGCCACCCCGGCGGCCTGGCCACCCGCTCAGCTGGTGGTTGGGTGATTCTCGGAATCGCCTAGCAACTAGCCAGGCGGGCGGGCGAGCCACTGGGTGGCTCGGCCCACCCAGCGGCCCGCCCGCCCGCCCGACTGGTGGCTGGTTGATTCCAGGAAGCAACCAGCCACCAGCCGCCCGACTAGTTGGTGGCTGGTTGATTCCCGGAATCAACTAGCCACCAGCCGGGTGGCCAACTGGTGGCCAGTTGATTCTGGGAATCAACCAGCCGACGGCTCGGCTGGTTGATTCCGGGAATCAACCAGCCACCAGTTGGCCGCTCGGTTGGTGGTTAGTTGATTCCGGGAATCAACCAGCCACCAGCCGCCTGCTCGGCTTCACCCAACCACCAACCGCCGATTGATTCCGGGAATCAACCATCCACCAGGCGGGCGGGCGGCTGGCTGGTGGCTGGTTGATTCTGGGAATCAACAAGGCACCAGGTGGGCGGGCAGCTGGTAGCTGGTTGATTCCAGCCTGTTTCCCGGCCAGTGGCTGGTTGATTCCCGGCTGGGTGGTGGCTGGTTGATTCCGGGAATCAATCAACCAGCCACCAGCGGCCTGCGCGGCTGGTGGCTGGGTGAAGCCGGGCAGGCGGCTGGTTGATTCTCGGAATCAACCAGCCACCAGCCGAGCGGCCAGCTAGTGGTTGGTTGATTCCCAGAATCAACCAACCACCAGCAGCCCGCCCCCGGCTGGTGGCTGGTTGATTCCCGGAATCAACCAGCCACCAGCCGGGCGGCCAGCGGGTGGCTGGTTGATTCCGGGAATCAATGAGCCACCAACAGGGTAGGCGGAGCGGTCAGCTGGTGGTTGGCCAGAATCAACCAGCCACCAGCTGCCCGCCACCGATTGGTGGTTGGTTGATTCCCGAAATCAACCAGCCACCATCCAGGAGGCCAGCAGGTGGCTGGTTGATTCCGGGAATCAATCAACCAGCCACCAGCGGACTGCGTGGCTGGTGGCTGGGTGAAGCTGGGCAGGCGGCTAGTTAATTCCCGGATTCAACCAGCCACCAGCTGAGCGGCCAGCTAGTGGCTGGTGGCTGGTTGATTGGTTGATTCTCGGAATCAACCAGCCACCAGTCGGGCGGCTAACGGGTGGCTGGTTGATTCCGGGAATCAACGAGCCACCAACAAGGTGGGCGGAGAGGCTTGTCGGGCGGCTGGTTGATTCCCGAAATCACTATAGCCGCCTGCCGCAGGCGGCTGGTTGATTCCCAGAATCAACCAGCCACCACCGGGTAGTGGAATCAACCAGCCATCAGCCGGGCGGCCAGCTGGTGGTTAGTTGATTCCCGAAATCAACCAGCCGACTCTGGTGGCTGGTTGATTCCTGGAATCACCCAGCCACCAGCCGTGCGAGCGACCGGTTGATTCTCGGAATCAACCAGTCACTAGCCGGGCGGGCGGCTGATGGCTGGTTGATTCTGTTCCCAGAATCAACCAGCCACCATTCCAGGAATCAACCAGGCACCAGCCGGTGGCTGGTTGATTCCTGGAATCAGGCACCAGCCGGTGGCTGGATGATTCCTGGAGTCAACCAGCCACCAGTGGGGCGGCCAGTTGGTGGCTGGTCGATTCCGGGAAGCAACTAGCCACCAACTGCCTGCCCGGCTCGTGGCTGGGCGGGCAGCTGGTGGCTGGTTGATTCCCGTAATCAACCAGCCACCAGCCGCCCAGCCGGCTGGTGGCTGGTTTGTTCATGGAATCACCCAGCCACCAGCCGGGCGGGCAGCTAATCACTGGATGATTCGCGGAATCAACCAGCCGGCTGCCCAGTTGGTTGATTTCGGGAATCAACCAGCCACCAGCTGGTCGCTCGGTTGGTGATTGGTTGATTCCGGGAATCAACCAGCCACCAACCGTCGGCCCGGCTTCACCCAGCTACCGGGCGGGCGGGCAGCTGGTGGTTGGTTGATTCCCAGGCGGGCGGGCGGCTGGTGGCTGGTTGATTCCAACCGGTTGCCCGGCCAGTGGCTGGTTGATTCCAGGAATCAATCAACCAGCCACTAGCGGCCTGCGCGGCTGGTGGCTGGGTGAAGCCGGGTGGGCGGCTGGTGGCTGGTTGATTCCCGGAATCAACCAGCCACCAGCCGAGTGGCCAGCTGGTGGCTGGTTGATTCTGGGAATCAACCAGCCACCAACCGAGCGGCCAGCTGGTGGCTGGTTGATTCTAGGAATCAACCAGCCACCTGCAGCCCGCCCCTGGCTGGTAGCTGGTTGATTCACAGAATCAACCAACCACCAGCCGGGCGGCCAGCGGATGGCTGGTTGATTCCTGGAATCAACCAACCACAAACAAGGTGGGCGGAGCGGCCAGCTGGTGGCTGCCGGCTGGTGGCTGGTTGATTCTGTGAATCAACAAGCCACCAGCAGCCCGCCCTTGGCTGGTACGTAGTTGATTCCCGGAATCAACTAGCCACCAACCGGGCGGCCAGTGGGTGGCTGGTTGATTCTGGGAATCAAACAGCCACCAATAGGGCAGGTGGCTGGTTGATTCTCGGAATCACTCAGCCACCAGCCAGATGGCTGGTTGATTCCCAGAATCAACCAGCCACCAGCCGGTGGTAGAATCAACCAGCCACTAGTCGGGCGGCCAGCTGGTGGCTGGTTGATTCCCGGAATCAACCAGCCACCAGCCGGGCGACCAGCTGGTGGCTGGTTGATTCCCGGAATCAACCAGCCACCAGCCGGCTCTGGTGGCTGGTTGATTCCCGGAATCACCTAGCCACCAGCCGGGCAGGCAGGGCGGGAGGCTGGTGGCTGGTTGATTCCCGGAATCAACCAACCACCACCCGCCCATCCGGTTGGTGACTGGTTGATTCCGAGAATCAACCAGCCACCATCCGGGCGGCCAGCTGGTGGCTGTTTGATTCCCGGAATCAACCAGCCACCAGCCGGCTGCCCAGCTGGTGCCTAGTTGATTCCGGGAATCAAACAGCCACCATTCGCGGCCGGCTGGTAGCTGGTTGATTCCCGGAATCAACAAGCCACCAGCCGGGCGGCCAGCTGGTGGTTGGGTGGCTGGCTGGTTGGTGGCTTGTTGATTCTGGGAATCAACCAGCTGGCCGCCCGGCTGGTGGTTAGTTGATTCCGGGAATCAACCAGCCACCAGTCGGGCGGCCAGCTGGTGGCTGGTTGATTTCCGGAATCAACCAGCCACCAGCTGGTCGCCCGGCTGGTGGGGAATCAACTAGCCACTAGCTGGTCGCCCAGCTGGTGGCTGGTTGATTCCTGGAATCAACCAGCCGAAGGCCCAGCTGGTGGCTGGTTGATTCCTGGAATCAACCAGCCGAAGGCCCAGCTGGTGGGTGGGTGATTCCGGGAATCAACCAGCCACTAGCCGCCTGCCCGGCTAGTGGCTGGGTGATTCCCGGAATCAACCAGCCACCAGCTGGCCGCCCGGCTGGTGGCTGGTTGATTCTGGGAATCAACCATCCACCAGTAGCTCGCCCCCCGCTGGTGGCTGGTTGATTCCGGGAATCAACCAGCCACCAGCCGGGGCGGGCTTCTGGTGGCTGGTTGATTCCCGGAATCAACCAGCCACCAGTCGGGCGGCCAGCGGGTGGCTGACAGGGTCGGCGGCTCGTTGATTCTCGAAATCACCCAGCCACTAGCCGGGCGGGCGGCTGGTGGAATCAACCAGCCACCAGCCGGGCGGCCAGTGGTGGCTGGTTGATTCCGGGAATCAACCAGCCACCAGCCGAGCGGGCAGCTGGTGGTTGGTTGATTCCCAGAATCACCCAACCACTAGTTGAACAGGCGGCTGGTGGCTGGTTGATTCCCGGAATCACCCAGCCACCAGCCGGGCCGCCGGCTGGTTGATTCCGGGAATCAACCAGCCACCAGCTGATTTCGAGAATCAACCAGCAACCAGCTGGCCGCCTGGCTGGTCACTAGTTGATTCCCGGAATCAACGAGCCACCAGTCGGGCGGCCAGCTGGTGGCTGGTTGATTCCACGAATCAACCAGCCACTAGCCGCTTGCCCGGCTTTACCCAGCCACCATCCGGGCGGGCAGCTGGTGGTTGGTTGATTCCTGGAATGGTGGATGGTTGAATCAACCAGCCACGAGCCCCCCGCCCGGCTGGTGGCTGGGTGAAGCCGAGTGGGCAGCAAGTCGCTGGTTGATTCCCGGAATCAACCAGCCACCAGCTGCCCACCTGGCCCTCCCGACTGGTGGTTGGGTGATTTCGGGAATCAACAAGCCACTAGCTGGCCACCCGGCTGGTGGTTGGTTGATTCCCGGAATCAACCAGCCACCAGCCAGGTGGCTAGCGGGTGGCTAGTTGATTCCGGGAATCAACCATCCACTAACAGGGACGGCGGCTGGTTGATTCCCAGAATTACCCAGCTGGTTGATTCCCAGAATCAACCAGCCACCAGCCAACAGCCACCTGGCTGGTGGCTGGTTGATTCCGGGAATCAACCAGCCACCAGCCGCCCGCCCGGCTTCACCCAGCCACCATCCGCGCAGGCCACTGGTGGCTGGTTGATTGATTCCCGAAATCAACCAGCCACCAGCCGGACGGGAATCAACCAACCACTGGCCGTGTAGCCAGCTCGAATCAACCAGCCGCCCGCCTACCTGCTGGCTGGTTGATTCTCGGAATCAACCAGCGGCTAGTGGCTGGGTGAAGCCGGACGAGCGGATGGTGGCTCGTAGATTTCGGGAATCAACCAGTGACCAGCCAGGCGGCCAGCTGGCTGCTGGTTGATTCCTGAAATCAGCTAGTGGCTGGTTGATTCCCGGAATCAACCAGCCGGCGACCTGGCTGGTTGATTCCTGGAATCAACCAGCCGGCGACCTGGCTGGTGGCTGGGTGATTCCAGGAATCAACCAACCACCAGCTAGTCACCCGACTGGTGGCTGGTTGATTCCCAGAATCAACCAGCCGTAGCTGGCCGCTCGACTGGTGGCTGGTTGATTCCGGGAATCAACAAACCACCAGCAGCTCGCCCCCTGCTGGTGGCTGGTTGATTCTGGGAATCAAACAACCACCAGCCGCCCGCCCGGCTGGTGGCTGGGTGAAGTCGAACGGGCGGCTGGTGGCTGGTTGATTCCCGGAATCAACCAGCCATCAGCTGGCGGCCCGACCCGGCTGGTGGCTGGGTGATTCCGAGAATCAACCAGCCACCAGGCGCCCGGAATCACCCAGCCATCAGCCGGGCAGGCGGCTGGTGGCTGGTTGATTCCGGGAATCAACCAGCCACCAGCCGGGCGGGCAGCTGGTGGTTGGGTGATTCCGGAGCCACCAGCCGCCCGCCCGGCTGGTGGCTGGTTGATTCTCGGAATCACCTAGCCACCAGCTGCCCGTCCTGCTGGTGGCTGGGTGATTCCGGGAATGAACCAGCCACCAGCCGCCCGCCCGGCTGGTGGGAATCACCCGGCCACCAGCCGCCCACCCGGCTGGTGGCTGGTTGATTCCTGGAATCAAAAGAAAAAGGAGAGATAGTTAACATTTATCAAAAACCACAATTATTGATTAACTATCTTATAGACATTTGTTCAGATGAAGGAGATTGGGTTCTGGATTTATTTTCTGGCTCAGGTAAGTTTTATTATATGGAATTGAATTTCAATATGTTATTTTTTAATTAATATGTCATTGTACTAATTTAGTTCATTATTTATTTTGTGTTTTATAATTAAGTGCAATGCTAGCATGTTGCCTTCAAAAAGGAAGAAATTGCATTGCAATTGAAAAATATCCAGTGCAGTGCAATTTCGTTCAGCAAAGAATTAATGTTCTTCAATTTCTTCCAGATGCAATGCAAGAAATTGGGTTGAATAAAGGGGACTTTAGTGAATCACGTGTGGCAAAAAAGGCAAAGGAACCCCAACCACCATTACATGGAATGTTTGGAAAGACATACATTGGGAGATTCGCAGACATCAAAGACCCATTAGAAGAGGAAAGTGAGCAAAAGGAAACATAAAATTTTGTGGAAGAAGGCAATGATGGAACTCTAGAGGACGAAGAGTTTGGATTACGTGACATTTTTGATTAAATTTAAGTTATACTTGAAAATCAAGCTTTGCAATGTTTTGACTTTGACATTTTATGAGAAGAATAAACACTCAATTAGGGTTGTTATACGTTCAATATTGTAATATGTGATTTTCGCATTGATTTTTAAGTTAATCATTATTTTTTGAAGAAAAAAGTGATTATTATTATTTTTTTGACATGAAATTCATAAAAAAAACTATTATTTAACCATTTTTAGTTAAAATTATCGTATAAAAATTGTGATTTTGACATGTCAATTCTAGCAAAAAATTATCAAAACGTGTAGTTTTTTAGTTATATTTATGTTAAAAATGGTTGTTTTTATGTCCATTGTTAAAAAATATTGTTTTTTAGAAACAATTATTTCATGTGGATTGAAAAATTAATTAAGGATGTATAAATATGTAGAATATCGAAAATTCTAAATATCGACCTCCTAATTTAAAAATGCAAAACAATAAAAACCTCACTAAAAAAAGAAGTTAAAATTAAAATAAAAAACAAGAAAATGTGAAGAAAACGACCACTTCAAAAATGATCAAATTTACAAAATAATTAATTACATTTTATACATTAGAAAATTTAAAGCCAAAACACAGGTCTTTAAAAAAAAGGAGGTGATGCAGAATACTCACTTTTTTAAATCAGCATGAAAATCACTACCATTCTAAAACGATTCTAAAACGTAATGTACATAAAAAGAATTAAAGTGCCAAAAACTATGCTCTAAAAAAACATGTTCGTTCTGCATCACCCCTTTTCAAAATCAGGTCACTTTTTTGCTATCTCTACAAAACGGGTAACAATATCAATTCCTGTTTCAAAGTTTACATTGTTTGTATTTAAGTGGGATGCAACACACTTTGACCATGGAGCAGGTGAGATGGTCCATTTTTGACCAGTTCTGAGTAGTTTTTCATGGAGAACTTCTGGGAGAAGATGTAATCAGTTGACCTTGTTCTTTTAGAGGTTGGAATAACAATTTTAGGGACTTAAGAGCCCTTGGTTTATGGAAATTTATGATTGGGGTTGCAGTGCCCAAAAATGTCTATAACAGTTGCCCCCTAAAGCATGAGGTCGTTAATCTGTTGATGTCAGGTGAAATGCTTTATCATGAGGATCTGAAGTTTTTTCGAGCTGGAAGGTGACATGTAATAAGATACAATGCAATACATTATCTTCATAATATTTTCATGATCTAGTTGAGGTGGGCATTCCCATGCTCAGTTTTATAAATTCATTTTCATGTACATAAGACAGACAATCGTCTGAGTGCAAACTGATGATTCTGGTAGAGCCATCAACCTTTGGATTGGATGATTATCTGTGCAGTAAAGATGTACATTTGATGTCTTTATTTTCCTGAATATATATCGCAGCCCGGATGGATGAAATTAGATCCGGGGTCTTCAGTCTCGTTCAATCTTCACTCAAAGTACAAGTCAATCCATGTGAGAGATGTTCTGGAGTCGAACATGGAAAGACATCGCCTGATTACCAGCCAATGATGTAAGCTGTTAACAGGCGCGAGAGGAATCACTGATAATGATGATGACCCTCAAGGTACTATCGTACAATTTACGTGGTGTGAATAAGGGACTTGGCGTCGAACACCACACAAAATATTTCGGTCGAACGCCATTGATGTAAACCTGTCGCCGGAAGTGAGAAACTTGCCATTGAGGCATGCAAGCTTCAAAGTACTGAAAGAGTTGTTCCTAGATCGACTTCTTGGATAATGAGCTGATGTCGACAAGAAGCGATCCGTCATAGGAGGGCCTTAGTGAATCCCACATCAATGACATGGAATGGAGCAAATGATTTTAATGGAGGTGAAAATGATCTGATGATATAAGGTTCAGGGTGGCGGTCATGAAAGGATGGAGCGTAAATGTATTGCAGTGGATGAGACACAGGTGAATTCTCTGAGCGACTTCTCTTGAACATATCAGTGACACTGACATGATGGATTGGTAGCGTTAACCCCAAATATGGATGGTCTGATGGACCCATGGTGATATGACCAGTGAACGGAACAACCCAACTCGACTCAGATGCAGAGTGAAAGTGTCATGTTCAAGAGCGACTTGCTACCAATAAAGTTTCTTCAAGTTTTCTTCCCAATTTTTCCCCGGTCATTGTTGACCAGTACCTCTTTATTTTTGTCAAGCTTGAGGAGGATAACATATGCTTGTTCTATAATTTTCCCTTCGGGCAAACCCATCGCTATGTTTTAATGAGCCTAGCGATAGTGAAACTCGTTCTTGTCTGTATGGACAAGTTTGTCGCTATTGAGTTTTAACGAGTTTAATGACAAAGATAACTCGGTCCTTTTCAATTTTAGAGAGTCTGAAAAAGGGACGTAAAGAAAACTCCAATAATCCTTTTTCGTCATATAATCCCTTGAGTCCGAAAAAGTATAAAACAATACAAAAGGGATGAATTTTCGGTACTTTTAACGAGCCGAACAAAACAAGTGCTCGATCTTTTTGTGTAATAATCCCTCAAGTAAAAAAAGATTAAAATCTAAAGGAGGGATAGCACTTTCGGTCACTTTAATGAGCTGGAGAGGCCAATTGCTCGGCAATCTTTTAATATTTTATGAGTCAGATGAAAAGAGCTTAAAGGAGACTCGTTTTTTGAGGAACGAGTGATAAATTCGGGTAGCAGCTGATTCCAGGTAAGGTTTGGAATTTTCCAATCACGACAGTGTCACAAGTATGGCTAACCGGATCACTCTTCGCAGCTGTTCCTCAAAAAGAGTAAACAATCAAATGGAGGTGAATGATCGGCCAATACAGAGTGGAGGTGATGATGAGAATACGACCAAGGCTTCAAATGCTGATGATAATACATTCACGATGGTTATTTACCGGAAAATGGTTCATTTTTTAATGAGCTTAAACTATGGGGGAAAATTTGCTCATTGCTTATGTTTATTTTTTAACGAGCTTGAATTCCGCGTTAAAACTGCTCGATCCAGTCATATAATAAGGATGTCTCATTTAAAAAATGGCATTTTTTCAAAGCTTTGCCCCGCATCCTTTCTTTACGTAATTTAGGAAATGACCAATCCTACGAGTTTAAAGGGTTAGAGGACCTACAAATTTAAAAAATAAATGGTCGCTCCTCACTTGCATGCCAGAAGGTTTGCATGCCCCCAGGTATAGTGAAGTAGAGTTTCCAGGTTACCCCTCAATTTGCAGACAAAACATTTGTTTTATCGGTAAATGCCTACCTTTTAATAGAGGTACCTTATTCCGGTCTAACCCCATTTTCCTAAATGGACGGGTGTGTCAACCAGTCATATATCCTTCGCGGAAACCTACTTTATGCCCAAGGTTTTCCTGCCGAAACATACTAGGGTGCATGCCCCCTGGGTTTCAGTCATGTCCTCATGAATCACTCGCGCTCATTAGGTGGACGGACTGGGGATTGATGAGACATTCCTTGCATGAAAAGACCATTTAGGGATGGTATTTGACTATTTGCGATGTGTGAACCGGGGAATGAAAGCTGGTCTACGAGCTTGACCACTCTTCCTTCATGCGGAAAACACATTACTCTAAAGAGTGAGGAGACAATGGCTCCCATGCAATAAATATAGTCACGTCCAAGGAGTAGATTATAATCCAGGGGTCCTTGGACTACCATTACGTTCATGTGAACGGTTTTCTTTCTCAATGTTATCGGCACACTGGGAAGGATCCCTAACGGTCGACTGGTTCCTTTGTCAAAACCTGTTAGATTTCTCATTTCAAGTAAAAGCGATGGTGAACCAAGCGCTTTCCAATCAGTTGAGGAAATGACACTCACAGAAGCCCCTTCATCTATGATGGTACCGACCATGACCATTCTATATATTTGAGCAATGATTCGAAATGGTACACTAGCCAGTAAGTGGGGTCCGCTTAGTAGTTTCCAATCGAAGGAAACAACTAGGTTGCTTGGAGGTGGGACCAAATAGACGGCCGAATACGACTCTGACGAACTTCCTTCCTGCGGTAAAGGAACGGGTAGACTACCCCCATGTTCATCAAAGTCTGTGCTTACGAAGAGAATTTGGACGGTGTCGTTCTTGTTCTCTCCAGTGAGTGTATCATCTGAAGATGGATCCTCTGAAGGCAAGACCGCGTCAACTGCCGCCTCGACCTTTTGACTTTCGTCTGGTGTGGATTCAGATGGTTTATCTTCAATGATAGACGCTTCGGCCGACCACAACGACGTGTCGGTCAGATTTTCAAGTAGTGATGGACTTGGCAAGAGCTTCTTATATCCAGGAGGAAGCCGTAACGGTGAAACCGGACGGTCGTCCAAAACTCTTTTAGCCTCGTCTAAGAAGGGACAACGGTGGACGGCGTGATCGCCTTCACACAGTTTACAAGGAAATTTACATTTTCCTTTTTGTCCAGGGGCTTCACTTTCACTAGTTGACGGTGTATTTTCAACATGATCATTAGAGGTTGATGACACCGGATTGTGCAAACGAGGAGACCAGTCCCTTAAGATCCAAGGGATGCAAGGACAATCTCGATGATAGTGGTCTCCTTTGCAAATGACACATGGTGATTTATGCCTGGACGGTGCAGTGTGTGGATTTTCACTAGACGATGCCTTATCGCCCCTTTTCGCCTTTGGCTCCTTCTTCTTCTTCTCTTTCTTCTTCTTCTCCTTCTTCTTCTCAGTTACTTGATTTTTGGATTTACCAGCTTTATCAAGCCAAGGGGAAGGAGGAGAGGGAGAACTGGATGAAGTAGAAGGTTGGGGGGTAACTTTGGCATCATTTAGTTGCTGACTTGATTGTTCAGGAATGACGGTGTTCTGAACGACGGAGGTCGAGAAGAGCCATACGGGCAAGCCGATTGTCAATCCTGGAAGCAATAATGTGGCCATATGGGGTGCACCAACATCTCCCCAAGAGGAGAAAGGACTAGGATTTCCTCCAAGGGGAAATCCTTGGTTGGTGGACTCCATTTTTCTCAACCTAAGACCGACGTAGGAAAGGTGATGTTTATTCCAATTAAAATAAATTTTAGACTCGTTGACACAACTTGTTTTTTCAATTTTTAAGAGTCGAGAAAAAACAAAAGATGACTCTAGTCGCCTTCAATTTTTAATGAGCTTGAAGTGACAAGTGCTCAGATGGACCTTTTCCTTTAAGGAGTCTGAAAAGGAACGAAAGAGACTACTCTGGAAATCTAGATAGAGGGATTACCAAACCAATCACAAAACTGCAGAATACTTTTTATGGTACAACAGTCAATCTTCCCGAATGCTGTGTTCAGTGCATTGCGATCGATAGTGCGGTAGACACGGCTTCCTATGGATAAAGGATAAAGCCTATTGTGGTATCCCAATATATACTCGACGGTACGTGGGAGCATAAGTCCGTACTGGCACTTATCATCTCAAAGTGGAGGAATCACTCAACCAACAATGAAAACAACAGTTACCAGGCTTTACGACGCCAGAATACGTCTCTAGCCTAGACTTCTAAATGTTGTGCGTTAGGTTCCAAAGCATTTTTAGATTCATTAAATTTATTTCACAGTTGATCTTGCTTAAGAAATTTGCCTTTCAGGTTCACCGCGTGATGTAGATATACAATTCCTAAAATGCAATCTAAGATGATAAACAATCGTTTAATCTTCTTTTTTGCAATGAAAATCCTAGCTACTAAGGAAAGAGAGACGATATTCTTTCAACATAGAGCAGAGAGCACACACTATATGCACTGTCCTAAATCAAACCAACAAACAGTCTAAATGCAAATTCACATGCATGTATTTGTTTTCAGCCTTCTTAATGTGTGAATGATAAAAAGAAAGCTAAGTGAAAATCTGAATTATTTTTCAAAGCGACATTACTAACAAGTTTCTTTTCAAGACAAAATGAAGACAATGACGACACTTTGCGATTTGGAATTGAAAACTTGCTTTCGACACTTGAAAAACTACTAATTCAAATCAAATACAAGAGTAACAGTGTAATTGACTATCAAGAATAATTAGATTCTCTTCTATGACTGAAAACGACACTTGTGACACTTTCAAATCAAGAAACGACAGTTCAATTACACTACCTCTTTGTAGAAGAAACCTGAAAATGGATCACAATACATAAAAATTTTTACAGTTCATTGCACAATGGAGGCGGAATAATGGAAAGGAAGGGGGTTTCAACAGAGGTATACTGACTACAGACAGCAAAACTCCTAAATAGAGCTGAAAAGAGTGAACACAGAAACCAAAATCTAAGAGTAGAAGAGGTCTTGTCTAATCACCGCACCTTCAGACTTCAACTGGGTTCCAGGTCACTGTTTGCAGCTCAGTTTAGGGATTTAGGCCGAGCAAGCGGTAATCAGTAAATAAATCACAGGGGTAGATCTAAGGAGGTTACTAGAGCCACCACAAGGGCAATTAGAGAGCTTGTAAATCGATTGTTCAGTTCATAAACAAAACCCGGAGATAGACTGAAGCAGCATTGATCTACTTTGCACTTGCATAGCAAATGTAGTTCGAAGGCTAGCTGGTTTGACTTCAGGCTCCGTCTGTAAGTTTATAAAGTAAACAAATATAGACAAACAAACAATCTATTCGTTCCCCAGTAGAGTCGCCATTCTGTTATCGGGAAATCTAGTGTCTATGCAGAGCTGCTAGTCCCACTAAGGCTGGTAGCTACCTTATAAACAAACAAACTAAATCCACTTTCATTTTCCTTTATGAGAAGTAGATAAGAGGGGAAAGAAGGAGACCATCCTCTGTCTTGCGCTTGGTTCCTTGCTTGATTCCTCTCCCTTCTGATAGATCTTTTCCACTCGCTTCCTCGTCTACCCAGCTTCAAAGAGCATTTGTAGAATCAAAGCAGCATAACACTATCCAAGAACATAGATATACTATCATAAGCAATATAGGACCAGATATATATTGACCACACAAATGCATATATCATCAATAATACAAGAATGTGGAGGAAAACTTAAATAGCTTTATTAATAATCAAGAATAACAAAGAGGATTACAACCAATTGTTCTGACCTAGCATCATACTCTTAGCAAGAAAGCCCTTCTTCACCTCATGAAAAGCTTAGATCACCGAACACTATGATGTTACACCAAGAAACCAGCAACACTTCCTTACAAGATACAAAGTCCAGCCTCTGGATCTCTGGGATGAGGGATCCATATATAGATGTTTGCAAGGGGGGTGAGTCAGCTTTTGAGATTTTGTTAGTGTCCTCTCTCTAATATTTCTTGATTCCACTTAGAGATTGATGATCTCTTACTCATCCTTGGGCAAATGCAGAGAGGCAAGTGTCACCGGAGAAGTTTCTGGAAGATTCCATGATCCTCCACCTTGCAGATTGACCCTGCCATTTGTCCACTCTCGCTCATCGCACCCCATAGAAGGGCTTTTCAGTATGCATCGCACCTCCCGTGTGTATTTAGGTGGGATGCAGCGCACTTTGACCATGGAGCAGGTGAGATGGTCCATTTTTGACCAGTTCTGAGTAGTTTTTCATGGAGAACTTCTGGGAGAAGATGTAATCAGTTGACCTTGTTCTTTTAGAGGTTGGAACAACACTTTTAGGGACTTAAGAGCCCTTGATTTATGGACATTTATGATTGGGGTTGCAGTGCCCAAAAATGTCTATAACAACAAAAAGGAAAAATCCTAAGCCTTTACTAGGGATCTAGCTATGGTATCAAACTTCTGAATTCCCAATTGATGGAAACAAGAAACTAGTACTAACATACAACCAAATTAAACAATGAAAAATAAAGACTCTACCTAGGTTGCTACTTGCCAACAACTAGAAACAAAATCAAGAGAAATAAAATAGGAAATATGCAACCAAGGTCATACCAAAGAACCTCTAAATCATCACATCTAGCCGATTTTGTGAACAAGAGACTTGGATAAGAGTGTATATAGAGAGTTACAGTGACCAAGATACCCATAGACTCAATCATAAGCTAGATCAAGAGGAAAAGTCCACACAATTCCCAAAATAAGAAGCTATAGGTATAATCACTCCATTTTAGACAACATAAGGCAATGATCACTACCCATTGTGCCTTCAAACAATGATTAGTCACTCTATACCAAAATATTCAGGGCGATGAAGGAAGCAAGTGATTTTTTTTCATATTTGGATCATATTTATCAGATCCAGTAAATTTGATGGCTTAGACAAAGATGAAAGATGAAATCAAGAAACAAACAAGACTACAAATGTAAAGAAACCAAGGAATTCAAAAGAATGAGAATGAATCTAAATATCCATCCCCAACAATGTCACCACTTCTATTATAAGGAAAATCTCCCTATTTTTAGGTGAAGTTTCCCATAGACCTACACAAAATCTATGATAGAACAGAGGATAAATTGGTCACTATTTATCCCTATATCTAATACCCCAAACCATTTGACATGCAAGGGATGCTAAAGTGATGAAATGAGTGTATATATTTATGTGAAGGTTGTGTGTGTGATTTTAATTGGTATGATTTGTAGGAATTTACAGGGTAAGTTCCTTAGATTGAACACCAAATGACACTGCTCACAAAAAGATCACATATCAGTACACCAGTGTTCTTGACCTGGTTAACACCCTCGAAGAAGGAAAAAATCCATGGCCTGAGCCAATGAGGCCACTTTAGGAAATTTATTAATGTAAAAGAAAGAAAATTTACATAAGCTTCTCTCATGAAAGGTCACAAGACAAATGATCCTCCATGCTCTTTAAATAGTTCAAGTGTTAAGCCCCGGATCAAGTGTCGGTAATATCGAGGAGAGAATGAATTGTCAGATCACTTAATGTCTAGAACATATTGTGATCGTCAGATTGTAAGTTACAAAAGGTACATACTAAAGAAACACACTTTACCTCACTATACACTAGACCAAGTTATACTTAATTATTTCCTATGTGTTGAAATATCCTAACACCCCCCCTTAAGAACAACTTGGGATAGGATTGAAGGATGTACAAAGATGACACAATAGGAGAAGGGAGGAGGCATTAGAGCCTATCCCCCCTTAGTGACCGTTCATTAGAGAAGTTTATGTAAATTTTGTTTCTTTTACATTAATAAATTGCTTGAAGTGGCAGCGTTGGCTCAGATCAAGGACTATTTCTCTCTTTGAGGGTTTTAACCACATCAATAATACTAGTGTATTGATCTGTGATCTGTTTGTGAGCGGCGTCCTTTGGTGTTCAATCTAAGGATCTTACCCTACAAATTCCTACATGATTGTTGAATGCCTTTCTCCAGCTCCTGAAGATCCCGCTTCATTTCTCAATACCTATATCCTACACACAATGAATATAAGACCTACTAATCCTACCATTATTAACAATAAGATTTTAAGAGATATTATAGATATAATATAGATAGCTCAGGAATATTCAGATTTGATTACACAATGCACTTGACATTATGTATATTAAAGGGAAACAATGATATATATATTAAAATAAAAAATTGTAGGTGTTATATCTTGATCACCATTGCAACCCATCATGACTCTTGACTCCACACTCCTCCTTGGTTCACACCCATAAGAAAGATTAACTCTGAATGCAAGATGATATAAAAATGACTAGTGTTTGCAGATTTCTGTGGTGATGATCTTGTAATTGTGATGTTGGAAATTGCTCCATAGTTTACATTTTTATTTCGACATTTCGAGTCCAAACCAAGACCCATCGTAAAGACAAAGGTCAAGAAGAAGTTAATGAGAAATGCGTAATAAATAAAGAAAGGGTAAATCAAAAAAGACAACATAAAGAGATCGATTTAATTAATTTGATATAAGTTGAAAGTAGAATTAATATATCTAAATATTAATTTAAATATGTCCTAATCTAAATATGAGTGGAATGCTTTAATTTAAATATAAGTTGAGAGTGGTAATATTAATTTAAATTTATTAATTTGAATATGTATTAATATACTTCAATATTAATTAATATATATAAATATTAATTTAATTTAAATATATTAATATATTTAAATATTAATTTGGATATTAATTTAAATATAAGTTGAATGTAAAATCAATTAGTTTAATTCTTTTAAATCGTTTAGGGCAATGTTTATACTTTTAATAGTTATATTAGAATTTGTAGTGTTTTAATTTTGTTTAAGATTTTAATAGTTGATGAAATTAATTAAGTTAGTTTTAAGTTAATTTATTAATGTAATGAAATGATTTAAATCATTCTATTTCTTAGTTAGTATCATTAATAATTAATGATATTGATTAAGGAGTAGAGGGATGAGGTGGTTAAGGGAGGAGGATTACTTATAGATTAGATATTATAGTTTTGCGTGAGCAAGGGATCTAACTCCTATTAACCTCAATTCCACTGTCTCTATTGAGATTGTTGGGATGTTTCATGATTTCCAAAGCCTCACACATTTTCCTTTTATAATAATGGTTTTCTTTAGAGATTATTTCCATGTCTTCCAAACCTACATGGTGACTAGTCTTAAAAGAGTGTTCGACGAGTGTTGAGGATCTAATTCTCCCTTCCCTGATATCTGCAACATGTTCCTTAAGTCTTATTTTGAAATATCTTCCTCCAATATAACATTTACCACATGAGAACTTGATTTTATAAATGCCTTTTTATTGGAAGTGATCCAGGCCATCTTTTATGGTTCTCATCCTATGTTGTATAGTATCCAAGGGTTTGAAAGAGGTTGATATTCCTTTCTTTCTTAGTACTTTGGCTAATTTATCTATAAAACCTTGGATGTAAGGGAGATATGCATTTCCATTTAGGGTTTGAGAGCAGGATGAGGGGGGTCTAGTTGCGACTCTAGATTTAGCTTTAATGATAACTTTATTGATGTCTATGAACATGTAGCCAATGTTTAAGAAAACATTTCTCAGATACTCTATTTTTTCATCTATATGCTCTTTGTCTAATATCCTCAATTCTCTGGTGAAGAGAGTGTTGAGAACCCCCATTTCTGGGATGGATGATGATGGGAATCAGCATGGAGGTAGCTATCTATGTGAGCCTTCTTTCTGAATACTTTGTGACCCAATGAACCATCTCTTTTTCTTAGAAGAAGAATATCAAGGAACAAAATGAAATTGTTTTCCTCAGTCTCCATTGTGAATTTAATGTCACTAGAAATGTTGTTAAGGTGGTTTAGAAAGTTGTTTAGCTCAAAATCCCCATGTGACCGATTCACACTAGTGTCACCAATGAACCTTATCCAATATTTGGGTTTAAGAGGGTAGAATTCCAAGGCTATCTTCTCAAATTTATCCATGAAAAGGTTGGCTACTATGGGGGATAATGGAGACCCCATATCCACCCCTGTGGTCTGTTCGAAGTACTCACCCTGGAAGGTGAAGAATGTAGAATGAAGACAAACTTCGACAAGTGTGGTAGTCCCTAGGTCCGTAACCTAGCACTTAGTAATAATATGAGGTTGTAGAAGAAAATCACCAAGGTAAGTACAAACCAACTTTGGAAGCTGGGATCTAGCGCTGCCAGCTTCAGAGAGGGCTCTCTCTATAAGATTTAACTTTGTTGGATTGAATATTAGGCTAGCTATGAATTTTGGGGTTTGATTTATATTTGAATGGTTGGTTGATAACTAGATTACCATTGGGCTATGGAGTCTGTTACATAAAATATGGATCAACTACAACATCTACAGATAGATCTCATAGGGTAGGGTAGCCAAACCAAATGGATTCTTTAAGGTCTGTGAAATGGAGAAGAAGAACAGATTAAGGTTCACTTTAAATATAGAGAATTGTTACCTAAATTCTATATTTAAATATCATAAGAAAACATTGAAATTATTCGTAGCCGGGTGGAGAGTGTAGATTTAAACAAATTCTGCCTTTTACTTATCTATTGAACAATTTAGATTTGAAAAAAAATATGTGCTATAAACATATAAGATGATAGATGCACTTCACCAACAACTTGACACAAGAATCCTATGAAAACAAATTGATGCTTCAACAATATACAATAGTGTTCTTCGTATAAAAACCAACCCTTGATACTTCTGAAGATGAAGTATTTATAATTAATTTACAAAAAATATCCTGTCAGAATGACTAGGATGTATCTAAAAATAATCAAATTGAATCAATCTAACTTATTACAATGATATCAGGGAAATTCAAACTGTCTGAAGTGGTGGCACTGAATTGGTGGAACAACTAGCTGTCTGGCGCTCAAATTCTACATGTGCTGTGATGCTGAGCTGTGCACCCAAAACTACTTTTTACTCTAGTAACTCACAAAGTTTATCCCAATGTTGTTCACTTGGGATAGTCATCTTCAACAACTTTCTATACACTTCATCGACTTCAGTATATTTGGAAAATGTCGGCTTGGTGATGAATAGAATTTTAATTGCATACTAAATGTCGAGATCGTATGCCAATGCTTCCAGGAACGCCTTTCCTGTCATACTGAATCTTCCAGCTGCAACCTTTGAACTGTCTCTTGCCTTGGTCATAATTTTCTCACTGTAATCTGACCATGTGTTGAGCTTATCATTAATAACTAACAAGTTTGGAAGTCCTTTCTTGTAGAGGGGCTCCAACTTGGTGAAGAATTTTTGTACACTAGTGTCCATAATTTGACACTTCTCTTCAAGCTGCCTCATTAGATTTCTTTTAGTCAACACCTTCCTGACTTCCAAAATCATTTATGTTATGTCTTCAATTTCCAACTCTTCTAATTCCTGTCTATTTTTGGAGTTAAGAAATTTGATGAGCTCAGTGGCTTCACTGGGTTTATCTCCCAACTGCTTTCTGACCTGCTCGATGGCTTCATTGGACCGTTCAATCAACTCTTGTTGCTAAAAAATAATTTGGATTGAAGGCCAAATGTCTATCATGTCTTCATTGATTCATTTGTTTCCAGATATTCTCTTTTACCTGTGCCAATGTATTACCCATGGCACAATATTTTTCCATCTTCTGCAATCTCTGGGACAATGTTTGGGACTTCTATGTTTCTGTCAGGAGGGAATTTTCAAATCTTGTTCTCTGTTCCTGTAGGAATTTCACCTCCTACCTTAGTTTCTTTATCTCTTCTCCCTGTATAGACATGTTTTCCATGGATTCAACCAACTTAACTAAATCATCTACAACTGATGTGGGAAGCACTGTAGAAGTTCCTGTTATCGTGGATGCTATAGGGATACCTGTTTGAAGTAGAGATGAAATTGGAACTGCATCAAGAGGAACCACTACTAGTTGTGAACTTTGTTCCTTTTATTTTATCAACTTGTCCATCTCTACCTCCATCTCTTTGATTTGTGCACTCTGTTGCATTGGAAGCTTCATCATCCCTTCTTTTTGTAGCTCTGTCTCTCCAAGTTCCTTGGCATAGGGATCTTCTATTACAGGCAGATTCAATTGCTTCTTTAGTGCTACTATGTCAGTATTTTTCTTCCTGATTATCTCCTCCATGGATTTTGAATTGTCTGGATCAAAGCTTGCTTTGATCACCATTTCCTCCAAGTATTTAATTTTGGTATCTTTGGCAAGAGAGGAAACTTTCTCCAATTTAAGCTGAGATTGCACATTATTTAAAGTAAGTTGTAATTTGGAAGCAGTGATAGCAGTCTGTGTGAAAGTAGAGTATACCATTTCTCCAGCTTGCCTGTGCATATCTATTTGATCCAAAGGATGGACATCCTTTGCCTCAAATTCAAAAGTAGTTTGTTTGAAATTTGTTGCTGACTTTGGTTGAGGGACCTGGGCCTGCAAGAATGCCATATGCATTCTTCCCTTCTCTATATCATATGCTAAAATAAGCCTGTGCTGGATGGAGGAAGACTGCTTCTTGAATTGAGCAGAGATATTATCATGAATGGCTTCATTCCTTTGTTTAATCTCTTTATATCTCTGAAAAATATCCAACTGCCTCTGCTTTGTAGATGACTCTGGTGTCTGAGGTATCGTAGCTGGAATTTCTTTAGTAGCCAAGGATGATGGAGACTCTGTGGTACCACTATCCAATTTAAAAGTTTGAAAGCCTGAGAGTACAATAGTGCCCTGTGTGTCCTCTAGTGTTGGGAAGTCTATTTTAGAGCCTGTTTTAATCTTCTTTGTGTATATTTTGAACTCTTTGGCTGAGACTTCTATAATTGATGGAGAGTCATCGTCTCTTGGTCTCTTATCTGTCTTTTCTCTGGGTATGGGAGTCTCTGAAGTTGTCCTAGAAAGTACCTGCTCTTCGGCCTCCTGCAATGTATTCTCTACCCAAGTGTGCTGGTTCATATACTTCTCTATTTCAGGCCTTTGAGTATGCACATAGGGAGTAGCTTTTTGTTCCACTCTTAACTCGGAAATTACCCTAAAGCGGTCATAGGAATAAGTGAAACTGAGAGGGAAATTCATTTGTTTCAGTAGGAGGTCTGCTTCCTCTCCTGCTGCTCTACTGTTGCAGATGAAAGGTCCTATCTGTGTTTTAATCCAGAATTGAGATTTCTTCTTGGCTGCCATGAAATGAATGTTGTCTAGATGAATTATTTTCCTGATATACTCCAAGGAAAATATTCTCATTGGAAGATACTTGGGAAGCTTGTATGGTGGCAACTCTGAACCATAAACTCTAATTTCTGTGAATGACTGGTAAAGGTACCAGTCCCCTGTTTTCACCTGTTCACTGAGCTGTAAAATTTTCTGAATGTCCTCACTTATCCTTGGAATCTACTGGCCACTCAACAAACAAGTTGCTGGATACACAAATTGATCGATGAAGTTTGTGAAGCTGAATTCCTGTGATTGTCTTCTGATTAAGGAGGTCCAAAAGACAATAGACTGCAACTCTCCTTGTTGATCAAGCTTTTGCACTGCAAAGGGAAACCTATATGTTTGAAAGAAAATGAACATGTACATGAGAATAGAAGAATATCTGAACATTCCTTCAGTTAGAAACTGAAGGAATTGTTCATGAATTACATTTTCTAAGAAGTGACCATAGTCAAAGGTGACTGATAGTCCTTCTTCTGAAGAAAGGGTGGATAGAAAGCCTAGAATAGGCTCATCTACCCATTCATCTAAATAGTAACCAAGAATGGATGACAAGATAGAGATAATTTGTCTAGTCCTTTGAGGGAACCTAGAAGAGGGATAAGCAGGAGGGAATCACTGGGGTAGCAATACCATACCACGTGGGTTCATATTGGGGGATATATATTGAGGAAAAAATGACATAATATATTGGGGGATATATAGGGGGTAAAGGGTTTTTATATTGACAGGTATAAAAAATGGAGCTCAAAATTGATGAAAAAATATAGAGGGGTATAAAAATGTTAATAAAAAATGGATACCTACAATATCTAGTGGAAGTAGGGGTTTTTTAAATTGGGAAAGTGTATTGGGTTCATATTGGTAGGGGGTTAATTAATGTGATTTTTAGAGATATTTTCCAATATGTAGTCAAATTAGGGGTATTGTTTAGTATGCCATGAATGCACATGATATGTCATAGGTTCATTGAGTGAAGCCCTTGTGGGGATAAGGGGGATTTTTCTTAGGGAGTTGAGAGTCTTCAAGGAGGAAAACTTAAAAAATTCTAGCTCTCTGGGGGAAGGTTAACTTCTGATAGATTTCTCTGAGAGCTTCAAGGGAAAAAGGGGTAAGGGAATCACTGTAGGGGACTTGCAGCATTTGATTTATGCTCTCAGATGTAATGGTGAAGAGGATTTCACCATTGGGGGAAATAATAGCCCTCTTACTTGGAAGGTAAGAGGCATGGAATTTTAGGAAGAATTCGGGAAAGTGATAGGATTGGGGGAAAACGAATAGAGGAAGTCTGGACTGCCAAAGATTGATTTCATCAGATTGATCGAGGTAATTATCCTGAAACCAACAACGTAATTCGAAGAGATCGAATTCACACTATGTTTCGACTATCTTGTAATCTCTGTCAGCGAGCAAAATGTGATCTAAATCCATAGGGGAGTAAGCATTGGATTCACTATAGTGATGACTTTGGGAGCCATTGTAGTAGTAGAATGAATGGGGGAAAGATGCGGCAAAAGGAATTGACAGCGAGTTTCAATAATTCAGGAGAACCTTCGGTGGCAGCACCTCTGTAAACTGATCAGAGACAAGCAATGGATGTTAATGGCAATTGGGATATCAGTGCGAACAGGAGGCAGGAGCAATGTTGATAAGGCGAAGAAGAAAAGGTGTAATCGTGGATGAAAATTCAGTTTTTATAGGCCACAGACCGGGCTTAACCATTAGATTAACGGTCATGATACTGCATTAATTTCAGTAATGGCGCGGGTAAATGGAAAGAACAATAAAGGCAGGTGCAACGGTCGCGGATGTGGAAAATGATGATAGGCGGGTGAATGGCGTGGGACCGTTGGTGGGTGTAACGAATAAAATATATAAATAATATAAATATAATGTAAATGATAATAATCATAATTAATTATTAGTTAAGTAGTAATTAGGTTGAAGAGGCATGTCTAATAAGACATGACTCTTCACGAAGAGACACTTGCATGGTATATAAGCAAGCCTCTTGTTCTCATTGTAATTCATCATCATTCTTATTCTTATTCACATATTGAATATAATATTTATATCCTTAATGGATAATTTGATATTCCAAGTCTTTTGGAGTAATTAATCTTAAGAAGGAACTTTGTTCACTTCATTTGGTATCAGAGCCACGTTTGGCTGATCACCAGGCCATTGGCTATCGAAATTCGTCAACCTTGTCGCTGTACAATTGAAGCATTTTGCTCAATATTTGGAAGTTTCTCCTTTTCTCCGTTTTTCTAGGCCTTTGGCCATAAAAAAAAATTAACCCAAAAAAAATATAAAAGTAAATAAATTAAAAAAAGAAGAAAAAAAAGTAAAAGAAAAAACAAAACAGATACAAAATCTCATACCAAGTATATTTAAAACTTTTTGCGTGGAGAAGCCCGTGGTTTTAAAAACAACCCATGGCATTTTAAAAAGTTAAAAGAGAAAAAAAAAGAAAAACAAAAAACAAAAGGAATATGTTTTACTTTTTATGTGGAGAACATTTTAACGGAGGTTTTAAAAACAACCCATGGTAATAGCCCATGGTATTTTAAAAGTTAAAGGAAAAAAAAGGATACAAAAGCTCTTACGTGAAAGGTAAATATTACTTTTTACAGGAGGTTTTAAAAACAATCCATGGTATTTTAAAAGTAAAAGATATTTTGATAACATTGGAGAAAAAAGGTGTGATCTAAATAATTTTAATCGTTCAAATCTAAAGATTGTGACGGTACCAAGAGTCACGTCTCATCCAAATTTTCTAAGAAAAAGAAATATTATTATAATTATAAAAGGGATACTATATAAGCCTTATATAGTTACATATAAAAGGTACCAAGAGTCACGTCTCATCCAAATTTTCTGAGAAAAAAAAATATTATTATAATTATAAAAAGGGATACTATATAAGCCTTATATAGTTACATATAAAAGGAAAAGCGGGTCTCAAAAAAATTATATATAATTATAATTTTATAATATATATAAATTAAAATTATATAATATATATAATTTATAATTATATATATATTAAAAAAGATATTATTATTATATAATTTTTTTATAAAAAGAGAGTAAAAAAAAAGGCAGAATTGGCAAAAGATATAAGTAAGGGATAAAGGAATATAAAGTTTAGGGTTCAATTTTATTTAACAGAAAGTGAGAGAGATTATTTAAAAAAAAAAGGCGCATAAACGATAAGTTTTGAAGGAGTAATAAAGCTTTAAAGGTATTTAAAAAAAAAGAGAAGTAAATTTAAAAAAAAGAAAAAAAGAAAAAAATATGGAATCCCTGAGTTGGGAACAAAAACAATCAATCACAAGAGGTATAGAACAATTAATTACAAGAATGGAGTGACAGACTGAGTAGAGAAAGAGAATGAATTCCTTCTTAGATTCTCTATATCCATCATCACTTCCACAGAATGATGTTATCCAGTGTACCGAGAAAGTGCGGCTAAAAGATCAAGAGAGTGACAAAATAGCCAAGATTCAACAAAGCAAGGAAGTGTTAGAATGCGAACATAAAAATCTTGTGGATATACATTACAAAGAAATAATGGAAAAGGACGAAGAAATTTCTCGTCTCAAGGACCACGTCAAAAAATTACCAGCACAAGTAAAGAAGACTAAAGTCTCAAAGAAAGAACTCAAGTAGCATTTATCAGAACAAGAAGAGGAAAAATTGCATTTAAAGAACCTTAATAAAAATTTATTAGAACAAATCAGAGATCTAAAAGATGAAAAACTTAAAATTCAAGACACTAAAAATAAGGTTGATGAATCAAAAACCAAAGAACTTTTACATCTGAGAAACCATAATCAAAGTCTGCTCAATCAAACTAAGAAACTTAAGGAAGATAAGAAAGCATTAAAAGATAAGTTGGAACAAGTCACTCAAGAAGAAGTATCGAAATCTCTAGTCAAAACAGTTCAAGTTGATGACAAAACAACAAATACCGATCGAGTGAATATGACAACTCAAGAAGACAAGTCAGTTGGAGAAACGACACACGTAGATGTTGCAGTTCAGACAATGGACATCCCAAGTGAATGTTCCATAACCAATTCAACAACATCTTTGCCAGAAGAAAATCTAAAAACTTTATATCACTATCTGAATCATGAGAATAGACAAATCAACCAAGCTGTGTATCAGGACCATTAAAGCCGTAGACAACAAATTAGTGTTTCAGAGAATAATGACATAATATCAATTCCATCTTATGCTAAAAAGTCGTTACAAAATTCCAATGATCAAAATACTATACAGAAGATTAATTTGGGATGGTCTGATCCCTTCTCAGTGCGACAATTTTGTTTGTCACTAAGAAGATCATATCAGCTTGTATCAACAAAGATGACTGTTCCAAGAGAGAAAGACTTTCAAAGCTGAAAAAGAGATCAAGCCTTTTTTCATCGACAAGCTTTGAGGAAGAAGGCAATGTAATGAATAAAATATATAAATAATATAAATATAATGTAAATGATAATAATCATAATTAATTATTAGTTAAGTAGTAATTAGGTTGAAGAGGCATGTCTAATAAGACATGACTCTTCATGAAGAGACACTTGCATGGTATATAAGCAAGCCTCTTGTTCTCATTGTAATTCATCATCATTCTTATTCTTATTCACATATTTAATATAATATTTATATCCTTAATGGATAATTTGATATTCCAAGTCTTTTGGAGTAATTAATCTTAAGAAGGAACTTTGTTCGCTTCAGCGAGAGTGATGGAAGGAGGGACACGTGGTGTGATTGGAATGGTGGTTGATAAGGGACGTGGAGGTGACAGTTGGCGAGAAGGAGGGTTGCAGTGAGAGGTGAAACCGCTTTTGGAGGGGGGGGGTAGGTGGGTAGGCAGTATATGGTATGCGGGGGGGGGGGGGGGGGTAGGTGCGTAGGTAGTATATGGTATGTGATGGGGGGGGGGAGTCCGAAATCACCAGGAGGGGACACGTAGCAGGCGGGAAACAACTTTTCAGACCCCCCCTACTGTTAAAGAGTATCATTGCGGGGGGGGTGGGTCCAAAAATGCTTACGGGCCGTCGGATTTATGTGAGGGGGTGATCAAGTATGATGAGATGGGTGGGGTTTAACACCAGTCAGTCCCATGAAATATTTTGAGCATATGCATTATAAACCAAAGTCCAATACTTTGGACAAATAACCACTTTACCAATTACATCAAAAATCCATTATTTCCTATTCTAATGAAATTTTAAAACAAATAAGGGTGCATTTAAAGGTGCAAACCCTGTCTATTTTTTCATTCTTAAGAGACTAAGAATATTTATTTCAAACACTAAACTAATCTACTCAACTGCATTAATCCAGATTAAACTGTTGGATTAACTTTATTCACCTATTCTACCTATCTAATCTTAGCCAAGATTACACTGTTTGGCTAAGTTATTCACTCTAATCTAATTAACATAAATTGAAACTTGCTTGAACATGATTAAACTGTATGTTTCAAGCAGAAAGGTATTGTGGCATTTAAACAAGCTGCACACAATTTCATGAATTTATTCTTTACAAAGTCAGAAGACTAGTAGTGGCACTTAAACTAGCATCACTTTCACATTTATTCATTTTTTTGTGGGGTTCATTTATCATTTCTTTTCTTTTTCCTTTTTTTTTTTTTTTTTAATTTTAATTTTTTGTATTTATACCCTCTTTTCATTTTTCTATCTTTTTTGGAAATCATTTGCAGTAAGCAATATTATTTACAATCTGAAATACTGAAATCAATTATTCAATGATCATTTGATCCTATAAATTATAGGACCCTAACAGATCCTAAAACATGTGGTTACATACGTTGAGGATGTGAGAGGATGAATCTAGACAACTATGCATTGGTAAACTTAGAGTCCAGTAAGAGTTCCTAACTCCATTAGACGAGGAAATCCAACTCAAGCGATCTAATCTCCTCAAAAAAGGCCAAATCTATAAGTTTTGGAGGGTCATCACCTATTGCTATGGTACAAACAAGGATCATCACTTTCTGTTAGACCATAAGGAGTGATGAGTCACTGCTCGTAAGTGGACAATGGGTGACAAGCTGCTTATTTTTAGTTTCTAGGGACATGCAATAATGCCTTAAAATTGTACCTCAAGAAGACTCAGGGTGACAATTAAGGTTGTAATAGAACATCAAATAAATTATTTGTTTTTTATTCCTAGATATAATACCCTAAATCCTTTAACATGAAAGAAAAAATAAAGTGAGGAAATGGGTCCATACCTTCGTGTGAAGGTTGTGTGTGAGATCTTAACTGGTAGTTGAAGACCCTATTCCAACTCCTAAAGATCTTGATCTAGCTCATGATACCTATATTTCACACACAATGAATGGAAGGCACACCAATCCCACCTTTCCTAACAATAAGAGCGTTAAAGATGTTGAGATATAATCTAAATTGTTTTGTAAAATCTAGATCTGAATACAAAATGCATTAAAAATTATATATTGAATGGGGAAACAATGAAATCTGTATTAAAATGATAAATTATGGTAGTTATACCTTGAGCATCATTGCAACCTATCAATGCTCCTTGACTCACACCCACAAGCAAGGCTAACGTTAAATGCAAGTTGAATACAAGTAAGGCTCTCTAAGATCCCACAACATGTAGTTGCGTATTTTCTCTGACCATCTCCCTTTGAACTGGTTTCCTTAAATCGACTTGTTGGGGATATGAGATGATAAATCTAGTGGTAGAATATTTAAAATATGCATAAACATATACAATATGAAACACAAAAAAACTTTACTAATCTAACCTCCTATGCATCATAATAAAATTTAATCATCAAAAGAAAGGAGCCAAAGGGAAAGGACACACCAGATTTACATGGTAAACCCTGATGGGGGCAACATCCACGAGAAGGTAATATTGTCTTTGCTATCTTTAGAAATCTCCAATACTACAAAGAGCACCAATAGAAATGTTTCACCATTTACAAATATAAGACTTTGATATTTTGTTTTTGTGTATCTCATTGGGCTTCCTAACCTCTATTATTTAACAAAATATATTGAGGTGTTACATTCGAATAATACATATTGAATAATGTAATTTCATCTCTTTATATAATAGATTATTACGAGGGTATTTTACTCCATGGTGAATGCGAGATATACCACTTTTACCTAAAATTAGATTTTCTTTCGACATAGCCTAGACATTATTACCCTCCATAAAGACACATTGCAACATCTTGACCCCTAGGTCTTGGAAAAATTAGAATATAGTATGAGTTCCCAAGTAAATTAGATAAGGAAATCCAAGTTAATCTTTCTAATCTCCTCAAAAAAGGCCAAACCTGGAAGCTTTAGAGTGTCATACCTTATTGTTAACATACAACCAATGATCATTGCTCCTTAATATAGTGCAAGGGGTGATGATTCATTGCTTGTTAGTGGACAAGGGGTGATGAGCTATCCATTTTTAGTTTTATAGGGACAAGTAATAATGTCTCAACATAGTATCATCAATGGGTCTCTTAAGTAGACTCTGGGGTGGAAAATAAGATTGTAATAGAGAGAAAACTTGAAAGGGTTGAATATGAACGTATTCAAAGATTCAAGAGCTCTTGTCCCATCAAATACCCTATATTATTAAGAAAGAATTTAATTAAATTATTTGAGTTATCTTTTGTCAAACCATTCTCTTAGACTATCCTCCACTGGATCATGATTTGACACATTTGGAACACTTGTAATTTTCACTAACTCTTTCTGTCACTTTTCTTACTTCCTTTCCATTACATTGGAAAATGATAGAACATCATCCAAAAATAATAGATGGGTTAAAGCTAATGATATACAAATATGATTTCTAGTGACAACCCTTAACATTTTTTCCCCATTAAACCCCTGCTTAAACCTTTAACAAATAATAGGAAAAGGAAATGGCACACTTCAAAACAAAACACAGATAAAATAACAATGAAACTTCAAGATTTATTTATTTAATACACTCGAGACTTTTCCTGTTCCCCAACATGCTCATTCAACTCCATTTATATCTAAGGATGAGAGGATCTTGACACTTCAAGAGATGACTTCTCTCCTATAAATTTGGAGGAAGTTTGAAATGATTTTCTAGGAAGTTTGAAACAATTTTCTATCTTAACTACATGCTAACTAATGCAAACAATTTTGATTACTAAGAGTCTATCTAGAGTACACATAATAGGATTTCTAGAATTATTACAAAAGTAGTTCCCTATTCTAGAACTTAAATAAAATAAACTTTTGATTCTCTTGCATCAATAAAGCATATCAAGGGCACCCTTAATTTGATCCCCTAGAAAGCTTTAAAAAATGAGGAGCATAACCATTAAGAAGATTCAATGGGAAAACTTTTTCCAAGGAAAAAAATGAATCTTTTATTTCCAAAAAGTTAAAGAACATGTTCTACAAGTGCTCAAGGGACATTAGCAAAAGGGAATTATTGTCCTCAAGCTTTAGTGGTTGATACAACCACCAAAATCATCTAAAAATATACAAGGAAAAACTTCAATGGGAAAACTATTGAAAGATATAATGAGTTCCACTGTTAGCCTTGTTCATGTCCATGGTTGTAGGTTTTTTTAAATCTGACCAAATTTCAGTCAAATATATACAAATATTTGATGTGCCATTGGTTTCATAAATGTTATATACAATGGAATCAAGGGAGCCTCTTGAGGGAGCTTCCCATTCATTCTCTAAGAGATCAAGGGGCCATGTTGGTTTTACTAGTATTGAAATTGAGAACCACCATTATTTTTGTGATAATAGATAGTTGAATAATCATGGTGACATTTATTGATAATTCACAATGCATTCTTGAATCACCAAGAAGATTGGTTTCTTTGTACTACTAGTTTCCCATTTCACATGATTGAAAGGTGATGCATGAAATTTTAGCATTGGACTTTAGGTAATTAAGAGTATCCTTGTTTTAGCATGTCATAAAATGGTTTTCAACAATCATAAAAGAAAATAAAAGAAACTTGAGGGAATTTTTGACATATAAATACACTGTCAACATGATTATAAAATTATACAATAAGGAATATAAATTAAATGTAAATGATAATGTTTTCCTTAGGTATAATGATTATGATTGTTATGCGAAATTTATGATTGCAGATAAAAGTAATTTCCCTAGACCTAGTGGACTATTCTAGAACAACAGAAGACAAAGAAAATAGAGTTTTCCTTAGAGAAATTTAAGAATGGGAAATAAGCCTACTTGGAATCCCTCACAAGCTTTACTTTCCTCCTTGCTTGTAATCTCCAATCATAGCTCCAAGTGCTATAATTAGAACATGCACATGCAACTAAAGAAAGGCAAGGGTTCACAAAATCTAAGTAGCATAATCCAATTACTCTATTCAATGGATCAACAAGGAATTGAAATATATGAATGTAAATGTAACACAACACATATAGGAAAAAAAGATACTCTTTGTATTAATAGAAGCAAGAGGGAGTTTACAACCAAAAATAGTAGTTGATCTTGCAGAGATCTCCCCAAGTTGACTTGTCCTTCCTTGTCACAAAGCACACCTCAATGTCACCCTAATGCATGAAGATGATGACTCCTTTAGTTTCAAGGAAGAGACATGAGAGCATAATTAGTCTCCAAAATCCAACCCTGATGTTATGGATGGTAGTAAATTTATAGGAGAGCGATGGTATTTTAGGATTTACCATAATGAGCTTGAGATCTATTTATGATGGGAGGATGAAATCAAGGGATAAGAGGTGAAGTCTCCAAGGTAGGATCAAATAGGAATCGATCTTCTTATCTAAGGGAAATGGTTAAAACAACCCTTGGAAGCTTCTGGAACAGGGAGCTTTAGGAATATTTTTAATTTTCCCGAATTTCTAAAATTAGCGCACCCGTAGCAAGGAGAAAATTGTGCTGACCAGTGCTGGTGAAAAAGGGAGAAACCAATATTGAATGAAGGTGGCTAAAGGGGTAGGGTGCGCTAGGGTTAAAAATGTTGATTTTGAATAGTTAATCCTGGAACTCAGACTTTTTGGAAAGGTTCATGCTTAGAGATTTGTGTAGGGATGATGACAACATGTTCATGGATGTGGATTGATCCGATTTGTAGGCCTATTGATCAGATGTGACAAAATGGCCTATAACAGATAGCATTCTAAAGTGCAAAGTCCAAAACAATAGTTAATGATTGAAGTGCTTTACCTTGTGACATGTCTGGATCAAGAACAAGTGGTCAAGGTCATCATCTATTACAATACATTTTCATCATGATATCTTTTTTGAGGGAGGCATACCCATGCTCAACACATAAGCTAACATTACATGTATAATGATTAAGAAGTTTGTCTACTGATGACAGAGAGTGGACCCATGCTTGGATGACTTTCTATATTATCATATCCATCATACTTTTGTAATCTTATATTAATCTTGAAAGTGCAGCCCAGATGGATGGAACTAGATCTTGGGTCTTCTATCTCATTCACTCGATCATCCAATGCACAAGTCTAACCATGCAAATGAATGAGCTGAAGTTGAACATGGTAGACACCATCTGATTACCAACCAATGATATAAGTCATTAACATACACGAGAGAAACCACCGATGATGTTAATGGCTCTCAAGGTACTACAGTACAATCTGTATGGTGTGAATGAATGAGTTGAAGTCAAACACCACACAAAATATTTCAGTCGAAGGCCAATGATGAAAACCTGTCATCGAGAGTGAGGAAACTTGCCATTGATGTATGCAAGCCCCAAGGTACCAAAGGGAGTTTCTAAGTCAACTTCCTGGATAATGAGTTGATGTTGACAAGAAGTGACCCATTGTAGGAGGGCCTTGATGTATCCCCCATCAATGACATGAAACGAGTATCAAGATTTGAGACAAAATGATGTTGATGTGGAATTAATTCAGGAATGGAAGACATGAATGAAGTCTTAGGTGTATCGTAGAAGATATAAACTGAAGGACTTCTCTTGAACATATCAGTGACACTAAATAGAGTTGGCAACATTGACTCACATTTGAATGTGGAGGCTTTGATATGGTGTGATGAACCAAAAATACAAGCATATTTCCCAAACCAACAACCACAGATATGAAGTGGAAGAGTGTCATGTTCAAGAGTGACTCACTGCCATTAATAGATAGATTACCCTATTTTCCCAATTTTCCCAAACATTTTTGGTCAGTACCTCTTCTATATTTTTTAACAAGCTTGAGGAGGATAACATATGCTTGATCTATAAGTTCATCCTTTGGATAAATCCCTCTGAGTACTTTTAACGAACCCTAAGAAGGAGTGGTTTGGTCTCGTCATGTTTGACAAGTCCATCATTGTTTGATGCTTTTATGAGTCCAACGAAGGTCTAAATCAACTCCTTTCTCATGTTTAGAGAGTTTGATAAAGAGGCAAAAAATAAAACTCCAAAGGTTCCTTTTCATAAATAGTCTCTTGATACCTAAAAGGCAGAAAACATTATTCAAGAGAACCTCTTAACCATGTTCAACTAAGGTATTCCTTTTTCATAAACAATCTATCTCAATTCATAAAAGGGTTAAAGTTATACTGACTAGACGTCCTTTCGTTTACTTTAACGAGTTCGAAAAGACAAGTGCTCGACAATCTTTTCATATTTAGGGAGTTTGAAAATATTTGAAAGAGGACTCCGGGGTGTTCCTCTCTTGTAAGTTTACAGAGCCCGAAAAAGTGATAAAAGTAGGCTCTTTGGTCAAAATGATTTGTTTTCATTCAAACATTATTAAGTCCGTCAAACAACTGTTAACCTGCTCAGAACATCACCAAAAGATTAAAATATCTGATACATGGTAAAATTAAGTCATATTTAGGTCAAAATAATAAAATACTAATAAAATAATCATGAAAATGACCATAAATAGGGAAAAAGTAATTTCATTTTTAGCATTTTACATTTTACCTCTTGGTGAGTGAGCTATGAGTGCATTTTCCCCCCGATATTCAGCAACTGATTGCAGTCAATCCAATTGATCATTTCAAGTGTTGTCACTTCCAGGTAGGAGATATCACCTTCCTCTTTCTTTTTATGATTCTGATTTTTCATTTCATGCATATTTTTTCAAGGTTTGGATGACCTATGGCTTTAATTTTGTGTCCTAGCTCTAGTGCACTCCAAAAATATCGAAAGGTGCATTGGGAAAAAAAATGAACTGTGGAGGGCACTGCAACACACTATCTCCCTTTGGCAAGGTGTGTTGGGCGCATTTCAAAATTTTGTTTTGCTTCTTTCACTCAGATTTTTCTTAGCTTTTTGCATGGGATTCACTCAAATGATTTCTCTTTTCATGTTTCAGGTCTCCATCAGAATAAAATGGCCTTAATTTGGTGAGAAAGAGAACATGAAGTCCAAGACATGGATGCTGCCAATGATCTAACAACCATCCAGGCATTACGAAATTGTGGGCTTCTCAAGTTCTTTTGGCTTTCGGAGATGAGACAACATATGGAACTATTGGAGTATCTTGTCAGGGCATAGGATGTTCAGGCACAAACTTTCAAGGTTGGAGCTCATATTCTTTGCATACAGGTGGAAGGCATTTATTTCTTGACATGTTTATTGAGGAAAGGTGCTCCTATCTCGTTATCTGGTTTGAGAAGGGGTGGAGAACCTATCAAAGACTATATCATTGCACACTGTAGACTTCGATCCCAACCAGCCAAGGATGGGAAAATCGAGATACAGGATGTGGTCCGTTTTCCTTTGAGGAAAATCCTATTTATTATTGCTAGATTGGCTGGCAACGCTACCTTGCATTTCGCTAACAGGTCCCAAATGCAGTATGGTTTAGAGTGCATATAGTCGATAATATTTAACTGGAGCGAGGGAGTACTAGAAAAATGAATGAACAACTCACCAAGGCGAAGGATGGGCAATTGAAAAAAAATTGGGTATGGTTCCATTTTTATTTCATTTGTCTTGGAGTGGATTCCATTACTTCGACCACAACATATCTTGCTCGAGCTCCCGGATCCTAGAATCCCATGGATGCAACGATGGGTGGATCACATCTCCAAATATTCAGGTCCATCATCCATGAGTATCACTCCAGTATTATTCTAATTGCTGTGCATGAAATTCATTATGATCGAAGAATATCCATATGTTGGGATGGATTTCCGTGGAGACCCAAAGCTTGCGCTTCCTAATGGCGAGCGATGGGGTGCCATAGGTAAAACAAAATCATTTTGATAATTTTTGTTTGATTTTCAAGTTTTACTTTATATATATATATATGTGTGTGTGTGCGTGTGTGTGTGTGTGTGTATGTATGCATCTGAGTGTAACTATCATTTTTTACATCCAGACATTGGACCCATTTGACCATTGGGTTCATCCTATCTTCAGCATGCTAGAGACCCACAACATGCACTAGTTGGAGTACAAGTTGTTGTAGGGGGACGAGATGTATTGCAGGATCTGAATGTAGCTGAGACTCTTGCAGTGGTCAAGAGACATATGGAGGAATTGACCCAGGTCATAGTTCAGACTAAGGTCGATCAAATCCCTATGAGACTGCATCATCATACTATTAGTGTGCCTGGCCATATCAATTGACTGGTATGTAATATGGCTTGAAAAATTTCTTGTTATCATGATCATCATCAAGATTAGTCTACTAGGAGGCTATATAGTTGTTTTTTACTGCATTTATATTTTTGATATGACAGGCCATGTGGCCATATGTGTCTTGGGCACAAGTTTTAGTAAAACCAAACTTTGATATATAAAAAACTATCTACCTATCAGTGTTTCTTATGCATTCTATCATCTTGTTCAATGTATGTGATGTGAATTGAATGTTAATTTACATATGGCGCAAATGTCTATCTAAAACGTGATTTTCCAATGCACCTATCAATGTATTTAGACTTCTAGGAATGTGTTGATATTGAATATAATCAAAATTTGTTTCCAGAAGGAGAACGCTTAAGAACATAATCAACATAGTTGGACTTCTAACTAAATAGACATTAGTCAACTATAGTAATACAAGTTGTGAGTCAAGTCTGATGACTATACAACAGATACTATGAGAAATAACATCAGGCAATAGTTTGATCACTACACTATACTCAACAATATTATTGGCAGAGATACCGATACAAATCCCTTGTAAACTCACCAACTCGCTACTAGCAGCATATATAACCCATTTTATTGAGTACTATGACTAGTGCCATCAAGATAACCAACATATGGTTGAAGGGATGTCGACATCTGCAAGCCAAATGTAAACAAGATTAATAAAAACCATAGGAAACTTTGAAGGGAACACACCACAAACACACTCAAGACACCTATATACAACATGTACATAGTGCACTATGCAAAAATAACTTAAGAATAATATTTCTTGAGGTACATCCCATTTCTAGGCTACACCAACAAAACTCTATCGAAATCCACATGCCTATAGGACCCTTTAGCAAGAACGCGTTTAACAATGTACGAGGCTAGCCACATTGGTTCAAACTTCCCAGATCCTAACTTATCAAACTCTTGGTCATACAACAGGACAAGGTCACCTTCCGAGAAGGAACAAGGCTTGAAATTCTTATCATATTTTTCCTTAATGTGTTTCTTATGGGCCTCATTAGCCATCGCGACATCATGTTGGGTTTCATCTAAGCATGTCAGATGTAAGAGACGATATTCTTCTATGGAAGTGGTTGGGATAAGTTCGACAACAAGTTTCAAAGATGGAATTTTACACTCAATAGGAAGGATTGCTTCCAGACCATACACTAATTGAAATGGTGTGAATCCAGTAGTAGTACGAATAGAGGTTTGATATGCCCACAAGGTTGCATAAAGGATGAAATGAAAATTCGATTTGTGGATCCCTATCATGCGCTGAAGAGTCGTTTTCAAAACTCTGTTGATTGACTCAACTTTCCCATTCGACTGAGGGTAGTAGGGAGTTGAGATTTCATGGTGGAGCCCAGCTTGGAAGTGAGTTCAGACATCATTTGATTATGGAAATGTTTCCCATGGTTTGTAACTATACCCTGTGGTACACCAAACCTTGCAATGACAAGATTGAAGAGAAAAAGAGTAGTTGTTTCGCTGGTGTTTTTTTATGTAGGCATCTCCTCAACCCACTTTGTAAAGTAGTTTACTGCCACACTACTGTAGCCATTCCCCTCAGCTAAGTGAGGGTTACTTGTCATAAAAATAATAACCCATTTCGTGAAAGGTCCAATGGTGATAACAAGGTGTAAAGGAGCTGGTGGAGCACGGGTTTTACAATCATATATCTGGTAGGCATAACAATTTTGGACTGCGAGGATGCAATCATGAAACATAGTAGGCCAAAAGTAGCCAACATGCAAAATATTCTATGCGGTGGCGTAACCAGACATATGTCCACCACATTCCCCAAAATGGAATTCATTTAAATCTTTCTCGGCCTCCTCATGGATGAGGCATCTTCGAATTATCGATACCATGAAGATAAAAGGTGTCATCAATTATAATATAGTTTTTAGCTTGATATCGGATACGTCGCTAGTCAGAGCAAGAGGTATTGGGCCAAAAAGTCTGGTTTTGGAGATATATGATGATGTCTCCATACCACAGGTGAGATGAATCTATCAGGAACAATGAATCGTCTGGAATAGAATCGTCAAACGTCATTTTTGTTTCGGCAGTGGGAATGTCGCAGATCAGTTAAACAAAGACTGTCTAGTCAATTTAACGTCTTAAATTGCTCTACATAAATTATCAATCCGGGTATCGTAAATTGATGAAGTGTGGTGCACCATATGTGCTTAGTTAACCTTTTTCTTACTTCGTTGTTTTATAGTTTATGTTGTTTTGGGGGTTTTGTTCTTGTTGGTTTCCTAAAGTGTCTAATGCAAATGGAAATCCTATTCTAAGGTCTTAAGAACACTTTTAAAGGACAAGTATGGATAGAGATTTCACTACAAGGCCTATGTCCCTAATGGTAACTTCCAAAACTTAGCACTTCAAAAGATCTTAAAACATGTTATTGATGGAATTAGTACTTAAAGAAAAGTGTAAATATGTAGCTACTTCAATCAAAATATAATGCAACAACCAAACAACGAGCTAGTGACTATGAAACCCAGTATCCTTGCTGCTGTATAAAAAGAAAACTGAACTTAAAGCAATTCAAAAACTGTAAGCAAAGTAAACTAAATCATATTACATCAACCCATATTCTGACCCCTCACCTTTCGACTCGCTCTGGCTATAGGAGGCAATCATAAACAAATTGAGTAATTTGATATCTAAATTGCATAAAATGAAACTAAGATCAAACTACGCATTCATACTTCAATCCCTCACCATTCGACTCGCTCTGGCTATAGGAGGTAACCGAAAATGACATGAGTAATCTAATCACTAACTTGCAGAAAAGTAAACTAAATCATATTACATCAAATAATATTCTGATTCCTCACTATTTGAGTCGCTTGGCTATAGGAAGGTAATCATAAACAAATGGAGTAATATGATATCTAAATTGCATGAAATGAAATTGCATAAAATGAAACTAAGATTAAACTACTCATTCATACTTCAATCCCTGAAAATGACATAAGTAATCTAATCACTAACTTGTAGGAAAGTAAACTAAATCATACTACATCAAATAATATTCTGATTCCTCACTATTTGAGTCGCTTGGCTATAGGAAGGTAATCATAAACAAATGGAGTAATATGATATCTAAATTGCATGAAAGTAAATGAGCAAAACAAAACTGAAAGAAATAACAATGCTGGAATTAGAACTCAGAAAATAAATCAGCAGAAGGACAAGATGATTCCATCATGTCATTAGTCATTAAAAAGCTATGTGCATTACTAATCTACAATCAACCGGTTGAACACACTTGCATGAATTAAAATTGCATGAATGAAAAATCTAATCTATCAAACTTGAAAGCAATCAAATGACATAATGAAATCAAAGCAAAATTTACAAAATGAAATCTACTCTACCTTACATTCTAATATGCTCCATGACATCTACTTCACATCTCCTTCCATGTTGAGAACATCAAAGCTTTATTCAAATTCTTCAAAATTACAAAGTACAACAAATCTCTCCAAAGCTTTCAAAAGCCATCAAGGAAGAACTACAAACTCCAAGCTAAAGAACTCTAAATTGAGACTTAAGAACTCCAAACTCTAAGCTAACAAATGAAGGAGAGAGATCTCCTATTTATACAAAAAGATGAGAAGCCATCTCATTAATGAGAGTCCATGAATCTCTCCCTCTACCTCTAGGGTCCTAATCAAAATAGGAACTGATAAGACACATGTCTTCTTAGAGTTACAATACAATTAGGAGATATGACACATATCCTCATGATCCCATGATTCTTTCCACTCAAATTCGAATTTGGCCTTAGAGTGCCACATAAGGGTCTTCTAGAAGCCTCCTTTCAACCTACACATGTCAACAATCTCAACCCATTTGTTAGGTATAAGCATATGCACATTATTTTCTAATTTTTAACCACAAATTCACTTAAAAGGCTTAGAATTAATAAAGATTGGAAAAACATAAATGTGGCCCAATGATAATGAAAGTGGAATGAATGTGGTGACATAGTAGTGAAATGGAGGTGAAATGGAGGTGATATAATGGACATAATAGTGAAAGTGTAATGGAAATGAATGACATTTTCAAGACTCAACAAATAATAAGGATTTATTCGACTTAGATTTGATGAATTCCAAATCGAACTTTGGGAGGATGAAAATCCATTTGGACTACATAGCCCCCAACAATTATTGTGACAAGATGTATGCCATGAGGTTGTAATCAGAAACAACCATAGTCTTGCGAAGCAGGATATAATTACAAAATCTTCGGACAACTTGGACAACCACCAAAGCTAACTTTTCAACATGAGTATATTTGATCTCAATATCATTTAAGTTCTGACTCAAATAATAAATAGGATGTCTGTTCCCTACATCATCCTCTTGGAAAAATACCATAGTTATGGTAGTAACTGTAGTGGCAAGGTACAAGAAGTAATCATGTTGGTAATCCATGGTATACAACAATGATGCCCGAATAAAAAAATATTTCAAGGAATCAAACACCTTTTGGGAAATGTCATCCCAATGGAAGGGAACCCCTTTCTTTAACAAGCGAGTAAATCCTTTGGTCAATTCGACATAGTTGGGAACAAATCTCCATAGAAAGTTAGCCTTCCCTTGGAGTCGTTGAAGCTGAATAAGAGAGGAAGGAGTAGGAAGATCTAGGATCACTTGGACTTTCAATGGGTCAATACAAATTCCTTTCTTTGATACAACGAAGCTGAGAAGTCGACCGAAGATTACACAAAACACACACTTGTGTGGATTGAGCATAATGTTATAATGTCAACAACATAAAAATATAGCCCTAAGATGCATCAGATGGTCAACACGATGTTTCAAGTGAGTAGGTAGGTCATCCAAATATGGTTGTACGATGTGCTTAATGTCACGGAAGGCATAATTCTTTTCCCTATGAAAATTCGCCCCAACATTTTTCAATTTGAAAGGGAGCTTCCGATATGAAAATGTGCCCCATGGACAAATAAATGTGGTTTTATCTTGGTCCAATTAGAGAATGTTGATCTGGTTGTAGCCGGAAAAGCCATCCATGAACGAAGATATTTCACTACCAGCAAAATCACCAACAATCTAGTCAATAAATGGGGTAGGATCAATGTCCTTAGGACAAGCACGATTAATGTCTTGGTAATCGACACACACACATGAATTGTTCCCTGTTTCTTCATGACAGGGACAATGTCCGACACCTAATTAGTTAGAGGTATTAGGTAGATGAAACCAACAAGTAAAATATTTTCAACTTCGGCTTTAATAGTGGCAACCTTCTTAGGATGGACTAGACGTAGTTACTGTCAAACTAGCTTGGCATCAAGGTATGTTTTTATTTCATGTACAATGACGTTTGGGTCAATTCCTGGCATCTCTTCATGAGACTAGGAAAAAATGTCTCTAAACTCCTGGAAAATGGATTTATAGGTCTTGATCTCATTGGGAGAGAAATACGCATTAATATGTATGTCCCCGACAATTCCAGGTTTGATCAAAATATCAAGAGCAATAGTCTCTTCAATATTCGACAAATTCTCCTCATAATCGATGTTGTGGATAGATTCAAAATTTACAAACATCTCAATGGCATTGGGCCAATAGAGATCACTTAGATTATCCTCAGAGGAATCTAGCAAGGAGGAATGATGGTGATGGTCATCCCATGATGCATCATCTGGCATCATGATCTCCATGATGCCCTCATTAGTAGAAAATGTACCAAAGAAGGGATTAGAGGATGTGTCGTAATCTAAGGAATGATCAAACCAATTGATTGAAGAGGATAAATTAGAATGTGTTGCACAGGCCAAATAGATGGCGTCATAGTCAAGCTCAATGTGACTCAATGACATGCGGTCACCAAAGGTATCAATATTATATTAATTTGGTACTATCCAAGGATCAGATGGAGTAACACAAGAAGATATCATGTTGACATAGGAAACCATATTAGAGTTTTCGGGAAGGGACTAAGGAAAAGGAGGAGGAAGTGAAAAGGTTCCCTTTAGGGAAGAGTCCTTAGGCAGTCCAACCTCGACACGCTGATACGAATGTGGGGTTTGCCCCATAAGAGGGATGCTTCTAGTAACTTGAGAATTTGTAGCAAAGAAAGCGAGTTGATCAATGCATACTATACCCCCCTTATGAGGGAAAGCTATCATTCTAAAATATGTTGAAATGACATAAGCCATAACATAAACCCACGTACGACCCAATAGAAGGTTATAATCTAACGTCTATTGATAACTTTGACTTCTACTGACACTGTATTTCCACCTAATTTAACTTGTAATGAATTCAAAGTTCTGTAAGGCTTGAAGCCTCTTCCATCAAAGGCCCTAAGAGTAGTCAATGAATGATTTAATTGAGGAGAACCAATGGCCTTCCATCAAGAAAGTGACATGATATAGGTTCAAGCTCCTTCGTCCACAACGATGTGATGGATGGTATTACTCTGAATGACAACCTTAATCATGAAAGATAATGAGGCTGGAAGTTGAGGTGTATGATTCTCATTGTTAAACACTACAAGGTTAGAATCCAAGGGATCAATACATCCAATTATTGAAAGTAAAGCCTTCTTTTGGGTGGGACAATTTTGCAACACCTCGAGAGTTGACATAGTTGAAGGAGCTTGAGCCAGATCCTTAAATATGTTATAATTTTGAGCAACTCTCACACGAGGGTTGAATGCATATGTATGGATAATGCCCTTGGGAGGCTTAATTGTCAATTCAATAGTAACCACATTTGGAGTAGGATCTGGTAGAGATGTGGTAGAAATGGTAGGTTGATCACTAGCCTAACCAATCGAGGGATTCAAATTACCGTAGTCTTTATTCCTAATTTCCACCATAATGTCATTTTTCAGCTTAGTGGATGAAAGAATCATAATCGAGGAAGATGAAGTGGGATCCTAAGCAACCATGTTAATCTCTTGATTAAGAAAGGGATCTGTCAACACAACAGGTACATCGAATGACTTAAGTAATTTATTTAGTTCCACTGATGTGGACATTCGCGAGTGAAATGCTCATCATTACAAATTAAACATGGATAATGAGGTTTCTGCTTTTCATCAAAAGATTGGTTATTTTGTTTGTCCTATGAAGGATTAGATTTCTTATTTTTACTTTTTCCTTTCTTCTTACTTCTTGTTTGTTGATATTTGCCTTTTGTGGATTGAACAACATTTATCTCAGAATTAGAAGCTGCAAGAGTAGTGGAGGAGGGGTTTTGGGAGCCACAGAAGAAGTCGAACTAGATGTTTTACTCGCTGACTGTTGACTAGTAGAACCAATCATGCTATCAATGACATGTGATTCTTTACCAGAATATGGGGGAACAATTTTCCAGGTCGCAGAGTGTTAGGTATTTTATCATAAAGTGTGCCAGATTATGTATAAACAAGATCCAAATATTGGGAATGAGCAATTACTTTCTCTTCAGTCAAAACTCCACCCTTAGCGTCATATTCAGTGATATGTGATAATAAAGACTTAGTGAACCATTCAACTAACAACTGATAAGGAATAAAGGTTTGACCAAACAACGACGACATCGCCACTCATGAATGTGATCAGAAATGTGAGTGGAATCAGATTGTTTGAAATTGGTCAAAATTTTAGTTCCAGTCTCATATCGAATAGGTAACTAAAAATGAGTTAAGAATGTGGTTACTAAAGAGACGAAATTATTAAACGAAGATCGTGGTAGTTCAATATACCATTTTTCTGTTGTATTAGTAAGTGTGCACTAGAAAAGATGTAAATGGATAGAGTCATCATTCAGAGAGTTCAAAGAACACCATAAATGATACGTCATTACATGTGTAGATGGGTCTTCTCCAGGATTTCCATTGAACTTAGGGATATCACTGGGAAATTTTATAGGAATAATCAACCACCAAGGAGAATGGAAAAAGGGATCATTTGTAAACCATGTTATATTTGGAAATTCAAGAGTTTCTACAAATAACAAATGCCTATTGAAGTCCAGTGGAGGACACCCTGGGTAAGATGAGATGGCCCAAGCGACAGGTATCTACGCTCTAGGATAGGGAGGATTCTGATAACCTGGATACACATAACCTTGCCTCCAACCTCCAGGATAACCTTGTCAAGGTTGAAACGGATGGGTTTGGATTTGCTGACCTTGGTAAGGAATTTGAGGGATACCTTGATACAGTTGCCCTGTGGGATTTTACATCATTCCAACATAATTTTGGCTAGGTTGTGCTTGCGCCGTACATATATAGTTTGACCGACTTGGATTTGAGGAATAACTTGACCAAGCGGTGGGGGTTGTAAGATATTTTGAAGATGATGGGTAAATGGGGTCTGGGAGGCTCCAGATACTGATAGAATAGGTCGAGTCAAAGATACAACTTGCAAAGTTTGACTTACATTAACTTGAGCTTGAACAGGTTGAGGCATAGGTTGATAATTAGGGATTTTAAATGTAGATGGAACAAGTTGAGATGTTTGAACTTGATTCACAACCGAGCCAGATTGTACGGGCAATGTAGGTTTTCAAGAATTAACAACCATTCTTGGATGCAGAGGACTTGAATGAAGTTGAGAACTAAATTGCAATGTTTGGAGAGAAGATGGGAATATTCTGACAACAGGTTACCCCCATACCGAAAGAGGAGGGGAATACGAAGGAAACTACCCCCCAAGAGGATGGTTCCCAATATGAGGTGGATTGGGCTATTGTAGGTGTCCGTACCCACTGACATAAGGTCCAGATTGCTGCTCAATTGTAGGTTGAGATGAGGAGAAAGAGCAGATTGTGTAGTGCTCATCAAAGAAGTGCTAGATAGGATTCTAGAAGAGGATGACATAGGAGAAGTACATCGACTGGATATCGCACCAGAAAAGGTACTAGATAATGATTGGTAACCAAGCAGGATAGACGAGCCACCATATAAATGTGTCTCCAACGATGTTGCAAACATGGATGAATCTACAACATGGATTGTCTCGATCATAGTGGTAGATGTATGCTGAGAAACCACAATGGAATCAATCACGGTTAACGTCCCAAAGAGGATTTTCGAGGGAAATTCAAGGGTGAGTGGAAAGGAGATGAACTAGACAAGGTATTTTGTGATGGAGTATGAGGAGAAGGAAAAGGATGGGACTGGTAAAGAGGAGTCCCTCTCAAATGGACAGGAGAGGAGGGTCGAGGCTCTTCTTTAGGAATCTCCTCAATACTCACAATATCAGGTGGAAGTGGTTCACCGTTAGGTCCAAGATATATAGGTTTTAGTTGGGTCTAAGACATAGGAAAAGAAGAAGAAGGTCCTAAAGTAACAGGTGTAGTTAATTGAGGTGCCTCAGGTTGTATAACATCAAGTTGTAATGTTTATGATTCAATATACTCAGGTTCAATAACCTCAGTTAATAAAATCTCAGATGCTTCTATTTCGACTGTGTTAGACTCAACAACAAATGAAGAAGTAATCTCGGGTTCAATACTCACAGGAAGAGATGATTCTGGTGGATCAATTTCAGATGGAGGACCAGAAGGAGTAGCTCCCAAAGTAATAGATTTGGTATTTTGCATATTTTTGTTCTTCTGATGATGTTTAGGAGTTGCCTTAGGAGGAAGAGGAGGAAATATTTGCATCCTATGCGAACAACGAGATTGAGGGGGTTTTTCTTCCATGTTGGTTTAATAAATTTTAAAAATTAACAACAAAAATAAATCAAAAGAGGGTAATCTAGGAAAAATGGTTTACCAAGCAACTATGAACTGCAATATACCACCTTGGAGAACTAAGGATTTACATACAGGCAGGAAATATCCCTAAATGTTGTGTTTAGTGTATCACAGTATACAAGGCGATCAACTCGGTTACCTAAGGTGAGGATAACAACCTAGTGTGGAATTCCAAAATATACCCGAAGGTACGTGGAAGCACAGTCCGTGTTAGTGCTGTCTAATGCGTAACCATATGATGAGAGCGTCCCCATATACTTTTCATATGTGGAGCGCCATCCGATATACCCGAAGGTACATGAAGAACAATCTGATACACTTACGTATGTGGAACAAAATATCACCCTTGGAATGCAACACTGGAAAAAAATGACATCTCCTATGTTTATAGATGTTGGAACACATCTCTAGCCTAGACCTCTAGATGTTTGCGTTAATATTTCAAATGCTACTTAAGATTGATTCAATAAATTTTAAAGTTTATCTTGAATTATGTTTCAATTTCCAAGGCTCACTGCGAAGTTCACTTGAATATCCTAAGAATGCAATCTAACATGATAAAATGAAAACTTTCTTTTCAATAAAAATCTATGTATGAGAGGGAAGAGGACAAAGAGTAATGCAACATACAAAATGCAACAAACAAAATTTGTTAGATCAATTCCCTTAATGCAATTGTTCCAATTTCCAATTTCACACACAAAACCTTAAATATAATGCAAAATGCAAAATCATGAGATTTTTCTTTTCAATCCTCTTAATTTCCAAATGAAATGAAAACTAAGATGCTTTCTAAATCACTGATAAGAGAAAACATACAAAATTATGACTATAATATCAATTCTTTCAAGAAATCAATGATCAAGAAAAAGTTCGCCAATGACCTAATTGAAAAGAACAAAGCAAAATCCAAACAAATTCTTATCAAAGATTATTGAAACTAGAAGGAAACAAAGTGAAGGATTTTCAGAGACCAAGACACGCTCAGGGACATAAAGAAAACCAGTTGGAACAAAGGATATCAGAGAGAAAGGAAAAAGAGAATTTTTTGCATCTTACATGGATTAACGTGGGTGCAGAACTGTCACCAGTGCTTAGCAGTGCAGGTGCAGAGAAGGAGGAGGTGCACTGGAGCACTTTGCCTCTAGACCAGGGGGTGCGTTGAAGTAGATCTGGAAAAATTATGACATAAAAATTAAATCAAGCTTGGAGAAGAGTTTTCCTAGGGTCAATCAAGGTCTAAGTGAGGAAATCAAGGTCGGGTCAAGAGGTGAAAAAGGTGCTAAGGTTAAGGAAACCACTAAGGGAAGAAAACATTCCCCAATAGATTCTCCAATTTACTATGCAAAAATTACAGTTGCGGACAAAAGTAATTTCCCTAGACCTAGTGGATTGGTATAGAACAACAAAAGGAAAAGAATATATAGTTTTCCTCAGAGAAATTGAAGAATGGGAAAGAAGCCTAGTTGAAATTTGTCGCAATCTTTACTTTCCTACTTGCTTGTAAGCTCCAATCGTAGCTCTGAGTGCTATAATTAGAACCTGCAAATGCAACTAAAACAAGCCAATGATCCACAACATCTATGTAACATAATTCAATTACTCTATTCAATGAATCGACAAGTCATTGAAATATATGAATGTAAATGTAACACAACACATATAGGAAAGCAAAATACTCTTTGTATTAATAGAAATAGGAGAGAGTTTATGACCAATAATAGTAGCTAATCTTGTAGAGACAATTTTTTGGATCTTACAGGGATCAACATTGGTGCAGAACAAGCACAAGTGCTCTGCAACGCAAGTGCAGAGAAGGAGAAGGTGCGTTGGAGCACTTTGTCTCTAGACCAAGGGGTGTGCTGAAGCAGATCCGACCAAATTATGACACAAAAGTTAAATCAAGCTCAAAGAAGGGTTTTCCTATGGTCAATAAAGGTCAGAGTGAGGCAATCAAGGTCATCTCAAGAGGTGGAAAAGGTGCTAAGGTCAAAGAAACCACTAAGGGAAGAAAACGTTCCCCAGCGGAGTCGCCAATTTGTTATGCGAAATTTATGATTGCCGACAAAAGTAATTTCCCTAGACCTAGTGAACTGGTCTAGAACAATAGAAGGAAAAGAATATAAAGCTTTCCTTAGAGAAATTGAAGAATGGGAAAGAAGCCTACTTGGAATCCGTTGCAAAATTTTCTTTTCTCCTTGCTTGTAACTCCAATCGTAGCTATGAGTACTATAATTAGAACCTATATATGCAACTAAAACAAGCCAAGGGTCCACAACATCTACATAGCATAATTCAATTACTCTATTTAAAGAATCAGCAAGGCATTGAAATATATGAATGTAAATGTAACACAATACATATAGGAAACAAGATACTCTTTGTATTAATAGATATAGGAGAGAGTTAACAACCAAGAATGGTAGCTGATCTTGTAGAGATCTCCCCAAGTTGACTTGTCCTTCATTGTCACAAAGCACACCTAAATGTCACCCTAATGCATGAAGATGATGAATCCTTTAGTTTCAAGGCAACAACATGAGGGCATAATCAGTCTCCCAAAGCCAACCCCGATGTTATGGATGACAGTAAATTTATAGGAGAGGAATGGAAATTTAGGGTTTACCATAATGAGCTTGATATCCACTTATGATGGGAGGATGAAATCAAGGGATAAGAGGTGAAGCATCCAAGGTAGGATCAGCTAGGACTCGAGCTTCTTATCCAAGGTAAATGGTTAAAACAACCCTTGGAAGCTTCTGGAAGAGGAAGCTTCAAAAATCTGTTAAATTTTCCTAGATTTCTAGAATCAAAGCACCCCTAGTAAGGAGAAATTAGTGCTGACAAGCATTGATGTAGAAGGGATCAATCAGTGCTGAACGTGGGTGGCTAAAGGGCTAGGGTGCACTGGGGTTAAAAAGATTTATTTTGAGCAGTTAATCCTAGAAACTCATACTTTTTGGAAAGGTCATGATTATGGATTTGTGTAGGGATAATGACATGTTCATGGATGTGGATTGATTCGATTTGTAGTTCGATTGATAGAATGTGACAAAATGGCCTATAACAATGATGTCCTTCTTGTATTAGCTATATAGAATTAAGTTCCATGATTATCTCATAAAGAAGAGAGTGGGAGTGGGAGAGGGTGAGGTAGAGGCATATGTCATAAGATTGTCCAATGAATATTTTGATGGCTTTATGTCAATTAATTATTGAGATTGTTTCAAGTATGCACTATTACTTTATAATGACCATCAAGTCACAAATGAGGCAAAATCACTTCAATCATGCACCAAGTAAATTGCTAGCATTGACTTTGATTTACAATGAATAGTTATGCATTCCTTTCATTTTCAAACATGCTCTTCCTCCTTTCTTTGTCGGGTGTGAGGAACAATGAACAACTATCTATTAAATTGCATGCATTCACTAGATGTTTCAATGGGTTGTAGAGTGCATCATTAAAGGAATGCAAAACAAAACATTAAATGAATCAAGGATAAAACAAAAATAGGAATTTGAATAAGTGATCAAGATTGTTTATGTGGGTGATAAATATTTCAATCCTTACCAAAGCTAACCCAAACTCATTTTCTTCTCGTTCTAAATGTGTTGTTTTCTTATTTTTTGGATTCTTTAATAAGTTTCAACCATCAATGCTCTATTAGTGCCATATCCATTTTCAATAGTCGCATTCACATTTACACCTTGTTAAAGTAGTTAGAGTTTTAGTTCAATTTTGAGGTCAACTTTGTTTAATCATGTAATGAACTTCACTATGGTAGCTTAAATCTAGTGACACATGAAGTGAGATTTCCGAATGATTGATTTTTTGAGGATATTTTCCATTCAAAATCAGGAAAACCCCTTGGGAGTATCATTCACCATGCATGGAGTTTGGATCATGCCTAAAATATCTATTAGTCTCTTGTCAAATTGTTGGTCGAGGAGGAGGTATTCACTTGCAAGTGGTCAACTTGCTTGATCCAAAGCTCCTACTTATTTCATGATTCTACAATAGAGATAGAACAACTATGTCCACTAATGTATCCAACTCATTATTCACTTTTACAATCCCATTTTCTTATTTAAATGGTATCCTAATTTATAGTATAACAAAAAGGGCAATGAAAGTATATTGATTTTCTTCTTCGTTATATCACCTTTCTCAGGAGTTATGGGTATTAAGCATAGTATTTGTTGTAGATTTTAACTTTTAAAGTTTATTAGTCATTATGTGTCTTGAATATGGACTTCTAGTAAATGATTTGCATTGGTTGGAAAGTTTTTAATGTTTAAACTTTTCCTTTATCCGATTCCCCTAAAATAGTTTCAATTTTCCATTGTCTACTATAGGAGAGGTTTTGAGGGTGTTAAGCATAAAATTTATTGTAGATTTCAACTTTTTTTAGTTTATTATTCTTTATTTTATTTGTCTTGATTATTGATTCCTAGTAATTGATTTGAATTAGTTCAGAATTTTTTCAGTATTTAAACATTTCTTTTATCCAATGCCCTCAAATTTCCATAGTTTCACATATGAGAGGCTTTGATTTTTGGTTCAAAATAATTTTCTTGATTTGAGATGATATTACCAAACCTTAGTTCTTACTTGGAAAGTGTTTACAACACTTTCTTTCTTACTTCTACTTCTCCTAAATTTATACTTTGAACTATTTTTTAATTATGTTAGAAGCTAAATATCTATTAAAAGCTAGTGGCAAAGCCACATTAACATTTCATTAAATGGTGGTAGAACCAAGTTAAGGTGGGACAAAATAGTGGCATGAACAATATTGCATATGATAATAGTTTAAGTAGGCATCCTAAAAGTATATATTTTTCTGGCATTTTTTTGAAAAATCTAGTTGAAATTTTTGAAAATCTAGGTTACAATTACAAAACTATAGAATTTTATGCGTCCTTTGGGTTTTTGAAGGTGTTGAATCTATTTCTATCTTCAACCTCTAGATTAGAATACTTCTAAATCAAGATTTTTGCAAAATAAAAAAAATCCAATTCCAATGAAAAAGTTACCCTACAAACACAATTATCTCTTTATTAAACAATGCTATTACATAAATGCTCAACTTTTATGTCTCTATCTTTACTTTTCACAATCTTGAACCTTTGTCTTTCTCCTTCAACTCCAACCCTAAAATTACAGCCAATAAACTTTTGTCTTTATCCTTAAGCTCCAACCATCCTCTTAGCAATATTGTAAGGTCCATGGTGGGGTGATTAAATTCATAATATTTACGCCGTAAGGCGTTTCCCTCTGAAATGAACTCCCCCAAATGTATTTCTGTCCTAATCGTAGCCGTTAGATCTTTTGTTAGACGATTGAACAAAAATCAGCCGTCTGATTTAATAAAAAATGTTTTAAAACATTAAAAAACCTTAAAAAACGTTTCACTTTCCCCTTGACATCTGTGCGCCGAGCTCTCTGTTTGTATAGTCGAATCGGCATTGGCAATGGCATCCCCTGTATCCTCTTGCCCCCAAAACCCTTCTGAAACTGAAATTTGGATAGAAATCGCGCAAACGGGTGAAGGGAAACCGTGATACGACTCCGCCAGCATTCAAACCTGGAGAGATGACCTTTATCGTGTTGCAGAAATCACAGCCCGGGAGCGGTTTGCTGAGCTTTCGTGTCTTGCACCTAAAAAATTAACGGCACACTTTCTTTGCACGCTCTTGGTTGTCTTGCTATTTTGTTTATGTTACCAAGCATTTCCCCTGTTTTCATCATTTGGTTTGTGAACTGCTTCAGCAATGAGTCGCCCATTAATACAATTCGTAGGCAAGCATTTAATTTATTTATGATACTAATTCATTGCATGACATTGTTAACGGATGCTGGGTGGCTCTCGAGGCACACCTCCAGATGTGGTAACCTGGCTCCCAGTGGCTTCTCCCTGACGGAAGGAAATAGTGCCTTCGTTTCCCAGTTGCTTCTCCCCGACGGACGGAAATAGTGCAGAATCCCTGCAACTTCAACGTTTCTCGGTATCTAGACCCTGCTCTGCACCGGATTACCAAGAAAATCCTAAATTCCTTGCTGGCTTGGTTGCTACGCTGTAGTACTGTGTACAATTTTGACTGCATGGAGGTTCTCCACTCATCGCCGGCTCAGGTAATGTTTCCTTTTCTAAAATTGCTGGCCAGTTTCTTTCCCTTTTATTTTCTGAGCTATATGTCTTCTATCGAGCTAAACCCTAACAGGCAGGCTGTTTTCGCAGGTAAAGAGGGCAACCACCAGGGTCGTCGGCTCCAATAATTTACCCAGTAGGCAATTGTGCACTTCCTATAACCCTTCTAGTGTGTACAGGTAGACCTTTGATACTCATTACTCTGACCTCTGTGGTAGCTTTCAATGTATTCCTTTGGTTACTTGAAAATTATTATGGAATGAATCATGATGCATGGTGTTTGTATGCGACTGTACTTTTAATCATCTACAGAGCCTTATGTCTTTACAATAGTAAGTTTAAAGTACCAAAGAAAAATTTGAATTTTCCCTCGTAAATTAGGGCTAAAACATAACTCTACTCTAATGGGAACCCATGTTGTCACTGTGGCTTGGGATGTCTGCAAGGCATGCTTAAGGAGCAAGACATTTAAAAATTCATGATGCTTGCCGCCTCTTACAGGATGCACTTTTGTACACACTAATTCAGTTAAAAAAAATTCTCATGATTATTTTCATGCACAACATATGTCCTTCTAGGCTTTACTGAGGTCCTAGGGCATGTTTTGCTTGTGGTGTATATGGAGTTCATTTGAGAGATCATTTTATTTTCTTTATAAATATTAATCAGTTACCACTCATGCTTGACATTGCTTAATCTTCTGAGTTTTTCACTTTGGCTCAGGTGTGACATATTTGCCAAAACTAGACCGTCCACACCTTCAAAGACTAGATTTTCCCAGAACTGGATTTCGAACGGATGGAGTGACTGAGCTTGGGAGTTTAGTGAAGCTGAAGAATGTTCCCTTATGGGAAATTTTTCTGGCAGTCATTCCTGGATCATTGCTTGCATCCATGATTTTTGTAGACCACAATGCTGCTTCCATTTTGATACAAGTAATCCTTCTGGCATCCCCAATTTACTTTTTAGTTTCATCGAGCAGAGGTTACTATTATTGCTTTTAACTTTCTAGAATTTATTAGGGTGCCATTTATTGTCATCTCTTTCTCTACTCTCAGTCCATATTGACTGGAATACAGGACAGGGTCACTATTAGACTGGATCAGACCCAAGTTTAGCCTAAATGAAATCAATATTTGCCTTTTGCTGCAGAATAAAGTTGGCCCCAGTGCAAGAAGGACCATGTCAAGAAACTGGGATATATCAATTATAGCCATCCTTGTACTTATGTGTGGCATATTTGGGTTGCCTTTCTGCTACGGTCTTTTCTTTCAGGTAAAAGTGTGCTGAACATATCAAAGATGAAACCTGCTTCTACTGCAATCAACAACTTGACAGCCAAAATTATTGGTAGACTTCAATTATTTCAAATATAATTCAAGTATCTCAAATATTCCTCTTGTCATGTACACTTAACAGAGCCTGAAGCATGTCCAAGCTCTTACACATGAGAAACATTCGGATATGGAGAGCCAGGAGTCCCAGAATGATATTAGAGTCCAACGCATTTCAGGCCTGATTTCTTCCTTTCTGTCAGGCCTTCCGCTTGCTCCAGGATTAAGTTGGGTCACTACAAAAATTCCTCTTGCTGTGGTTGTTGGCTTATTCATAGAGGTAAGTTGAGATCATGACCTAAAAACCTGTTTGCAGAGTTCCATTTAAATCATTTTCACTAACTACAGGAAATTGCAATACCATGTTGGCTCATCTCATTTTCATCATCTCTTTGAATCCACATAGGAAGCTATATTGTAATATTATGTTTTGTCACAACATTTTCGTCATCTATTCAAATATACATTGGAAGGGTTTTTTTTTTTTTTTTTTTTTTTTTTTTTTTTATAATTTTGAGCCAGCAAGGCTGACCCATGTGTATAAGCACCGATATTCTCACCAGGGCTCCAGAGATCCGAACCAGCCATTTGAAAGGTCTGCATCAGCCAAAACATAAAGCCTTTGTTATAAATAAAACATGTATACATAGTCTGCCTGCTCTTACTTTCTTCGATTTCCTTCGAATATTCATATGGGCATGAAAAGTTTTGTTGAAAGAAGTCCCCTTTTAACAAACATGCACCACCATAGTGTATCTATTCTACTTGAACCCTCTTAAAAGAGTTGTCCAATACTCCTATAATTGATTTTGTTGACCTTATTGTTATGGATTCTTGTGATGAGAGAAATGTGGTGCATTCTATAGCTTGGCTAGGGTTGTAAGTGATCTATCAACTCTTGATTTTGTTGACCTTGTTGTCATGGATTCTTGTAATGAGAGAAATGGGGTGCATTCTATAGCTTGGGTATGGTTGTAAGTTTTCTATCAACTCTTCTGTTTATGTCTTTGAAGTTTGTACGAGAGAAATGGGTTCATTATATAGCCTGGTAAGATTGTAAATGATCTATCAACTCTAGTTTTTGTGTGTGTGTGTGTGTGTCTGTGTAATAATGCATTTAATGATACATTTTGATTTAATCTAAATAATATATAAAGTACATTGAATCCAAATACTTGCACGAGCCCATCTAAACTCAGGTCCAATATAGACCTAAAGTTTGTGTAGCTCAAAATTGCATGTGTCTAGTTCACACAGATCTAAGTCAAGGTACTTAGCAGACCACTTAGTACATGTCCAGCTTCCTAGTTGAAAACTTGCTGATTATAGTTACTAGTAAGCTAATTATTTCAAGGGTGACTATCGATTGCTGTGGTTATAATCCTCTTTGCTAATAAGGTATATAATCGGAAATTTGCATAAATGTCAAGTGCATGCATAACAACAAGGCTAGATAATTCTGTGAATGTATGTCTTCATAGATAGTTGGTCTTCTGGCTGCATTGTCGTTGTAATCCTCTCTGCTCATCAGGTATACAGTAAGAAATTTGCATAAATGTCAAGTGCATGCATAATAACAAAGGTTAGAGAATTCTGTGAATGTATGTCTATTATGTGAGTGTATGTTTATATAGATAGTTGGTATTCTGGCTGCATTGTTCCAACAAATTGCTCCAAGTTATCATTTCCCTGACAATATGGACATGTATGAATTTCTGTTGATGGGACAGAGAATGGTGTGTTTTTGGATGCTTGTAAACCAATGTATATTTATATCAACCCTGAATTTGTCAACTGTTGAAAGGGATCAGATCTTTCTGATATGTAAACCCTTTTGATAGTGCAAAAAATTGGGAAAAGATTGCTATCTTGAAAGACCTGATACCTCTGCGTTCTTCACAGATTTTTAGTAAACATATATCTAGGCTTATATATATGTTAAAAAAAAACTGATTAGATTTTCTTTTCTATTGTTTGGGACACTGTTATAATCTTTTCATACTGAACTGTACAGTGTCATCTGGGTGCAATGATAAGCCTCAACTTAATTATTTCAGAGTATTGATTCCTTTGGTTGTAAGTGCCAAGGTTACACACTTACTCCTAAAAATATGTGTCTTCATTGTAATTCAACAAGTGCATGATTAACAGAACAGGCTGCACAGTCTTATCAATGTATATCAAAATAGATGGTTAGTCTTCTGATTGCGCTGTCCCAACAGAGCCAACCAACTTACTGCTACACAGCATCAAAGAATATATAGAAATGGATGTATTCTCTCTAAATTTGCCGGTGAATCCATATCCACAGGTAGTTGGTTTTGAGTTTGATCCCTGTGCCCTGCATTGCTATAACCCTGCATATAGCTCCATGATGTGGGTACGTTGCCAAATGCCCTTATTGAATGTTTCGATTTAGTATTTTAGTTAAGAATCACAGGTGGTTGGTTTTGAGTTTGATCCCGGTTCCCTGCATTGCTATAACCTTGCATACAACTCCATGATATGGGTACCTTCCCAAATGCCCTTATTGAATGTTTCAGTTTGTTATTTTAGTTAAGGATCCATATTGACCCTAAATGCTTTAGTTTGTCATATTGGTTGTACAGTGTAAACCCATGTCATCATTTAGTTGGTTTTGAGTTCTATAAGAATTTACCTCGTTTATAATTGATCGAATTTTACATAGAATCTGAATATACTTGCGAATTGGGTTACTCTAGGTGGTTGAGAATGTCCTCCCACCCATAATTAAAGAATCTGAATGGACTTGCCAATTGGGTCTAACCTAGGTGGTTGGGTTTAGCCTAGAATGTTGTCCTTCCCAAGAATTAATTCTCACTCAGTGAATTGATGATTGTGCTTTTAATATCCAGTAATGGTACACAACTTATAATGACTCACTGTGTTGGGTATTTTCTGCAGATGGCCTTTCAGACCTTGGCACCATTGCGTTTCGTTGACAACGCAAGGCTAATATTGGCAGACCCATCACTGCGTTCAGTCCCATCAAGGCAGTTCAGTTCGATAAAAGAAGTGGTACAGTACACCTCTATCCAGATCGCTTGCACCCTTGTAATCTTCGCAACAAGCAAGACCCCAGCTGCAATTATTTTCCCATTGTTCATCCTGCTCATGATATGGGCTCGCCATTGCCCATTACGCAGCCTTTTCATAAAAAAAGGCCTTGATAAGCTCGATAGCAAGCTTCCCGACGAGCAACCCAAAATTCAAACCCCAGGCATGAAAATCTTCAATAACCCCCATGCCAGGGGCCGTAGTATCCATCGTCGTGCTTCAGAAAATCGACAAAATCGACAGAATAACAAAGTGGGTCGCAGAAAAACCATGGAAGTTGATCAAACACCTGATCAGTCTCCGTTGCTATGGAACAATAATAACCCTAACTCAGTTGTTCTCCCACCTGCAACCAAGCGGAGGCTGAACGAGCGGAGGAGCAGGTGGAATAAACGAATGAAAAAGATATTAGCTCTGGATTCATCACATCATTGTGATGTGAATCCTCCTCTCAATACAGTTATTTTACCTCTTCCGTGCAGATACAAATTGAAAAACCCATAAGAGCAAGAAGAAGAAGAATCCTTTTCTTTTACTGCATCAAGATCAATAATGAAGCAGATGTCAACCCAATTGATCCTCAAGCCCAAAAATAGTTTTGAACTACAAAATCCTATAGAAATGCACTCAAATATACTGTATGATCTAGGACCCAATGATCCACCCAATACAGATCCTATTATAAACCTCAGTCCTGCAAGATCAACAAGCAAACCCAAGAGAGGAGATTGTGTGGATTACACCACAGATGATGAGACTATGATAAAAGTGGTGAATAGCCAAAGCTCACCATATCCCAGAGCACAAACACAACAAAATAATGTATTGAACCAGAGAAAAGAAGGCAGCACTGCCTGTGCTCCTGCTGTTGTTCCTGAGATTAGGCCATTGCCAAAGCCCATAAAGCATGACATTTTTCCAATGGAAGGGAGGATACAACCCAAGAAAAAGATCAGCAATGTGATTGATGAGACCAGCAGGAGGACGAGGATGATTTTAAACCAGAGAAGATGGCCATCCAACAAGCCTATGCCATCTGCAAGTAAAGGCCCTGATGGTGGGTGAACTTTTCCAATGTCGCTGGTGGATTGGATTGTACTGGATACTTGTAAAAATTTTGAATGTTCAATTTTGCAAAAGAGACAACTTTTCATAAGGCTTGATCTGTTCAAATTCTTCATCCTCTACTGTCAAAATGTAATCATGTTATCTTTATTTGTTGATATAAAATAAGCTTGTTTAATTTAAAGGTTATAGTTTGCAGAGATATTCATGATTTATTCTATAAAGATAAACCTTACAAACCTTATGTATCAACTGGTAAAGTATTATTAATATTGCATATGGTAGAGTATATATTATATGATTTAAATTCAGAATAATATATTAATTGATTTGCTATTCAATACTATAGATAATCTACGGATACTAAAATTAATATTGATAATCTACGGATACTAAAATGTTTATGGCCTTTAACATAAACATTTCATTTCTCATATCCTTAAACTCATTGAAAATTTACAATATTATTTGTATATTTATTAGTTTGATAAGTCAAGTAAATGTGTCCATATAAGCTTATCGGGCTTATATCAATTACATTTAATAATCTAATTGTCCTAGTAAAGAACACAATTATTATATCAATTACATTTAATAATCTAATTGTACTAGTAAAGAACACAATTATTATATGATAGTTAGTTTTATAAACGATAAGATAATAATCAATATCAATAATAATTTGAAAAATGAATTTAGCAACTTTATCCTTATATGTAAAAAGAAGTTTAAAAATTAAGTTAAATTTTTAGATTTTTAAAAATATTTATCTATATCAACATATTTGATATAAAAATAGTTGGTTAGTTTTTTCTAAAATTATATTAATTTTTATAAATTTAAACATCTTTATAAAAACGTAAAACGTTATGCACTAATCAATCAATGTTTTACAAATTTATTTATTTTTCATAAAAATATCTCGGTGGTTACGATTTTAAAACTAACATTGATTCTCCCAGATCTTTACTCTTTAATAAGCATGGATGCTTGAATTTTTTCGGTTGAACCTTATATATAAATTACGTTTAAGGTACAGCCAAAACCAAAGCATGATTCAAGCTTTCATAAATTCAGATCCAATCTGATACTGCTCCAACTGCAAATACTGGGCAGATCAAAGGGGGTCAATTTAAGGAATTTAACTTGTGATATGGCCTTCAAACTATCTGCCTCTATCACTGGAGCAGCATGGATTTTATTAGCTTCTTTGGTTTCTGTGTTGTTGCAGGCCTCCGTGTGTTCTTCAGCCAGCAACAACCCCATTGACAACTGCTGGAACAATGGAAACTGGAAACAAAATCGACAGAAGCTGGCAGATTGCGCCTTAGGCTTCGGAAGCGCAGCCAAAGGAGGAAAAGCAGGACAAATATGCACAGTCACCACCCCAGAGGACGATGCCGCAAATCCACCAGCTGGCAGTTTGAGATATGGGGTGACACGTAAGAATCCACTGTGGATTGTTTTTGCTAAGGAATGCATTGCTTGATAGTCTCTGGTTATCCGCAGAAGGCACACCCATCAGAGATGATCAGTCATGAATATATCAGTAAAGCTGACCAGCATGAAATGTTTCTTGGTTTAGGGTTTCTTAGGGTTTTTCATTTTCTTGGTTTAGGTATGGAACTCGAAAAGTTTCAGGGCTTTTCCAGTTTATGATCTCGAAAAAAATCAGTTTAAGTCAGTTTATTTAAGTCGTATAGAGAGTCGGGGATAGTATGCTTGTATTGCCTTTCGCAACAACTTTAAAAAACTCCTCCTTCACGGAGGTTGACTGCTCCAGCTATTTTTTTCTTTGCTGATTTTGGATGATGCGAATTTTGTGGCGTTTCCTTGTGTTGAGGTAGTTAGGATTTTTCTTGAAAATAAATTGGTGAATATTGTCATTTTCATTCCTCGATGAAGTTTTGTATGGAGACTCGGGGATAATATGCTTGTAGGCTTTTGCATCTTTTAAAAACATCGGTTGATCTTGTCATCCCTGGAATTCTTTCTCATCTCGTTTTCTGAATGGGCTGTAATTCTACTTCACCCATTTTACTTGTCTTTGGACGCAGGTATATAAGCTTTCATTGAGTCGGAGAGAATTAATCAGATTTTCTTGCTCAGAAATACCTTAACAGATCCCATACGTCAGTGCGTGTTTGGTAGGGTATTGACATAACACCTCAACACATCCAACGCAACCTCTGTGCCAGGGAACAGGGTTTTAACACTTGTATATATATATATATATATATATATATATATATATATATATATATATATATATATATATATATGCGCTTGTAACAGTGATAAGGACTTGGCCTCTTCTTCAATACACAAAATAGGGTTCCTTGATTTTACTAATATAGATGACATAGGATGCCCACTGATTGTCTTTTCAAGGCTTGCAAATATATGCATACAAAATCTCGACTTCCTTAAATTATGAAGGGCCTTAGAACTGTCCTTTAAAAGATTCTCAGCTTCCTTACAAATATGTGGAATGAGAAGTCCACCACCTTTCTTCTTTTATAGCCTGGAGATCAAGAAATCACAGCCCCAATGACCTATATTGGTCGGCCAAATTCACAGAGCATGATAGTATATAGCAATGCTTTATGTGGCATAGGCTTCTTGGCCTTATTACAAGCACAAGGAATAAGTAGGCATCTTCTTAGATAAAACAATCGACATTAACAAAACTTTTTCTCTTCAATAACTCAGAGAACAAAGAGGCATGAATAGGTCGGATTCACTGTCTAAATTGAAGAGCGAGAGAGAATATAAGACAGAGTTCACCGAGCCATAACATTTCTGCCTCCATACCACAAGATCGAGAACAGAGTAATCCTTTCTCCAAGGTTGGCTTCATGAAATGACCTTTGGCATATTCTTGTGTTCTTGCACTTTTCTTGGCCTCTTAGGAGAATAAAGTTCTTTTCAAAAGACTTATCCAAAAGCATACTTATGCCCAGAATGTAAAAGAGAGATAGCTCCATTGCATAGCAGACCTTTATTGTTTCTTGTGCTCAGAACAATAGGAACACTTGGCTCCTTCTTAATGGTTCATAGAACTAGGCCAACAACTCGGTTCTTCATTGCTCCATAGGACTCTCTTTAATTCACTGATCAAATCCAAATAAATATATGTATCCCTAGAGTCAATTATTTGATACTCAACAAATTTGCTTGTTGGACATCTTTGTTTACAAGACTTGAATTTATGTGAGCACAGGTGACTGGATGGAAGGACTGCTAGCTTCAGAATTCTGATGCAGAGGTGCCAAAGGGATCAGATCTTCAAACATACTGTTGACTGCTTTATCCAATGAGAAGATTGGATTCAGATCAACAAATTCTTAAAACAAAACTCTTTATTGACTTCTTATCATGACACGTGGTTTAGCTACTGAAGGAGGACTTTAGCATCTTCAGATTTGATTAATGGCCTTCATGAGCTATTTAGCCCAGCTCTTGCATATACCTAGACTTGTATTATTTTTCAAGACCTCTCATGTTTTCGAAGGCTTGCAACAAGATACTTCAAATACATTAACAATCCACTGCTTCATCTCTTGAGATTGCATTCCTCCTCTTGCTTGGGCTTGACCTTAGCTAGCTCTAATACCATGTTAATTTTTGAGTTAACATGTTCTTTGCTTAGGTCAGAGGTCAGTTACTTCATTAATCCATTAGCCCATTATTAATTCCATTAATCCATTAGCAATCACGTTGACCATTATCACATGACAGTAACTGATGAAAAAACATCAAACATAAATGCAAAAGACAAGCCAAGACAAGAGGACACCATGATTTAGACTTAAAGCCAGGGCAAAACCCGACAAGGGGGAAAACCCACAGATCTTTTCTTCTTGATAATATCAAATGTTCACAGAGAGAGAAATCCATAATTACAGTGATACATTAGTCAAACTCAATATATTGAATTTGCCATAGATGATCCCAATCAAATGTCCAAAAGTCAAAGTCACATATGCAGTAGTCAACAACAGTCAAAGCTATCCTAACCAGTAAGCAATCAATGGTTAACAACTCAGTCAAATCAGCCCAATCTATTCGGTAAAAGGAGAGAGAAATTCACCCTCTCCAAGCAGTCAAAATGCAGTCAAGGCAGCCTTCAAAAGTTTGGTCAAACCTTGGTCAACAGTCTGCGGTTAAACCTGCCTCAGACCTGTGGTCAAACACCTCAGTTTGTGCTCGGTTCCTTTGCTCACAAGTGCGGCCTAGCTAGCAGAGTAATAATCCATCAAAGTCGTAGTCAAACAGTTGGTCAAAGTGCCTGGTCAATGCTTCTCTGTGTACTGGAAAAGTCAACCGCAGAAAATCACAGGAAATCCGTCCTCCAAACATTTGCACGTATGGGAGAGAGATAGTTTCTCAAAGAAAGTCGAATCCATCATGAGAGGAAAGAGAAAATCATGTGTGATGATGCCAAAATGGAGTGAACTCATCTTATATTTATACAATTCAATGTGGGTCAAAGGTCATGTCTTTTGGGCTTCATGAGCCTACATGACTGTGGGGCTGACCTTGACCAAAACCAACATTGTGGGCTTGACTTCAAATATACATTTCTGCCTATCAGAATCCATCGTGCTTTAGGTCAAAATTGGTCCTCTCGAGAAGAGGAATCCAATGCCATCATCATCTCATACAAAGGAGCCGTCCATAGTGGAATTTGACCTTAGTTGACCATTTTTAACAATTGCCTATACAGAACATCTAGTTAAAAGACTAATTTTACTCTCAATAAACATTGGACAAAAACTTCTCTCGATCCAGTTTGAATCAACTTACTAGAACTACTGCTGCACTTTCTTCATCCACAGAAGCCACTTGAAAATGCTTGAAAATAAACTCTCTGTAAGGGCCATTGTCAATAAAAATATTTGCAGTGGAGGCCCTTAGCCCAACAACCATTTTAGCCAGCCTTGGAAGGCAAATAGTTGAGTTCAAACATGATGAAAATTTAATTCCCTGTATACAAAAGCATGTATTAGGTGTTGATAATGGCTAGAAATATGAACTGAAGATGTATATACCTCCTTCTGTACAAAAATGAATAGAAGAGGCAGAGGTATAAGGTTCACCTCGAATTTTCTTGCAAGTTCAATCCACTGTAGGATGTGAAAGGAAGTGTCATAATGCTAAGAGCGAGAAAGAGGGGAAGGAAGAAACTAATAATTTCAAAATGTTAGCTTGCTATCCATACCTTGATTTGTTCTAATAAAATAAATATTAATTGTTTGACGGCATCCAAGGAGCTATCTGGTAATAATAATAACATTATTATTAGTATTATAATAATAATAACAACAATGGAAAGGTGGGGAAGGAAGAAACTAATAATTTCATAAATTTGGATCTTTTATCCTAGCTTTATTTGTTCTTCAGATCCAACTAATATTTTGTAGATCCAACTTATGGTGAACCAGCAGCTTGAAAGCCAATTGCAAGTCATTCAGCCAACAACGATCTATAAGCATGCCATAGTATTATGTCTCTGCATATTCACAATAGTGATTCCACTGTCATATTATTATTCCCCACTTGGACAGAGCAATGACACAAGGGGTTTCTACATGTTGACCAACCATGTAAATTGGATCTTATAAATTAAAATTCTTGTTTTCCAGCCTTCTATTTCTGTAGATATCAATTGTGTAGTTGATGGCAAACTTTTTATAAATTCTTCCACAAACTATCATTATTTATAAAATATTCATTTTAATACACATAACTAACTATTGCAATTGTAACTCATTATCATCCACCCTTGCTTTCAACAATGTCCATTCACATGTCCCTATTCTTCCCCACTCTATACATGTCTCTGTTCTTCCCCACTCTATGTTATTCTTCCCCACTCTATGCCTTATGGCGTTTCCTTTGCAACATAAGGTGCAAATACTAGTTAAGTCCTCTTGCAACTTTACTTTTAGAAAAAAATTAGAGATATTATAAACTTGAGGAATTACTACGAAGAAAAGAAGTGTTAATCTACGAGTTAACAACTAAATGTACAAAATAATAGTGCATGACAACTCTTTATTTTGTGTATTATTCAAGCCTTTTGTTGTCCAATGAAATAACAAAATTGAATTAAAAAAATGCAAAATATTAATTAAAAAAAAGTGCAAAATATTTTTCAAGATGCAGCTGTGATCTCTTGCATGCACCAGCTTTACACCTGAGAAAGATCTCTTGCATGCATTAGCTTTACACCTGAGAAATAATATGGCAAAGAGGGGCATGAAGCACAAATGGTTCACGCTAAAATGCACATTGCATGGACTTTGTCCATCTCAACACGTTAATTCAGTGAAAAGAGCAGTTGTCTTGCGCTGTCAAGAATGGTTGACGAAGCAAAGAACAACTTCCTGAGATTGCGAGAAACAATATTTTCACATTTTCTCAAATGCATAGTACATGGATTTTTCCCCACGTTTATTCAGTGAAAAGAGTAGCTATCTTGCGCTGTCAAAATTGTTGAAGCAGCAAAGAATAGCTTCCCGAGATTGCCAGAAGAATATTTTCACTTTTTCTCAAATGTTCTTTAAAGATTGGTCTGAAGTATTTATTGTTTTTTTCGTGACAAGATTAAGTGCAGTCAAGTTTTTGATTATAGATTTTGAAACAATAGTTAAGTGGAACAATCTATCTTATTTGAAGTTGATTTTACTGTTTTTTTTTTTTTTTTAAATCTAAATCCAAAATATTTTTGAAATCTATAATCAGAAACGGTTCAACTTGCCAACTCCAAAATATTTTTAAAATCTATAATCTTAAACATAACTGCTAAAATCCAAAATATTCTTGAGATCTATAATGGTAAACGGTTCAACCTGCCCATGTAATTGCCAAAGAAATTGAGATTACTGCTGTACAACACCATTACACTGCGATTTAGATTGCATTGTGTTATACTCTGAGACTGATTTAATGTGTGGTTACGGCCGCTCTGCAAACGGACCTTCCCCTTCGTATTTGCCGAAAGGCCTCGTTACATATATTTAACCATGAAAGAATCGCCATAGCAGCTTTTGTTCACTGGTTTTACTATTGGGTTTCTAATGGTTGCATTTTAGCAAGGAGGATCTCCTGGCCACAAGCATGCAATCTGAGCTTGAATGTTGTGGCTAAAAGCAGAGGAAGAATTCCTTCCCCGTTTGTATGTGTGCAGATGTCGTTATGCAAATGCCATACCAAGAAAGGAACAAATTCCCTACACAAAAGAAACAAAAACGATCGACCCCCTATCCATACTGTGTCTCCAATATGTATTTAGATTTGATTAAGTTTTTGCATAACATCCGAAAATAGGATCTCTAATAAGATGATTTTTGCATCTAGGCAAGGGTAAATGATGGATAATTCTTAGAATCCTATCTAAGGATTTAAATGAGGGATTGTTTTAATGGTTGTTTGATTATCTTATTATTTTTTCGCTTTATTACAGTTTACATCATAGGTGTTTGGTCCTAAACCAAACAACAAACCAACCCACAATATATGTAACACTTGATTTGAAAACATTAAGAAATATATTCAATGATTGAGAAAATCTAATTGGAGACAAACTGGAAGGAGGTACACCTATTTACTACTGGAGAGGTGTTGTATACATGGGGCCTTGTATATGTTGTATGCATGAGGCCAAGTGACAATGTTGACACTCTAAATGTTTCTCTTAGAATTGGAATGAAATTGGATTGGCTATTACATCAAAAACACTCAAACATAAATAATTGAAGAAGACCACATACATTTCTATTTTTTAATATATTAACTCTTTTAAATTTCTAATGAATTTTATTTTAAACATATTAAGTATAAGTTAAATAACATCATTTTTTTATTGAAGATTCACCAACAATGAGAATAAAAGCCAATGTGGGTTTCATGACTAATAATTGTGCAACTAGAGAAGCATCATTATGTGTATGTGAGGTGAGTGAAGACTTGACCATCTCTTTTTTCACCACCAACAGAGCACTACCTTTCTCCTCTTCTAACAATATGATATCTAAATAAGGTACTTACTAGATGAACTGGAGTATGTAATCGGCTCAACCATGTAGAGCCATATTGGTTCCTTTGTCAAGCCTTGCCAATTTCAACTCCCTTTTCAAAAATAATTGTCATTGCTAGGTGATATTTTGAGTTTTGTAGCATATCCTTTTCCTCATGGATTTGTAATGAACCATTGCACAAGAAGATAGTTTATGTCTCATTAGAGGTATACTACTTCTGTAGATGAAGTCCTATAAGCTACACAAGCATATCCTAACTACACAATTAATTGATTGATCATGAAATAGTAATATAAAATATTTTCCATAGTTCTTTCTACAATAATAGTTTCATACTTTATATATCCATACTCCAAATATCCATTATAGGAATAGAATCTTACTCTAAATATCTATCATAGGATTTAACCTTACCATCTTCATGACGAGGGGTTTAATAATTACATTACTTTGAGAGTGAAGGATCATGTGGTGGTGATGATATAAAAGGGATAAATATAACGATTAATGGCTATATAGTTAAAACATGTGACATGTAGCTAGCGAATATTAAATGTATATGTTATACCAAAGTCGTTTATAGCTATTTATGTTAGGATGAAGTGTTGATACAAAATAATTACATTGCAAGGTACCTCAATACCTTAGATCAATGAGGGTGAATTACTTGGTGGAGACTACATGCTCATTATTTTCTATCTATAAGGTTATTAATAACCATCTATATATTTATAATAATGACCACAATCTCTAGGAAATACAAATATTTTAATAAAATGATTTTCTCAAGCTTGTGCCAATTAAACTTATTCATATCATTTTAAGACTTTCAACACTAGGAAAATAAACAAAGTATTTAAAGTATTTTTATATGAAAGTTGGAACCTATCATAAAATTACATAATTTAATGTTATTCCTTATAACTTTAGCAAAATAAAGTAACCAATATAAAATGCATATAACAAAACTAAGGATATGCCTTTACATGAAATATTTTGAATGATAATTAATGCATTTTTTTTTTTAATGATTATTACAATTGAATATGTATAAGGTGGGACGATACTCCAAATAGTGGCTTCTCATTTTGTAAGATAAAAAGGGAAAGAGTGGGGCTAAATTTGTTCATCAAGGCTTTGGACAAGGTGTTCACAACCATGGCACAACACTCTCCAACTAGGGGAGAGATGTCTATTGTTGTGTAGGGACCAATGGTTGTCATAGTACTGGTCCCACCAAGCCACCAAAACTTGACACATATATTACCAATATTTAAACAAAAATAAATAATATTAAGTGCAAATATATTTTAAATTATGTCCAAAATTTGCCCATATGTTGATTGGGCCCACAACTGTCCATAAATAGTCTTTTTAATATTAAGAGTACAAAACATCTTGTCCCAACTACCTCCAGGTATGCTTTGACATACAAATAAATACAACTATAGATGATCATGTTGGTGCTAAATTCGACCCTCTTTGAAAATAGGGCTACCTCTAGGGGTTCCTATGTATGCCAGTTTTACATGACCCCCTAGATTCATATTTGACATGTTATTCCTAGTCACACAAAAAGTCAAATCAGGAAAATAAATTAAAAATTGTCAATAATGAAAAATCACATTAATGATATTTTGCGACATTATTTAAATAACGTCACATATCCATATGAGTGTGTGTTATTGTTATTATTTTAATGTTATTTATCACATATAAATAAATATACATAAATGATTAACCATACTAATTAAGATGGCGTAACAATACACACCACTAAAACATTATTAAAATCATAATTATAACTGAACATAATTAACAACTAACTATTCACAAAAATGGGAGTAGTGTCCACAAAAAGGGGAGTAGTGTCCTAAAAGGGGAAATGTATAAAGATCCACTATAATAAACTAAATTAAAGGTAATTATGTTAAATTTTATTAAACTAATGAATTGTAACAATCCCACCCATGACCCTCTCATAAAACACATTGTAAATATTTTTCTATACGTGAAATTTGAAAAAGAGGGCTAAGTCAAGGGGACATGGATTCCAGAGCTATGGAGGAGGATTGCTTGCTTAGGATGATTTGGTTTCTTGTGCAGAAACCTGAATGGCAGGACAACCATTAAAATTGGTTGGTGCAGGAATTTAAGAGACTAGTTCTTGAATTAAATGGGTTGCAAGAGAAAGTACACATGCCCATGTTGCTTGAGAAACAACATTAGGAAAAGAGGACAAATAATCCAGCAGAGAAACTGCGCATTGCCGGTCAAAAAGGACATAAAAAAATGCAAAACAAGGAAAATACAACAAGAGGATTCATTTGAGAGAAATCAGAGAAGATTTGGAGCATCTGATGAGAATAATCGGCAGGCAATTTGAAGAGAAGAGAAGAGAAGAGAAGGGGATTGGTTCTCTGGTTTCTTGGAGGTTGTGGGTTGAGTTGCTAGACTTTGGATCCCTGTAATAGCTTGGGGTCCTTGGAGGCTGTGGGTTGAGACAAAGGTCTCTAGAGCCTTGTAACAACTTGGGTGCCTGGAGGCTATGGGTTGGGATGGAATCTCTGGAGCCCTGTAACAACTTGGGTCCCTTGGAGGTTGTGGGTTGAGATAGTAGACATTAGAGCCCTGTAACAACTTGGGAAGAGGCCATCTTGAAGTAGCATCAAAGGAAGACCTGATTGATGACTTGTGGTTACTGCATTATTATAATAGTGGATTCTGGACTCTCTAGAAGGGGGTGAATCCCTGTGTGAGAACTTGGGGGTGAGGTGGAGCACCTTTGGACTCCCTATGCTATTGAAGGAAGCATTGATTAGATGATGGTATTGAGGAAGGAGGTCTTCTGGAGTCCTTGTTTCAGTTGGCAGCTGATATTTTAACCCCTTAGGCAAGCATCCCCCTCAAACTCTGGAATTTGGCTTGAGGGTGACAACTACAAGTAAGTGTGGTTGAAACTGTCAACGGTTGGGTGGAGAGTCCTTGTCCCAGACTTAGTTACCCTGTAATTTTAAAGATAAGTATCTACTAGTACTTGTTTATCTGTTGATGAACCATGATGCATTCTTGACTATGATAGTTTTGGATTATGGAACTATATTTGTGTTGTTTATGTATGAATATGTGGATGCATTTTTATGCAGATACAATATTGGTGGACATATTTAATATATATGTGTGTGTGTGTGTTGATTCTCTAGAATGAATGATACTATTAAATAAGCTAATTAAGCATGAGCTTTTGAAATCAAAATAAAATGTTGTGCGAATAACTTACTGGTGTTGATCACATAACAACATATGCACAAATGTGTAATAAACCATATGAAAATACGAACCAATATAATGATGAGTTGAACCTTAAGCCAAATGAAATGAATAACTGGAATGAGAACAACACATAAATGAATGATAGAGGAATATAAGGCCATGTTGCAGGCCACAACAAAGCCATAAGAGCTTGGAATAAAACTTGAAACAGTGGGCTCAAAAACCCTTTATTAATATTGAACAGTTACATTGAAGGCCGTCTGCTCAACAAGGTCTGCATTCACTTACATCCATTTATTTTCCTAAGTTACAAGTTGCCTTTCCAAGCAACAAGCATTACATGAGAATTGAGGGTTATTTCCCTTGGGGCCATATGAGCTTATCAACTTCACCTAAATGGTCTTCAACCTTGCATTATGAGCACGCTTGATGTCTTTCTTTGGCGTCCTAGTGCCACTAATGAGGCATTGGGAGGTTCTATATAGGACCATGGAACACCTTAATAAACCATTGACATTGACATAAAGCCTTGACATTGATCCAAAGGTCTCTCGGACCTCGAAGACAAAGTCCTGGTTAATAAAGCTAGCTCGATGAGGTCTGTGCAACAATAAATCTTGTCCTTGGGGTGATCTTGGGGATCCCCTTCTAATTTACAACATAAGGCCAGTTCGATATCCCTTAATTGAGCCATGACAGAGAGTGAGAGAAAACTTGTTGCAGTGCAGAGTGATCATGCTCTGAACTTATAAGAAAGGATTGGGTAACCTTACCCTTTTGCTGATAAGAACCCTGGCCGTAAAGGCTTCCCATTGGTGTAACTTGATTCTCCGTTAACACGATTGGTTACGAAAGTGTTGACGTGGACCAAAAAGAATACCCTGGAATATTGTTACAGGAAGTAAAAGGGGAATTTTTGGTAGTGTTTCGGAAGGGACTGAATGAGGTGATGTGGGTCGACTGCATGGCCATACACACAAGCTTGAAAAATCTCTCATTGGCAGAGGAAGGACCCACAACTAGGTTAACTTGACAATGTGTTCCTAACGGAATAAAGTGTCACCATAAGATATGAGGTGGCGAGATAATTTCAAGCGCCGAGAGAGGGTGAGCGGGGTGATGTGTCTAGTAGGACCCACCTGAAAAGGTGCTGGCTAATGCAAAGAGTGGAAATTGTTGGATTTTGGCGGTCATAGAATATACATACATACATACATACACACACACCCAAACACACACACACACACACACACACACACACACACACACACACATATGTATATGTACATATATATATGTATATATATTTGTATATGTATATATATATATATGTATGTACATATATATATATATATATATATATATATATATATATATATATATATATATATATATATATATATATATATATGTATATATATATATATATATATATATATATATATATATATATATATATATATATATATGTACATACATATATATATATATATATATATACATACATATATATATATATGTATATGTATATACATATATATATACATATATGTATATATATACATATATATATGTATATATATATGTATACACACACACACACACACACACACACACACACACACACACATATATATATATCTATATATATATATATTAACACGAAATTAAAAAATATATATATAATTACCCCATTTCTCTAATGGTAACTTGAGGGGTTGGGTAACGTTCCAGAGTGGTATCAAAGCATCCAGGTTCAACGACTAGAGTGGATGGGATTCATCATGGGAAAGTGATGATTTTGAGAATTGTCTAAACAAATTGTTTAAGTGTTAAAGGCTAGTCTAAATAAATTAATAAACAAACCTAACTGGGCATCAATTCATCCTGTGACACGATGGAACGAAAAAAAGTTAAGACGTTTATTAGATTATTGAGGTCAATGGTAAATATGTTATTGTACCCCCTCCTTAGTGACGTCTGCATGGGATTGACCTCCCCACGCAAGTCATAGATTGACTAGGGAAAATCCATATTGTAAGTTCTGATGGTGGGAGGCAGGGACTATCAACTACGACTTGTGGCAAAGGACTCTAGGCATCGAGACTCAAATTATTTGGTGGGTACGAGTGGTATCAACTATGATGGATTATGATTTGTAGTCTATAGGTTGCAATAAGAAGATTGTTGTATTGCAGAAACTATGTGTTGGCATGATCATCATGTGTAGGCAAAATCTTATGGCAACCCTGTAAGGGCAGGACCCCATGTCTAATTGGCTATTTATTTTATTGATGATGCACTTGAATTTTAATTTATGCACATGAATTATTAAATATGGTTAGCATGCTAACATGATTGTCCTGTCATAGAAGAATTCTCCATGACAGCTCCATGAATGCAAGGTTCATGATCATCATGGTATTTTATTTGATTATTGCATGAAAATCTAACAACCTGTCTGGTTGACAACACAACACAAGCATAATAAAACATAGGAAATACAACAATGAGGACTGGAATGGTTGAGTATAGTTTTGATCAATCACAACATGGAAGTGATGGGTTTAGAGTTAATGAAGAAGAGAGATAAATTGGCCAAGAGGGAGGGAATCACTCCCCAGACTGGATGAACACCCTGAGATGCTTGAGGGTTGAGGTGATAAACTTTAAGGATGATAATGAGAGACTAGTAAGAGCCAAAGAAAGGTAAGCAGAGATCAACGTATTCATCCTGTAAAGTCTCTTGAATTGGTAGAGACAAAGGCAACGTGAGTTGAGAGTCAATCATAGAGACAATAAAAGCCTTCATGAGTAAGAAGAAAACACCAATGGAGGAGATAGTGGCATGTCCAGAAAGAGGCATAGATGAGGGAGTGAGGACACTATGCCAAGAGGTGAGCCTTTAAACACTCCAAGGGGAGGAACCAATACGCATGTGTATTATTCAAGCAAACCATCTAGTTCTGCTTCTCGGAGGCACCACCATTCTCACCATCACCATCGTCATCTTTTAGGAAATAAATGAAAGGATCACATGCTTGAAGAGCTCATGAAGGCTAAGCCACCCACATTTGATGGGTATATGAAGAAGGTAAAGGATGCAAAAGATTAGCTGTTGGGAATGACACATTTTTTAGAATACATGACTATTTCAAGAATATGAAAGCTAGAGTCACCACCTATAGCCTGAAGGGAAAATAAAATATATGGCGGGAGGCTTTGAAGAATGTTGGAGGTATTGTTGAGAGAGAATTGACCTGGGATAAGTTTGAAAATCTCTTTAGGGAGAAATACTTGTTTGAATGCTATTATGATAGTAAGGCAAGAGAGTTATATGAACTCAAAATGAGCCAATTAACCAGTGATGAGCATGTCACCAAGTTTTGAGAACTATTGAGGTATGTGTCGTATCTCAAGGATGAAAAAGCAAAAATTAAGAGATTCATCAACGGAGCCTATGACATTCAGGGGTAAAATCGAGTTACTGGAACCCCAAAACTTAAAAGATGTAATTAAGAAGCTGGTAAATTTCTATGAGAAAGCAAAACAAAAACCTGATATTAAAAGTAATTGGCAGGCTAAAAGAAGCACTGGAAATAAGAATAATTGGCCCAGGAAAAGCTCATAAAGAAAAAAAGGTAAGCACCCAATTCATACAAGACAATTTCAACAGAAAGCCAATGATCCAGATTTAAACAGGAACGCAACAAATTACAGAGATAACCATATACACAAAGATGCAGCGGAAATAATACTTCATTTCATTAATGGAAAATACTGAAATATGCTTACAACCAGAAATGGAAATAAACCAGCTAGGGCGATGGTAGCTTATCTCTGAGAAGAGATGTGTTGGCTACATGCCTCTGAACTGTGTTACAATGAGGCTCGAAGGCCTATTTATTGTTGAGAAACAATGGAAAACCCTTAACATTCCAAAACCTAACCCTAGGAGATGAAACGCCAAACTGTGGGCCCCGTTTGGGTTAAATTGGTACATCAACTTCCCGGGGTCGTAACTTTGGCATATGATCTCCGTTTGACACGTACAATAGCTCATTAGAAATATCTATCCGAGCACTATCATTGTTGGAACGGGCAACATCGGTCCATTCCATGGACCCATGTTGCCCCTGGATTCCCCAAAAAACATCGTTTAGGGCCTCAAAACGGCTCCGGAAGTTCAGGACCCGAAAAACTGCTAAAAATAGTAAGTTGTGCTACAATTAAGGAAACTGAAAATGCTGAGAAAGACAATGGTGGGGGTCCAGGTGGACTTGGCAGGTGGCCACCAATATCCACCTGGATCATTCCTCCCCCCTTAGGAAGCAATGGTCTCCATTGCGTTGAGCTCCTCCATGAGATGAGGAAACTTCTGCTGAACTTGTTCCCTGGTGAGCCACTTGCCCTGCTGAAGGAGTTGGCCTGCTTTGACAACTCGATACATTTGGATATTCTGTTGGCGAGTGTTCTTGATCTGTGTGTCCATGATCCGATCAGTTGCAGCTTGTTCCATGCAATCTGGATTTAATTCTGTGGGTTTGAGCTGTTCTGCAATGTCGGATGTGTCTAGCAATGGTGGAAAGTATGGCCGAAGGCGGTCCACATTGAACACTGGGCGCAGGCCAAGGAATGGGGGAATGCTGAGCTCAAATGCATTGTCTCCCATGGCCTTAGTAATGGTGTAAGGACCATATCGGAGTGGTCTCAATTTCCGATAGGCTCCAGTAAGGCGTTCCTTCTGCAAATGCAACCAGATTTTGTCGCCCACCTGAAACTTGTGTGGCACCCGATGTTGATCATGTCGCTGCTTGTACTTGGCATTTGATTTCTCAAGAATGTCATGGAACTACTGGCGAATATGTTGGATGTGCTCAATGAAGCTGGTGGCCTTATTTGTTTCGGACTGGACATGAGCTGAATTCATGTGAGTAGCTGCAAGTGGCATGGCCACATCAATGGGGCATAGTGGCTGGAATCCCAAACCCACCTGAAAAGGGCTATGGCCAGTGGAGCTGTGAAGAGCTCGGTTGTAGCTGTGCTGAACATAGGGGAGGCTCTCGTCCCATGTGCGTGGATGCTTTGAGTTATACATGTGCAAAATGTGCACAATCATCCTATTGACAACCTCTGTCTGGCCATCAGTTTGAGGATGGAAGGTTGTGGACTTCGTGAGTTTGGTGTCCAGCATTGACCAGAGACTGGACCAAAATGTGCTGAGAAACCAACTGTCCCGATTTGAGATGATAGACTGTGGGATCCCAAAGTGCACCCACACTCGTTCAAAGAAGAGTTTAGCAGTGGCTTCTGCTATGATATTCTTCTTGTAGGCCATCATAATGGCCATCTTCGAGAACCTGTCGACGACCATAAAAACACAGTCATTTCCATGTTTAGTGGAAGGAAGGCCTGACATGTAATCCATGGAGATGGATTCCCAAGGTCGACTAGGGGTAGGCAGCGGGGTATAGAGGCCGTGCTTCTTAATGGTTGGTTTGGAAATGGCACAGGCAGTACATGATCGGATGTACTTCCCAACATCTTGTCGAAGATTCGGCCAATAGAAATAATTTTGCAGTACTGCCACTGTTTTCTCGACCCCGAAATGCCCCGCAGCCCGATTGTAGTGTGCTTCCCAAATCATCTTGGCACGCTCGCTTGAAGGAACACAAAGGTGACCAAGGTGGCATAATAGGGCATCTTGGAGGTGAAAATCTGCAACATGTCGACCCTCTAAGAGTGTCTGGTATGTGTGGCTGAATTCTGGGTCGCTTTTGTAGAGAAGTGGCCAATCAGAAGTCTCGTGCCCACAAGAGTTGAGCACGGTGGTTAGCGCCATGATCGGTGGTCAACTGAGGCAATCTGAAACATTATTGGTGCTGCCCCTTTTATACTTGATATTCAAGTGAAACTGTTGCAGGTATGTAGACCACTTCTGATGGCGATCATTCTGCAATTTCCCTTGGGTCTGTATGAACTGCAGAGGCCGATGGTCTGTGTGGATGACCGTTTCCTTCCCCAAAATGTAATGCTTCCATTGTCGGCAGGCCTGTACACTGGAATACATCTCTTTATCATAAGTGGGGTACTTCCGGACTGTGTCTGAAAGTGTTTCACTGTGATATGCTACTGGATGTCCATGTTGAGTAAGGACTGCCCCAATAGCATAGTCAGAGGCATATGTCTCGACCTCAAATGGTTGTTGTAAATCTGGTAACGCGAGCACTGGTGCCGTGCAGAGGCGATCCTTCAACTCCCTGAATGCCTTCTGTTGAGATTCAGACCAAAAGAATTTTTCTTTCGCCTCGCCCTTGGTGACTTGACTCAAGGGCCAAGAAATATGAGAAAACCCCAACACAAACCTGCGGTAGAAGTTGGCAAGACCCAGAAAGCTGCGGAGCTCTGTTAGAGTGGTTGGAGAGGGCCAATCCCGAATGACTTGGATCTTGGCTGGATCGAAATGCACCCCCTGTTCATCAATGATGTATCCCAGATACTGAACCTGGGTCATGCCAAAAGTGCATTTCTCCAAATTGGCACATAGCTTGTGTTGCTGCAGTGTTTGGAGAACCTGTCGGATGTGGTGGAGGTGCTCTTCCCAACTCTGGCTGAAGATCAGAATGTCATCCAAGTATACTACTACAAAGGAGTTGGTGAATGGCCGCAAGATGTCATCCATTAGCCTCATAAAGGTTGCAGGAGCATTCGTCAATCCGAAAGGCATGACCAACCATTCGAAGAGGCCCTCCTTGGATTTGAAGGCAGTCTTCCACACATCGGAGGGTTCGATTGGTACCTGGTGATATCCTGACTTCAGATCGATCTTGCTGAAATATTTCGCCCCCTTTAGTTGGTCTAGGAGGTCATCAATCCGCGGGATCGGGTACCTATTACGGACAATGATCTTGTTCAGTGCCCGATAGTCAATACAGAGTCTCCACGTCCCATCCTTCTTCTGTACCAACACGATCGGACTCCCACAGGGCGATGAACTCGGACGGATGTGACCTTTCTGCAGGAGCTCCTGAATCTGCCTCTTGATTTCATCGTTCTCCAGAACGGAGCGCCAATAAATTGGTCCATTGGGTAGCGGCGCACCTGGGGTCAGATCAATGGAGTGCTTGACTTGACAGTGCAGAGGAACCCCTGCCGGGGAGGTGAAGATGTCCTCGTACTCCTCCACAATCTTGTCCATCTGTAGTTGTCATGCAGAGGGACCCCGTTTGGAGGCCGCGACCACTGCCTTCTTCTTTCCTTGAGGGCGTATCATCAGGAAAACAAATTTCCTGGTTTTGGAAATGATCTTACTGCATTGTTTTGCAGTAATCAAAGAGATGGCGGCAGGTGGTGCTACCTCTGGTATCCTGAACAACTTATTTCCCAATGTAATAATAACAACACGGGGCCTTGATTCATACACAGCATGTCGCTTCCACAAGTATGGTTGTCCTAGTAATACATCACAAACTTCAAGGGGAGCAATGTCACACAATACCTCATCCGTGAAGGGCTTGATGTTGTATGGAAGGCGACACTGCTGGCTCACGCGAAGATCTCGTCCTTGGTGAAGCCACCCAATGGTGTGTGGTTGTGGATGTGCTGTGGTCGGTAAGCCCAACCGCTTCACGACCTCTGCCGAAATGAGGTTCTTTTGACTCCCGCTATCAACAATGAACTGTATCGGGGAGCCCTTTACCCACATCTGGGAGTGGAAGAGACGCTCCTCCTCCTCTGGATCTTCGGGTTCATTTTTATGGATCTTTGCGGTAGCAACAGTGGCGCTGGGATCCACATCAATGATCTGCTTCCCTTTTTCATACCCCTTATCGGGTTTTGACTCAGAGTCGGAACATGCATCTGATTCTGAAACCTTTAGCTCAGCCACCAGTGACTGCTTGGCCCGACACTCACTTGTGTTGTGAGTGGAGCTCTTATGGAACTCGCACCATTTTCCAGTGTCCTTTCTCGGCTTCGCGGCACTGTTCTTTGCTTGCAGCTTTGGCTGGTTGTCTTGGGCTGTCCCGCCTTGGCTTTGTCCTTTGTTCTGTGGTTTAGGGGCACCTTTCCCCTTTGGATTCGCAGATCCAAAGTCTCGCTTCTTTTGTTTAAACTTCTGCTCGACCTTGACGGCATATCGGTATGCTGCGCCGAGCGAGGGGATTTTTAGGAATTGTATTTCTTCCTGGATGTACTTGTGCAGGCAGCCACGGTATTTGAGTATCAAATGTTGCTCCGAATCCTTGATACCCAACTTTGTGCGAAGGGTATGGAAAAGATTGGTGAACACCGGCACGTCTTGGTCCCTTCCCTGCCGCAGCGTGGTCCACTTTATGTATTCATCCTCATAGCTTCCGATAGGGTAGTACTGCTCCTTGATGGCATCTCGGAATGAATCCCAGGTGGGTGCGGCTGGAAATAGTGAGCCAGTACTTTCATCCTTTTGCTCGCAGTAGGTTTCCCACCAGTCCTTGACGTGGGGGGCTGCTTTGAGAAGAGCAAAAACAATCTTTTCCCGACTGGAAAATTCATGAACAGAAAAATAACCCTCTAGCAGATTTAACCATTTATCTACGGCATCTGCGTCTATCTGACCCTCGAATATGGGGATTTCAAAATTAACTTGTACCTTAAAGGGTGTGGCATTTCCAGAGTAGCTGCTGGAAGCCGATGCGTTGCTTCTGGGTAGCCGCTGAAGGATCTGGGCAAAACTGTCCATCATCGTGTTCCGTTGTCGCTCGAGGGCTTCTTCGAGCAAGATTTTGATGGGATCTCCTGCCCCCTCGTCTTTCTTCTCGTCCGCCATGGGAGGCCGTCGGGATTTGCGAGGCTGGTCTTGCAAAGGTTCAACCAGTTCAAGCCCTAACTCCTTATATCCCGACCTTGTTGGGGACATGCAAAGAAAAACAGAGAAAAAACAGACCGCTCTGATACCACTGATCCGGATTTAAACAGGAACGCAACAAATTACAGAGATAACCATATACACAAAGATGCAGCGGAAATAATACTTCATTTCATTAATGGAAAATACTGAAATATGCTTACAACCAGAAATGGAAATAAACCAGCTAGGGCGATGGTAGCTTATCTCTGAGAAGAGATGTGTTGGCTACATGCCTCTGAACTGTGTTACAATGAGGCTCGAAGGCCTATTTATTGTTGAGAAACAATGGAAAACCCTTAACATTCCAAAACCTAACCCTAGGAGATGAAATGCCAAACTGTGGGCCCCGTTTGGGTTAAATTGGTACATCAAATTCCCGGGGTCGTAACTTTGGCATATGATCTCCGTTTGATGCGTACAATAGCTCATTAGAAAGATCTATCCGAGCACTATCATTGTTGGAACGGGAAACATCGGTCCATTCCATGGACCCATGTTGCCCCCGGATTCCCCAAAAAACGTCGTTTAGGGCCTCAAAACGGCTTCGGAAGTTCAGGACCCGAAAAACTGCTAAAAATAGTAAGTTGTGCTACAATTAAGGAAACTGAAAATGCTGAGAAAGACAATGGTGGGGGTCCAGGTGGACTTGGCAGGTGGCCACCAATATCCACTTGGATCAGCCAATGTAGTTTTTAAGAAAAATGTATAGCAATCAACATCAACACAACCCAAGTTCGAAGGCCGAGAGCTACTCAAGTGCTGGACTTGTGGTGGGAAACACAGGAGGAGAGATTGTCCACATCTGCAAGATGTTGGGAAAAATATTTCCAGTGCTCAGGGGGCGATCACGATGGATGAAGTATATCAGAGTATGTCAAGAATTTATACAACAGTGAACAACTTCCAAGCATATAACGGGGCATCCATCATTGAGATGGAAGGTAAGCTACAAGAGAAAGTCATTTATATTTTAATTGATCCAGGTTCTAATTATAGGTGTGTCAACCCATAACTTGTTGAGAAATGTGGTTTGGGCAAGGAGTTGCATGAAGAACCTTGGTTGGTTCAATAGGAAACTGAGACAAAAAGAAAAAATGAACCATTGGGTAAAGTACTGTGTATTTGAGCTCAGTAGCATGCCCGTAAAATCTTCTTGAATGCGTTTCCATTGGGTGTGTATGACATATTATTGGGCATGGACTGGTTGTACTTACACCAGACCAAGGTAAATTGATATGAAAAAGAAATTGAATACTTGGATGAGAAAGGAACAAAAAGAGTCTTGCAAGGCAGGAAAAATCCCATTTTAGTGAGGTTAATCACGATTATGCAAGCTAAATGCAATAAAAAAAAAGGATGCATGTTATTTTCTGTGCAAGTTTCCAAGAATGAGGAAAATGACAAAGAAATAGAAGATGAGGAAGTTGAATTGCTACAAAAGTACCTTGTTTTGTAGCAGTACACATATGTTTTTCCATTGAAGGTTCCTAGATTACCTCCTCATAGAGAGATATATTTCTCTATTGAGCTGGTACTTGGAGCAACACTAGCATCTAAGGTTCCATATAGGATGAGCACCCCAAAATTGGTTGAGCTAAAATTGCAGTTGAAGGAAATGCTTGACAAAGGTTACATAAGGCCTAGTGTGTCCCCATGGGGATCATTAGTATTGTTTGTAAAGAAGAAATATGGAACACTCAATTATGCATTGATTACATGAAGCTAAATAAGGTGACTATAAATAATAGGTACACATTACCAAGGATTTATGATCTCTTTGATCAGTTGAGAGAAGCAACAATTTTCTCCAAAATTGACATGAGGTTCAACTACAATCGAGTAAGGATCAAGGAGGAAGACATTCATAAAACTACATTCAGAGTAAGATATGGGCACTATGAGTTTGTAGTGGTACCCTTTGGGATTAACAATTCCCCTGCCATGTTCATGTGCCTTATGAATAATGTGTTATGTCCTTATTTGGACAAGTTTGTCATTATATTTGTTGATGACATCCTTGTGTATTTAAGGATGGAAGAAGAGCATGAGAAACATTTAGTTGCAATATTACAACTGTTGAGAGAGCATAAGCTCTATGAAAAGTTTAGAAAGTGTGACTTATTCTAGTCACATATACATTATTTGGGGCATACCGTTTCCAAGGAAGGAATCTCAGTCAACCTTGAGAAGATCAAAGCCATAATTGAGTGGCCAACTCCAAAGAACGTGAATGAGATTATATTATTCATTGGACTGGAAGGATATTACAAGAGATTTATCCAAAATTTCATCAAGATAGGCTATCCCATTACAACACTGCAGAGAAAAGTAAAAATATTTGAGTGGATTGCACAATGTGCAAAAATATTTAAGCAGTTAAAATAATTGCTCACCAATGCACCAGTGCTAAGAATTACAGATATTGACAAGGATTTTGTGGTGTGTATAGATGCCTGTAAAGAAGGACTTGATGGAGTCTTGATGCATGAAGGGAAAATCGTGTGCTATGAGTCTAGAAAGTTAAGTGAAAATGAGGTAAATTATGTAACACATTATTTAGAATTGGCTGCCATCATTCATGCCTTAAAAAAATGGAGGCATTATTTTCTTGGCAACAAATTTATGCTCATGACAGACCATATTGGGCTCAAATATTTGTTTGGGCAACCAAATTTGAATGCTAGGCAAGCAAGATGGCTGGCCACACTCAACAAATTCAACTTTGAAATCAAGTACATAAAAGGTAAAGAAAACAAGGTTGTTGATGCTTTGAGCTGAAGAACCCAAGTAAATCACTTGACAACTGTAATTTCTTACACGACGGATATGATAGAAAGAGTCAAAAGTGTTGGAATGCAAGATGTGAAATATCATCAAGTTAAAGAAAAGTTGCTGCAAAGTGGTCAGGATGAAGAATATCACCTCAATGAGGACGACCTAATCACGTTTAAGGGCATAATTTATGTGTCTAACAATGATGAAATGAAAAGGTGGATAATGAAAGAGTTCCATGTTAATCCTTACTCAGGCCACCCAGGGTATCAAGAGACCCTTATAGTCATTAAAAAACACTACTACTAGCCAAATTTGAAGAAGGAAGTGGCTGATTTCATGGCATGATGCATGGAATGATAACAAGTAAAGCCCGAGTGCAAGCATTCAACAAGATTGTTGCAACCTATCCCTATTCTAGAATGGAAGTGGGAGGTAATTTATATAGATTTCATTACAAGAGTTCCTAAAACATCCAAGCAGCATGACACAATCACGGTAAGCTGAGGAAGGAAGCTCATTTTGTAGCAATCAAATCCATTAATTCTGCTAGTGACATAGCACAAATATTCATAAAGGATATTTTGAGGCTGCATGGAATCCCTAAGAAGATTTTGTTAGACATAGATATTAGGTTCACTTCCAGATTTTGCAAGGAACTGTCTGCAGGAATGGGAACAAAATTGATATTTTATACAACCTATCATCCCCAAAAAATTTGGAAAACAGGGAGGATTAATATAATTCTTGAAGAGATGTTAAGAATGTATGTAATGCATCAGCCCAAGAAGTGGGAAGAAAATCTTCCACTTGTGGAATTTGCATACAAAAATGGATAACAAGAATCCATAAATATGAGCCCATTTGAGGCATTGTATGACTGGAGTTGCAACACTCATGTTAGGTGGAGTGATCCAGTTAATAGGGTCCATGCAAGACATGATATGCTCAAGGATATGGTGCAACAAGTCCAGATCATAAAACAAAATTTAAAAGTGGCATATGATAGGGAAAAAAGGCATGCATATCAAGATAGAGTGCACAAAGAGTTCCAAGTTGGGGAACATGTTTACCTAAGGGTTAAACATAAGAAGAGTTCCCTAAGTATTGGGACATGTGCCAAGTTGGCATCACAAAATTGTGGGCCATTTGAAATCCTTGAGAGGATTGGCCCAGTGGCATAGAGGGTAGATTTACCTCCTTTAGTTGGAGTTCATGATGTTTTCCATGTTTCTTTACTTAAAATATATGTAAAGACTTTAATCATATGATTGATTGGTTTGTGCTACAGGTGGAACCGAAGGTAGATTTCTATCTAGAGCCAATGTTCATCTATATCGGAGGAGTCCCATGCTTCAGAATCGAGCCATAGAGAAATTCAAGTTGTAGTGGAAGCACTTTGAGCTGGAGGATGCCACATGGGAAATGACTAATGCCATTAAATTTAATTATCCCTTCTTGTTTGCTGGTTAAAGTAAGTGTGTATATGATTGTAAATATTGTATAGAGCTAAGTGTATAAAGCCCCATGAAACAATATGTGTTGTTTTTAGTTTTTGGTGTTGCATATGGGTAGATGAACACCGAGGACGGTGTTCCCTCAAGGGGGAGGGGACTGTAACAAACCCACCCATGGCCCTCTCATAAAACACAATGTAAATATTTTGCAATATGTGAAATTTGAAAAAGGGGCCTGACTCAAAGGGACACAAATTCCAAAGCTAGGGAGGAGGATTGTTTTCTTGGGATGATGTGGTTTCTCATGTAGAAACTTGAATTGTAGGACAACCATTAAAAATGTTTGGTGCGAGAATTTAAGAGACCGATTCTTGAATTAAATGGGTTGCAAGAGAAATTATGTAGGCCCATGTTGCTTGAGAAACAACAACAAGAAAAGAGGACAAACAATCCAGCAAAGAGACTGCGCATTGTAGGTTAGTAAGGATGTAACAACAAATGAAAAAAAAGGAAAATATAATAGAGTATTAATTCGAGAGAAAGCAGAGAAGATTCAGAGAATCGAATGAGAACAATCGACAGACAACTCTGAAGAGAAGGGAAGAGAAGGAAAGAGAAGAGAAGAGAAGAGAAAGGGATTGGTTCTCTAGTTCCCTGGAGTCTGTGGGTTGAGTTACTAGAGCCTGGAGCCCTGAAATAACTTTGGGTCCCTTGAGGCTGTGGGTCGAGATAGGATCCCTGGAGCCCTATAACAACTTGGGTCCCTCAAGGCTATGGGTTAAGACAAAGGTATCTGGAGCCTTGTAACAACTTAGGTCCTTGGAGGTTGTGGGCTGAGATGGAATCTCTAGATCCCTATAACAGGTTAGGTCCCTTGGAGGTTGTGGGTTGAGATAATAGACTCTGGATCCCTGTAACAACTTGGGAAGAGGCCATCCTGAAGCAAGATCAAAGGAAGATCTAATTGATGACTTGTGGTTACTGCATTATTGTAACAATGGATTCGAGAATCCCTAGAAGGGGGTGAATCCCTATGTGATTACTTGGGGGTGAGGTTGAGCACCTTTGGACTCCTTGTGCAATCGAAGGAAGCATTGGTCAGCTGGTGGGATTGAGGAAATAGGTCCTCTAGAGTCCCTGTTTTGGTTAGCAGCTAGTGATTTAACCCCTTAAGCAAGCATCCCCTTAGACTATGGAATCTGATTCGAGGGTGACTGCTGCAATTACGTGTGGCTACAACTGTTTATGGTGGGGTGGAGAGTCCTTGTACTATACTCAATTTCCTTGCAATTTTAAAGATAAGTATTTGCTAGTATTCGTTTATCTGTTGATGAACCATGATGCATTCTTGATTGTGATAGTTCAGGATTATGAAACTATATTTGTGTTGTTTATGTATGAATATGTGGATGCATTTTTATGTAGATACAATATTGATGGACATGCTGAATCTATATATGTGTGTGTGTGTGTGTGTGTTTGTTGTTTCTCTGGAATGAATGATACTGTCAAATCAGCTAAGTAAGCATGAACTTCTGAACTGGAAATAAGATGTTGAGCGAATAATTTTTTGGTGTTGATAATAGAACAATAGATGCACAAATGTGTAATAAACCATATGATAATAAGAACCAAGATATAATGCCGAGCTGAATCTTAAGCCAAATGAAATGCTTAACTATAATGAGAACAACACATAAATGAATCATTGAGGAATATAATGCCATGTTGCAGGTCGCATTAAAGCCATAATAGCTTGTAATAAAACTTGAAACAGTGGGCTCAAAGACCCTTTATTAATATGAAATAGTTACATTGAAGACCGTCTACTCAATAGGATCTGTATTCACTTACATCCATTTATTTGCCTAAGTTACAAGCTTCTTTGCCATGTGGCAGGAATTTCATGAACATTGAGGCTGTTTCCCTTGGGGCCAGATGAGCCCATTAGTTTTACCTAAATGGCATTCATTCTTGCATTCTAAGCAGGCTAGATGTCTTTTGTTGGTATCCTAGTGTCGCTAGTGAGGTACCAGGAGGTTCTGTATAGCACCATGGAACACCTTAATAAACCATTGGCATCGACATAAATCCTTGATGTTGATTCAGAGGTTTATTAGACCTATGAGATAAAGTCATGGTCAATAATGCTGGCTTGAGGAGGTCTGTGCAACAACAAAGCTTGTCCTTAGGGCTATCACAGAAATCCCCTTCTAATTCACAACATAAGGTAGGGTCAATATCCCTTAATCAATCCATGGTAGAGAGCAAGATAAAACTTGTCGTAGTGTAGAGGGATAGTGCCCTGAACTTATAAGAAAGGATCGAATAGCCTTACCCTTTTGCTGATCAAACCCTAGTCAGAGAGGCTTCCCATTGACATGGCTCAATTCTCCTCTAACGCGATTGGTCTTTGTTATAGACATATTTGGGCACTTCAACCCTAGTCACATATGTCAATAAACCAAGGGATGTTTAACCCCTAAGAGTGTTGTTTCATACCCTAAAGGATCATGGTCAACTGATTACATCATTTCCCAGAAGTTCCACCTGAAAAACCACTCAGAACTGGCCAAAACTAGACCATACTGATTGCTCCATGGTCAAGGTGTGATGCATACTGGTTGCTACACTAGCCAGGTGTGATGTATACTGAAGAGGCCTTCTATAGGGTGTGATGAGCGAGAATGGACAAATGACAGAGGCAATTTGCTAAGTGGAAGCTCATGGAATCTTCTAGAAATTTCTCCCATGACACTTGCCTTTCTGAATCCGCCCAGGGATGGGTAAGAGATCAATGAAATCTCCAAGTGGAACCAAGAAATATCAGTGGAATGACACTAATAAAAAACCCAAAGCTGACTCACAACCTTGTAAGACATCTATAAATGGATCCCTCTTTTGAGAGATCTAGAGGCTGGAATCTTGTAATTTGTAAGGAAGTGCTGTTGGTTTATCTTTGAGAAGAGATATTGTATTGTTGGGTGATCTTGCTTTTCATGAGGTGAAGAGGGCTTTGATGCTGGGAGGATGCTAGATCAGACAGCTGGGTTGTAATCCTCTCTTCTACTATTAATAAAGCTCTTTGTTTTTTCCTCCATATAATCGTGTATTTGTGAATCTTGTTATTTGTGAATGCAATTGTATGGTCAATGTATTTTTGATTATGCATTGTTTATGATATTATAGATCGAGATGCTTTGATGGTGTTTTGTTACTGTTACTCTACATGTATTCTCTGAAGCGGGACAAGTAGGGGAGGAGTTGCAAACTCTATCAAGGGAGAGAGAAATCAAGCAAGGAGCCAAGCGGAAGATCCAGGTTGGTCCCCTTTGCTTCTCTCTTATCTATCATACATAAAGGAAATCGCAAATTGCTTTGATTATTTGTTTCTAAGATAGCTACCCGTCTTAGTGGGACTAGCAGATTGAAAAGACACTAGTTTTCCTGGAAACAAAATGGCGACTCCACTGAGGAGCGAATAGTTTGTTTATTTTTTATTTTTGTTTGCTTTATAAACTACAGACGGAGGTTGAAGTTAGCTAGATAGCCTTCGAACTGCTCTTGCTATGCAATTGCAAAGTAGATGAATGTTGCTTCAGTCAATATCCGGGTTGGTTTATGAACTGAACATATGACATAAAAGCATTCTAAGTGCCCTTGTGGTAGCTAAATAATCTCCTAAGATCATACCCCTGTACTTTGTTCTTTACTGTTCATAATAGCTCAGCCTAAATCCCTGAACTCAGTTGCAAATTTGACCAAAAACCTAACTCAGTTTCGCTCCCTGGCCCATCACACTGTCTGTAACTGGAAACTAGTATGCATCGCACCTCTCGTGTGTAGCAGGTGAGATGCATCCCTGTTTCTGAGAAGCACATGTGCGATGACTGAGTGATCTCATTTCTCTCTTTGAAATTTGGTTTTTTGTCCTTGTTCTCAGCTCTGTTTGATTGTGTTGCTACTTGTGATCAGTATCTCATTGCTAAAGCCCCCTTCCTTTACATATTTCAGCCTCCATTGATTAGGATTAGTAAATGTTTTTATGTATTTGTCCATCATTTACAATCCTTCGTCAAAAAGTAGCTTGAATCAAACTGTCATTTTGATGAAAAAAAGTGTCGTAACTGTCATTTTGAGTCAAAAAGAAGAGCGTCGTAAAGTCTTCCTCCTCTAGATGGTCAATTGCACTTTTTGTCATGTATTTGATTTGAATTGTTAATATGTGAAGTGTCGAAAGCAATTTTCTATTCGAAATCAAAAAGTGTCATTTAGTCTTCCTTTCATTTTGAAAAGAAATTGTCGAAATGTCTCTTTGAAGAAAATAGTTCAGATCTATACTTAGTTTTCCTTTTTGGCATTCTCACATTAAGGAAACGAAAGACAAATACATGCATTTGCATTTGCATTTAGATTGTGTGCAAAAATGATTTAGGAAAAGTGCATTTAGTGTGTGCTCTTTGCTCTCTGTTGAAAGAATCATAATCTTCTTTCCTTAGTAGCTAGGATTTTCATTGCTAAAAGAAAATAAACGGTTGTTTATCACTTTAGATTGTATATATAGGAATTTTACATCTACATCACACGGTGAACCTTGAAAGACAAACTTCTAAACAAGATCAACTCTAAAATAAATCTCAATGAACATAAAAATGCTTTGGAACCTAACGCAACACATCTAGAAGTCTAGGCTAGAGACGTGTTCTGGCGTCATAAAACCTGGTAACTATCATTTTCATCGAAGGTTGGGTGATTCCTCCTCTTTGATATGACAAGTGCTAGTACGGACTTGTGCTCCCCGTACCGTCGAGTATATATTGGGAGACCACAATAGGCTGATATCCTTTATCCATAGGAAGCCGTGTCTGCCGCCCTATCGATCGCAATGCACTGAACACAACATTTGGAAAGGTTGACTGCCATACATAAGTCCTTGGTAATTTCTATTTAATTTATCACCAAGGTGTATTTTTCATTTTTCGATTGGTTTGGTAATCCCTCTGTCTAGATTTCCAGAGTAGTCACTTTTGTTCCTTTTCAACTCCTTAAAAGAAAAGGTCCATCTGAGCACTTGTCACTTCAGGTTCATTAAAAATTGAAGGCGACTAGATTCATCTTTAGCTCTTTCTCGACTCTTAAAAATTGAAGAAGCAAATTTGTGTCAAAGCGTCATTAAAATTTATTTAATACGGAACATTTTTCCCCTTAATTTTGAGTTGATCAAGTAATCCACAATCATGGAAGAAAGTCAATCAAAACCTCGTCGTTCGCGGAGACTAGCGAGTCAACCGTCTTTGACTCTAGAGACGAAACCATTCCGAGAAAAAAGGTCTCGTTTAACTAAGTCCAATTCACCTGATTTATTTGAAACTTGTGTTTCAACATCGTCATAGACTATAGTTACTCTGATCATTTCTGGTACATCTGCCTTTATAGAATAAGCTCTGCAGTTACAAGAGGACATTAGAACTGATCCTAGTATAACGGTAAACAATTTTATACCCGAGACAGCTCCATCTAGAGTTGAACCACGGAATGAATTCACTTACCTGAACATCTGGAAGTTGAGTTCCAAAATTCAAAAGGTGCCAACCCTCCAGTATCTGTTACTGCAGAAGCTATACCTTCTTTGGCTCCAGAAATATTTTACGGACCTGATGGTCTACCTCTTCCACCTGGACTGATTGCCATAGAGGAGATAGTAGAGGATCTTCCATCCAGTGTTCCGTTGCATTTTGGAACTAGGATCCACTTATATCCTTCTATTCCTGAAGTTAGTTCTTTTAACCATCTTTCATCACAAGTTCCTGTATAATCGCTAGGAAATCTTTTGGATAGACTAAATATGTCTGAGCAACCATCAACATCTAGGATTGTGTCAACTGACATAGCTACAGCAGAGCTTCCTGCTGCCATTCCTACAATGTTTGCTGGTATACCATTTGTCCCTGTTAGTTATCAACCACTAGCTGGAGCCCACTTAGGGACTGTTTCAACGACATGGTCTATTCCTATTTCTTCATCCGGAGTCTCATCTGGTATTTCTTATGTTGAAACTCAACAAATTGATCTTGTATGTCAGTATCAATTTGGGCAATCCAGTCTTCAAAGACCAATCTATCCTTTAAGCACTAGATTGCCACCATATGGGGGGTAGTATGCATTTTCATTGTTCCCTCCTGGAGAGCAACCATATGAGAGTTTACAACAAAATTCAGGTCAAACTAGAATTACATCCAGCGGTTGGGTACCAATACTGCCTCAACAACCAAGGGTTGTATATTCAATGCAACCAGTCCAACCTGTGTCAAATATTCCCACTACACCTGCTATTGTGACTATACCGCAAGTACAAGCACTACCTGTTGTGTGTCAACCTCAAGTCTCTCAGGTTACAATACAACAACCTCTTGTCTCTGTGGCTCAATCACAACCTTAGGTTAGTGCCTCCTTACCTGCAATGAATCAGGCTCAAACAAGTACTATCACTCTGCATCTTGGTCAATCATCCAGTATTGGGCAACAACAAATGGTCCAACAACCATGGCTTGTACAATATCAACAACCGCAATTCTAGCAAACCTACCGAGGATCTGAACAACAAGGTTTTGTAGGTAATGGACAATCGCATTTTCAAAACGGTTATCAACAACCATACTATAATGGTTATATCCAACAACATTATCAAAGTTACCAACATCAGATACATTATGCTAGTATGCAAAGACCCACCGCTCAGGCGATTCCGTCTTATCCTGGGTATGCTTCGCCTAACTTGAATCAACAGTTGCCTTTTGTAGTGACTCTAGAATTACTAGATCTGAACTAGCTGACGAATGATCCAATTTCTTACACCCCTTGGTGGCCAGCGATTCCTCATAAACTTCCCTCTGATATTCCTAAATTCAATGGAAATCCAGGTGAAGATCCATCGAATCATGTAATGACTTTTCATTTGTGGTGCTCATCTAACACCCTAAATGATGATTCGATTAGGCTTCACCTTTTTTAGCGAATGCTAACTGGTCTGACGGCAAAATGGTATATTGAATTGCCTAGAGCCTCGTTTGATAACTTCAACACCCTTGCCACAACTTTTCTAACCCACTTTCAGTTACCCATAAGGTACGAAACAGGAACAGAACTCCTTACCAACTTTAAACAGACAACAACCACTCACATATCTGATCATATTCATGAGTGGCGACGTCGTCCTTGAATGGTAAAGACATATGTTCCTGATCGACTTTTAGCTGAATGGTTTATTAAGTCATTATTGCCTTCTATTACTGAAGATGTGGTGAAGGGAGGAGTTGTCACCAAAGAGCAAGTATTTGCTCGTGCACAATATTTAGACTTGATCTATACTCAATCTGGCACGCTCTACGACCAAATTCTTGATGCTCCTAGACCAGAATTTTCCGTTCCTCCCCCTCCTAAATCAAACAGGGACTCTCATGTTGGCAACGGTGTGATTGGTACCTCAAGTATGCAAACCGCAAAGGCTCCATCTGGTAAATCCCTTGTAGTTTCTAGTAAAAAAGAAAATGATAAACTTCTTGCCTTGGAGGTTAATGCCATGTCATCTGAAAAGGGAAAAGAACCAAAGCAACCAGGGGGAAAGAAAAAAGGGAAAAACAAAAAGAAGAAACAGGAAGATTCGACTCCTGAGAAATCTTCTGGAAACCCTACTGGGCGAAAGAAACCTAATCATCCATGTTTCATATGTGATGAGGACCATTATACGAGAGATTGTCCACATCGAGCTAAGGTCACGAAGTTTTTAAAGACTTCAAGTACCTCAACGGTATTGATTGATCCATTTCCAAACCCAGAAACTAATCTGGTTGCTATTGATCATACTTCCCCATCCCAATTGCTTATGCTATCCATATCGAAAAACCAAAATGATGCTTTGATATTGACAAGGAATAAAGATTATGGGAATCCACAGTTGTCGAAAAACAAGGCTACAGATCAACCCAGTAGTTCGACAACAACTTCGCTAGAAGTTGTTCCACCCATCATTCCTAAATTAACTATAAAACCGCCAAAGGTAGTAGTACATAAATCAACATTTAATCCTTGTGCTCGAGCAGCATAGAATTATAATATAGTGGAGTATCTGGCCCAATCACCATCCGCTTTGTCGACACTTGAAGTATTGTAGAATTTCCCCTCCCAAAAGTAGGCTTTGTTATCAACGATAGGTGGGATTGATCCAGCGGATTCCAATTTGGTGGCCTTTAATCATAAAGGATAGGAACCTTAGTTACTGGCCCAGCTCGCTTTCCTTATACAGATAAAAGCCTTGAACAAAACTATTCATCGAACAATCATTGATGAGAGGGCATCTACCTGTATTATGTCAATAAGTTTCTAGAAAACTTTAGGCTCGCCACCCTTGTCATGATCATCAATGACATTAAAAGCGTTCGATGGAAGAACAAACACGCCATATGGGATATTAAGTAACTTGCAAGTTGAACTGGGGGGCAAGACAGTAGAAATTGAAGTCGAACTCATTGATGGAAACCTTGACTACAATATCCTACTGGGCAGGCCCTGGATTTATGCTATGGTTGCTATTGTGTCAACATATTTTAGAAAGATTGCATTTCCCTTCCAAGGCGGAATTAAAATCGTTGATGAACTAACCTTTTCCCCAACAGTTCGCAAGTTACTGGAAGCATTCCATTGATCCATGGAAATTCTCAATCACTTCAAATTGTCGGAGTAGGTCTCCTAAAAGACCCTTCCTTAATGGGTACTTTTTCCCTCCCGCCTCCGAGCAATCTGGCGGAAGTGGCCACAGTGGAAACCTGTCACATGATATCTTCTACATCAACAAAGATTAAGAAGAACTCTGACCATTTTGATAGTGTGGATCATCGCTAGGTGTTGCCCCCAAGCCCTATAGAATTATTGTAGCAATCAATTTTCTCGGCATGGGTGGCGAAACCAAATCAACACTCAGTGAGTGTTTGGATATATAGGTCTCTAGAGTATGGCACCTCTTCCGATCCTTGGTCTCATATACATTCTACAGATGAAGGAATCATTCAGTCAATGATGATAGGAGAGGCACCATGGGAAGATTACCACCATCGTTCCCACCTTCAAGATAACAATGAAGATTATTCTAGCGACCTTAATCATCCTTTAGTTTTTGATTTTCTATCAAATACTGTAAATACAGTGGATTCCAAGTGAAATTTGTCCAATATTGAAGAAACTATAGCCATTAATATCTCGACCAAACCTAATGTTGTAGAGAATATACATGTTGGCAAATATTGTTCTCCTTCAGAACTGGAAATATACTGCGCTCTCTTTCACGAATTCAGAGATGTCTTTGCATGGTCATATGAAGAAATGCCAGGCATTGACTCGAGTATCGTTGAACATGAAATAAAGATGTATCCAGATGTCAAACCAATAAGACAACGACTTTTACTGGTTCACCCGAAGAAAGCTGCCACCATTAAGGCAGAAGTTGAAAAACTTTTGCATGCTGGTTTCATTTACCCTGTTCCTCTCATTAATTGGGTATCGAATATTGTTCCGGTGATGAAAAAGCAAGGAATGATTAGAGTGTGCGTCGACTATAGGGATGTAAATCAAGCTTGTCCAAAGGACAACTATCCTACAACCTTTATCGACCAGATAATTGATGAATGTGCCGGACGCAAAATATTTTCATTTATGTATGGATTTTCCGGATACAATCAAATCAATATCCACCCATAGGACCAGTCAAAGACTGCATTTATATGTCCATGGGGCACATTCGCATACAGTAAACTACCTTTCGGTTTGAAGAACGCAGGGGCAACTTTTAAGAGGGCAATGAACTACGCCTTCCATGACATCAAGCACATCGTTCAACCGTATCTCAATGATCTACCAGCTCATTCACGAAAGCGGACCGATCACCCGCAGCATTTGAGAGCTATATTTCTACATTGCCGACACTACAAGATACGACTCAATCCACACAAGTGTGTGTTTTGTGTTGGTTCTAGTCGGTTACTTGGTTTCGTAGTTTCTAAGGATAGAATTCGACTTGACCCATGTAAGGTTCAAGCAATCATTGACATGCCTCCACCTTCAAATTTGCTTCAGATTCAGAAACTCCAAGGGAAAGCAAACTTTCTAAGGAGGTTCATTCCAAATTATGCCGAACTTGCTAAAGGTTATATGCGTCTTTTGAAAAAAGAAGTACCCTTCAACTGGGATCAGGTTGCGCAAGCTTCCTTTGATGCTTTAAAAGGTTCCCTAGTAAAAGCATCATTAATGTACGCTCCTGACTATCAAAAAGATTTTAACCTGTATCTCGCCGCTACAGATACAACCATCGCCATGGTTTTAGTACAAGAAGACAATGGAATAGAACATCCTGTGTATTATTTAAGCCACAACTTAAATGATACAAAAAGCAAGTACTCCTATGTTGAAAAGCTGGCTTTAGTAGTTGTTCAAGCAGTATAGAGATTTCGACACTATATACTCTTTCGCAAAACTACCATTTTGTCAGATTGCAACCCTATGACCTACATTCTGTCGTGTCAATTGCTAGGGGGCAAATATTCCAAATGGATAGCCATTTTGCAAGAGTTTGATATGGAATTCACCAAATCCAAATCAAAGAAATCTCTAGTCTTTGCAGAGTTACTTTGTGACCTCCCATCACCGTCCAACGATTTAACATCTAAAGCATCAATCATGGATGAAACTCTATTTCTGATATCGTCAAGCGACCCGTGGTACGGAGATATACTAATCTATCTCCAAACCCAAACCTTTAGGCCTAACACCTCTCGCTCGAAACAATGATGTATTCAATACCAAGCAAAAGACTACATGATTGTCGGTGATACACTTTACTGTCATGGTGTCGATACAGTTTTGTGAAGGTGCCTCATGCATGAGGAGGCCGAAAAAGTCTTGAATGACTGTCATTCAGGAGCATGTGGGGGGCATTTATCTAGTTACGCTACTACACAAAAGATCTTACGAGCTAATTACTTCTGGCCCACTATATTCAAAGATTGCATAATCCCAGTCAGAAGTTTCCATGCCTGTCAGATTTTTGATTGCAAAACTAGATTACCACCTGCACCGTTGCATTCAGTAGTTGCTGTTGGACCATTCACAAAATGGGGCATAGATTTCATGACATGTAACCCCACCTCGGTCGAGGGGCATGGGTATTGTTGAGTCCCAAACCTGCACTTCCTTATATACCTTTTCAGCCTTCTTTTCCATTTACTTGATCCACCAAGTTGTCAAATCATTGCATATTAGTCTAAAAAGAGCTTATGAAATGGTTTCCTAACTATGTTTATGACTGCCGTTTGATTTAGATTTTTGTTCAAGCAGCTGCGGAAACTTGTCACTTTCCGCAGCCAGCTCAAGTTTCCGCAGCCATTTTGTTAAAGACTATGTTACAGGTGTCCAATGGAGAAACCGACCACATGGGTAAGCTGCAAGTGACATGTACATGGAGCGTGTCCCCTCAGTTCAGCCAAATCACTCATAAACAATCATGGTCAAAGACGGTCAAAGGAAGGGCCAAACCAAGAGTTTTGCGGTGGCACGGCTTTGTTTTGCCCACGTGAAGGTTTGTGTGGCACGATCCTCAATTTCCGGAGGTATTGGCACACCTGTAGATCAACCCGTGAACTGAATCGAGCAGCCACCACTCCATGGATTTAACTGTCATGATTACCATAACGCTAGATCTCAGGCCGTGGAGATTTACGTGTCTGTTTGGAAGCGTAGAATCTAGGAATTAGTTGCAGCATTTTCACTTATAAATAATGCATTGGTATACGCTGGATAGCTAGTTTTTGGAGATGTAATTTTGACTGTTGTTACAAGCCCACTGTACTGTGCTTTACTTTGTCTTATTACTGCACTTTAATATATGAGAAGACAACATTCTTGAATCTGATTTGTGACTGAGTATTGACTGGCTGAGGTTGCAGAGGGCCCCTGTACACCAAGGATCTGTATATTTTCTTACTTGCTTTCATTGTGTTACTGTTTTTATAATCATAGCTTGTGTATATTACGCTGTTTTGATGTTCATGATTAACTGCTGTCCATATTTCTTTGTATGTTTTCTCATAACTGTTAGCTGATCAGTGCTTTTCTTACAGGTCTTTGTAGGCAGCCTGGGCAAATTTACATATTTTTAATGACTACTGACATGAGATCATCTTGTCCTTTCTGCTGATTTTCATTTACTGAGTTTTAATTCCAGCATTGTCTTTTCTTTCAGTTTTGATTTGCTTATTTACTTTTCTGCCACTTAGATATCATATTACTCATCTGTTTATGATTTCCTTTCTATAGCCAAGCAACTCAATTAGTGAGGAATCAGAATATTTTTTGACGTAGTATGATTTAGTTTGCTTTCCTGCAAGTTAGATATTAAATTACTTATGACATTTTCAAGAATTGAAATATGAATGAGTAGTTAAATCTTAGTTTCCTTTTATGCAATTTGATTTCCTGCAATTTAGATATCATATTACTCAGCTTGTTTATGATTACTTCCTATAGCCGGAGCGAGTCGAAAGGTGAAGGGTCAGAATCTGGGTTGAAGTAGTGTGATTTAGTTTGCTTTACTTTCAGTCTTTGAGTTGCTTTGAGTTCAGTTTTTATTTTCTTTTTCATACAGTAGTAAGGATACTGGGCCATTGTCACTAGTTCACTGTTTTGGTACATTTATTTCCTTTTGAGAATTGATTTCATCACAGTCAGTTTGAAACCTTCTTTTTGAGAACTTTAAAGTTTGGAAAATCATTGTAGAAATCACCATTACCATCCATACTTGAATCATTATAGAAATCACCATTACCATCCATACTTAACTTTCAATTTCGCCATCTCACACTAGGGAATCCACATAAGATAAACCCAAAAACAAACTAAAAAAAACTCAAAAACGACAAACGACTAAGAAATCGGTTATCTTGCACATACAGTGCACTTCACTTCAGCAGTTTACAACTCCCGGATTGACATTTTAAATAGAAATTTAGGACACACTAAATTGACCAAACAGGTATATCATAGTCGCTGTTGACTATTTTACAAAATGGGCCGAGGCGATGCCTACATTAAACAATAGCGGTGAAATGACTGCTCTTTTCTTTTTCAATCATGTAGTCTCTAGGTTCGGTGTTCCACAGGCTATAGTCACAGATCATGGATCGCATTTTCGCAATCACATGATGGTTGAATTTACCGCCAAATTAGGACTATCCCATGATACTTCTACTCCATATTATCCCAGGCTAACGAATAGGTTGAAGCAATCAACAAAGTCCTTAAGTGCATGCTGCAGAGAATGATTGGAGTCCACAAATAGAATTAGCATTTAATCCTGTATTGAGATTTGTGGGCATATAGGACTTCGGTGAGAAATGCAATTGGATTTACGCCTTTTCAGTTGGTGTATGGTCTGGAAGCGGTCTTACCAATTCAGTGCGAAATCTCGTCTCTCAAGCTCGCAATTGATCTAATCCCCGAAACTTCGGAGGAAGAGGCTCATTTCTTGGAACTAATCTGCTTGGATGAAACCCGTAGTGATGCCGCGTTGGCTAACGAAGCACATAAGAAATGTGTCAAAACGCAATTTGACAAAAATGTCAAGCCTTGTGTCTTCTCGGAAGGTGACCTGGTCTTGCTTTACGATTAGGACTCTGATAAATTGGGAGCAGGGAGTCGATCAATGAACAACATCACTGAGTATAACGCATTGATTGAGCTTCTCTCTGATGACATTTCACATGGCATACGCCGACTTGTTGTCAGGCTAGATTTGTAGCTCGTCATTCTATAGCTTACGGGCGTTTATTCCGTTTGGAACTCAGCTATTTATCGTATGTTCCTAAGAGTCAGGATTTTGGAAAGACAGTTTGATTCCATTCAATATCAACACATTTCCAAAAACTTAAACACATTAACTGATTCATTAGCGAATTATGTGTTAGATAGACATTTGCAGCATTTGTAAAGAAAAGCATTTCACATTAATATTTGCATCAGGATTGCATAACTTAACCAGATTAAAACTCTGAAAATAAAAAATATATAACTGTTTATAGTTTTTACAAAATGTTTTGTGTCCAAGACAAAATCGGTCACATGACCCATAAACTCAAAAATGAATGCAGAAAAGCACCCTAGACTAATGGTGCTGGTGATAACATGTCACCACTTGTGCGATCATACGCAAGAACCTAGTCCATTGACTCGGCACCCCAGTGGTATGTCACTGTAACCTCAGAGGTAACTCGTCGGTCCTCACATCCTGAATGCCAAGAGTGAGACCCTCGACCTGATCCTGCAATACTGCCAGGGTCTCTGCTATGTCCAGATCGCGAAGGACAACCCTCCCTATAGCCTCTCCTGCTGGAGCGTCAGCTACCGCCTGTGGGCGCGCTGCTGGTCGCACTGGCCCAATATCTGCACACACATATGAGTTCAATTAGTCTTGATAACACTTAAAAACACAGACATATTATAAAACTAATAAACGAAGATATGGTCAAATCATTTTACCCATAACACTCCACCGCTCACCAGCCGGTAACACCAAATCTGGGTCACCACGGAAATCCATCCCAATGTGTGGATACTTTGCAAAGACCATCTCCTGATGGTCGAATCACTCAAAGAAGGCATCAGAGAAAGAAATCTATGACTGACCGGCATGTCTGGCCATGAGATCAACCCACCTATGCATCCGTGGTTCCCTCGATGTTGGCAATCCTAGTGAAATGTACTGAGGCTGCATCAGTGGAATCCTCTCCAAGGCAAAAGCAGTCAAAATGGAACCGTAGCCAAAGTTCTTGTATCTTCCATTCTTTACCTTGGAAAGCTATTCTTTTATGACCGGAAGTACTGCCTCAAACCAATTGAATACCTTTGGTTCCAAACATTCCAGGGCATACTGCATATAAGATCTGTTTTCCAAATGAAGAGCCGCACTAACAGCCAATCTAACAAAGGTGAATAAGATGGTCCTCAAGGGCCCATCAGTGACATCCCGGATATTGATATTGCCATCTCTGCTGGGTTGAGATCCATCTCTACAAAACTAACGGATATAATCTCTCACAGATTCGCCCCCACAGGCAGATCCTGATATAGTAACAGGGGCATCTCGTCTCGATAACCCCATCAAATATCCTCAACTGTCAATGGAATAGATTTACCTCTGATATGGAATACTTGGTCGATCAGATCCCAAGCATCGAGAAAATATTGAAACAAATTGATTTGTTGCCTCATGATGGATATGAGGAAGAATTTGAGCAAACCACAGTTTCGTAATGCAGTAAATATGCCCTGATCGTGTAGAGCAATGATGTCCTCTTTTTCATGTTCACGTTCATGCCATGTGATGACCATCTTGATCCGATAAATCTCTGAAACACAGACAAAAGATAAATTAGGATCCTGATTTGAGCAAAAACAGGAAAAAATTTCATGAAAAATCACTGTGTAAAGTTTCCCCTCTGCGCCCATCGCACCCTGCCTATGAGCAAGGTGAGATGCATACTGACTGGCCAATGTCTAGCTTAGTATGCATCACACCTTTTGATGCAGGCCAGGTGCGATGGATGGAGAATGAGTTCTTCAAACCCCAAGGGCCCAGAAGCAGGGAAAAACTTGCTCAAAATCAGAAAAGAATGGAATGAAAATGAAGAGCTCAGGGTTGGCTCCTACCTGGTCCTGACGGCGCGGAGAATAGTCCACTGGATCTCACGAAATCAGCTAATGAAATTTGAGGGGGAAAACCACTCCAGAGCTCCAAAATCCCAAATTCGAAATGAAATGGTAAAAATGAGAGGTAAAACTACTTTTTGGGTTACTATTCATGTACTTCAAGTAAAATGTTAGTTTTCTAATTCATTTTTCAGGCATGTATATGTATTTCTAATCAATTTGATGGAGCAATTGAGCAGGTTGAACGACTGAAGAAAGAATCTAACGTGTTAAATGGTAAATTAAACATCTTAGACCACTATCATGAGCAATGTTTCCACAAGGTTCAAGCTCGTTAAAAAATAAACCCGCCTATGAGCATAGTTTCTCCCGGTTCAAGCTCATTAAAAAATGAATCCACCCTCGGTAAATAACCTTTGTGATTACCCTGCTATCAGCCTTTTGAACCTTGGTTGTGTTCCTACTGTCACCTCCAACCCTTTTGGTCGATCGTATGCTTCTACTTGATTTTTTACCCTTTTTAGGAACAGCTGCGACGAGTGGTCCTGTTAGCCACCCTCTTCATATCACCATGTTTTGAGAAGTTGCAAGCTTACCCGGAACCAGTTGCTACCCCAAAACACCACTCGTTCCTCAAAAAACGAGTCTCTTTTAAACTATTTTTAGACTCGTTAAATATAAAAAGATTATTGAGCTATTGGCCTTTCCAGCTCGTTAAATTAAGGGGAAGTGCCATCCCTCCTGTACATTTTAATCTTTTTAGACCTGAGGGATTATCAAACAAAAAGATCGAGCGCTTGTCTTTTTCGACTCGCTAAAGTGATTGAAAAGTCATCCCTTTCATATTATTTTATATTTTTTCAGACTTAAGGGATTACGCTACGAAAAAGGACTGTTGTAGTTTCCTTTTCGTCCCTTTTCAAACTCTCTAAACATGAAAAGGACCGAGTTATCTTTGTTGTTAAACTCGTTAAAACAATAGCGACAAACTTGTCCATCTAGACAAGAATGAGTTTCACTGTCGCTAGGCTCACTAAAACATAGCGACAGGTTTGCCCGAAGGGAAAATTATAGAACAAGAATATGTTATCCTCCTCAAACTGGACAAAAATAAAGAGGTATTGGTCAGCAATGACGGGGGAAAAAGGGAAGAAAACTTGAAGAATTTTATTGGTAGCAGGTCGCTCTTGAACATGACACTTTCACTCCATCACCATGATTGAGTTGGGTTGGGTTATTCCGTTCATCGGTCATATCACCATTGGTCCTCCGTACCATCCATGTTTTGGGGTTAACGCTACCAATCCATCTCAGTGTCGCCAACATTTTCAAGAGAAGTCATTTAGAGAATTTACCATCCAGCAAATGCCTCATCCAATGCAATACCTTCACCCTTCATTTTTCATGACCGCCATTCCTAATCCTTGTATCATCAGATCATTTTCACCTCCAGAAAATCATTTGCTTCATTTCGTGTCGTAGATGTGGGATACATTAAGGCCCTCCTACGACGGGTCACTTCTTGTCGACATTAGCTCATTATCCAAGAAGTTGACTTAGAAACAACCCTTTCAGTACTTTGAAGCTTGCATGCCTCAATGGCAAGTTTCTCATTTCCGGTGACAGGTTTACATCAATGGCCTTCGATTGAAAGATTTTGCGTGGTGTTTGACATCGGATCATATATTCACACCACATGAATTGTACTATAGTACCTTGAGGGTCATTATCATTATCGGTGATTCCTCTCGTGCCTGTTAACAACTTACATTATTGGCTGGTAATCAGGCGATGTCTTTCCATGTTCGACTTCAGAACATCTTTTCACATGGATCGACTTATACATCGGGCGAAGATTGAATGAGTTTTGAAGACCCCGGATCTAGTTTCATCCATCCAGGCTGCGATATATTCAGGAACATAAAGACATCAAATGTACACAGAAGCTGCACAGATAGTCATCTAAGCAAGGGATGATGACTCTACATATAAAGAATCACCAGTTTGCAACAGCAAACGATTATTTGTCCTATGTACATGAAAATGAATTTATAAAGCTGAGCATGGGAATGCCTGCCTCAGCTAGATCATGAAAATAATATGATGATGATGTATTGTATTGTATCTTATACAGGTCACCTTCCAGTTCGAATACCTCGGATCCTCATGATAAAGCATTTCACCCGACATCAAAAGATTTACGACCTCATGCTTTAGGGGGCAACTGTTATAGACATATTTGGGCACTTCAACCCCAGTCACATATGTCAATAAACCAAGGGTTCTTTAACCCATAAAAGTGTTGTTTCATACCCTAAAGGATCATGGTCAACTGATTACATCATTTCCCAGAAGTTCCACCTGAAAAACCACTCAGAACTGGCCAAAATTGGACCATACTGACTACTCCATGGTCAAGGTGCGATGCATACTGGTTGCTACACTAGCCAGGTGCGATGCATACTGAAGAGGCCTTCTGTAGGGTGCGATGAGCAAGAATGGACAAATGGCAGAGGCAGTTTGCTAAGTGGAAGCTCATGGAATTTTTTAGAAAATTCTCCCATGACACTTGCCTCTCTAAATCCGCCCAGGGATGGGTAAGAGATCAATGAAATCTCCAAGTGGAACCAAGAACTATTAGTGGAATGACACTAATCAAAAACCCAGAGCTGACTCACACCCTTGCAAGACATCTATAAATGGATCCCTCATCTGAGAGATCTGGAGGCTGGAATCTTGTAATTTGTAAGGAAGTGTTGTTGGTTTATCTTTGAGAAGAGATATTATATTGTTGGGTGATCTTGCTTTCCATGAGGTGAAGAGGGCTTTGATGCTAGGAGGATGATGCTGGATTAGACAGCTGGGTTGTAATCCTCTCTTATACTATTAATAAAGCTCTTTGAGTTTTCCTCCATATAATCATGTATTTGTGAATCTTGTTATTTGTGAATGCAATTGTATGGTCAATGTATTTTTGATTCTGCATTGTTTATGATATTATAGATCGAGATGCTTTGATGGTGTTTTGTTACTGTGACTCTACAGGTATTCTCTAAAGCGGGACAAGTAGGGGAGGAGTTGCAAACTCTATTAAGGGAGAGAGAAATCAAGCAAGGAGCCAAGCGGAAGAACCAGGTTGGTCCCCTTTGCTTCTCTCTTATCTATCACACATAAAGGAAATTGCAAATTGCTTTGATTGTTTGTTTCTAAGATAGCAACTCGTCTTAGTGGGACTAGCAGATCGAAAAGACACTAGTTTTCCCGGAAACAGTCTTGAAAGTGTTAATGTGTCTCAGAAGGAATATCCCGAGATGATGGTTACGGGAAGTAAAAGGGTCACTTTTGGTAGTGCACAGGAAGGGAACGAACGAGGTAACGTGGGTCGACTGCATGGCCATACACACAAGCCCGACAAAGATCTCATTGGCGGAGGAAGGAACCACATCTAGGTCAACTTGGCGATGTGTCCTTGGCAGTTAAAGTGTCACCATGAGATATGAGGTGCCAGGATAATTGCAAGCACAGAGAGAAGGTGAGTGAGGTGACATGTCCAGTAGGACCCACTCAGAAGGTGCTGGCTAATGCCGAGAGTGGAAGCCGTTGGATTTTGGCGGTCCTATATATATATATCCCATTCCTCTAATGGTAACTTGAGAGGTTGTGTGACGTTATATGAATTATGACAACATAATTTAATCTAAGTAAATAGTAGTAAAAGTCATGTCATCTCATATCAGGCTGAAATATTAAAGATCAAATATAAAGCTATTTGACGAACAAAACCCTATCTAAATCTAAACCTTTAATCAACATCCAATCTTCCAATGATGATATGCACAATTTATACTGCCCATCTAGTAACATATAATTCAATAGTTTATATATTATTAAATTTGAAATCAAATTAAATTTAATTATTCATATATTATTTACTACTCACATTTGCATGGTTAAATTATTAATAATTTGAATTACAAAGCTAGTTATTTATAACTCCATCCATACAAACAAACAATTGTTTAGAATAGTAAAAATATATGAAAAAAGATATTAGAATATTAAGATTTATAGTAGATTACAACAATAATGAGATTATAAGCTTATTGAAGATTCAATTCTCCATCAAGCCTATTTTTAATCCAACAAATAACTTTCTCTAAAAGAATCTCACACAGTAAACCTGCATTTATTAGAACATGAAAGCAAATCAATTGCCATGACATTTTATCTCCCTTTCAATTTACGTCTTCATGAATAAATAGATATATAAATTAAAATAGATATCAAAATAAAAATAAAATGTACCACATGAATTTAAAGTTCACCTTTAATAAAAAATTATTAAACTTCATTCACATGGAGGGTTCACTCCAGAGGCGAGAAACCCTATTTAACAATACATGTGAATCACATTTGATTAAACAGAGGCTAAGGTTAAAGACAGACTTAAAATAATGTGAGAGGCCCCCACTGACCTGACATCACACCTGTGATTGTTGCCGGGTTGGAGGAGAACGTTAATACACCCTCCAACTCTCAACCCGATATGAAACATGGACCCTTCATAAAAACTTATATCAACGTTTTGGTTACATCAATTCAAATGAGGACCATTAACCCCCATCCAACTTTCCACCCAATATAAGATAAGGATCATTGATTTAAAGCAATTTTAACCACTAAATTTTATTGAGCTTGCACCTTGCCTAGGAATGGCGAAAGCTTTCTCTACTTGACCACTATTTGAGCTTTCCATTTAAAGTTTATTTACCCTGGTAATAAATTATTTGAATTTGTTTGATACATGAAAATCCAAATATACCAGTGTGAAATAAATTTTATAATCCAAGTTTTTCATTATAGTTGAAAGGGATTAACGAGGGTTTACTGAAGGAATCAGATTAAGGAAAGAATTAAATCATTCTTCAAGAAATCAAGTTTGTAAATGTTGTTTTTCAATAAAATAATTTCACCTTGGTAAAGATTTTAAAGAAAAGAGATAAGAGAAATATGTTTATTATGAAGTTGTAACAAATTTTCTTTTATGCCATGTATGGAGTTAATTACGAATTGGGTATAGATTTGAGAAAATGTTTCAGCTAAAGAATTATAGAGGAAACCATTACATCTAGATTAAAAGATTAAAGTTTTGAAGTTTTATGCAAAAGGCAAAATACTTTTTTAAAAATAATTTTTAGTTTCCTAAAATTGTACATTTAAGGGAAAATTATACAAACAATTACGAAGTTATTGGTTTATAAAGATCATTGAATTCATTTGAAGGGGGGAGGATTTAGGGATAGAAGAGGGACTTATGTATTGATTATCTCACTGCACTTGTTGCATAAACCAAATGAAGATGCTTTTATGACCTTATTTTATGCAATTTTGAATGTAACATACTTGCAATTTTCTTTTTATTTTTCGGTGTAACCATATGTTGATTAATGTTGTGATTTAAGTTATTATGATCTGATCGATTGTTTAGATTACCTTCATTACTTGATCTCTTCTCCTCTCAGCCTATATAAATATTATGAGAGGTAAAAGGGTTAAACTATTTACATGTTTTGTTGTTAAATGATTTCTAGACGCCTAACATTATTGTTTTGTTACAGCGATTCGTGTGAATACCATTTACATCAATTATATGCTATGTTTATTTAGTTTGTTATTAATTTTTGTTGTTGTTTTATATGCTTACATCTTAAATCTGTTAGCAGGGTAATAATCGACCTGATCGATATTGTTATGTTGTAGCCTATAGGAGATTTGTTATCTTTTGATATTCATATTATCAAAAGATGGTTGTAATCGTGACACTTAGTTTTTTGTAAAGTGAACAAAAAAAGTAATAAACATGATATTAAACCTTTTCACATTTTCCATTTAGATAAGTTATCAATAAGAGGATATAAGCATATTTTCTTTATCTTTCCTTTTTTTTAACCCCAATTATATTGTCGTTTTATTTTCTATTGGATGTTATGTTCTTATTGCATGATTAAGGTTTTAATTGTAATCATTGATTACATGTTGTTGTAGGTTTCTTCCATCTAGAGCTTTACCTTTTTATATACCGTTCTATAATATCATCAATCTGGCCCTAGATATATTTTCTTATTTGAATACATTTTGAGAATAGAAATAGGGAATACCCCTTGTGGTGAAGGGAGGCCAACCCTTTTAACCTGAAGTGGGAGGATTCATATCCTTAGTGAATGTCCTCTTGTATTGTTTCAAGTCACCATAACAGCCTGAGCCAACATATCCTAACATTGTCTAATGAGCCAATGCAAGGTACCCATCGCTTCAACACCCACTGGATTAAATTGGAGCTAAGTATCCCAAGGCACATTCATACTTTCACATATACAAGGTTGATGGATGCCAACCATAACTATAGGGTTATTCAACAATTCAACCCACTGAGTTCAATAAAGAACACCGAACCCATTAAATTCCCAATTAAATAGATCAAATCACAAGGATCAACCATAACAAATTCCCAACCATTGGATCATATCCAAATAAATCCAGAACACACATTCAAATTTGAGAGATTGCAATCCATGTCAATCGTTGTTAATAATCAAATTAAACAACAAATAACTAAAATAACCTCAACCCTTGCTGAATTTGCATTTTAAACATTCAAACTACTCATCATCCTTGGAAACATACCATTAGAGAGAGTGCACAACATAATTGGGTTTCAATGCAATATTATTTTTTCACAATGTTGCTTTTATTTGTATTTCTAGTATAATTAAGTTCTAGTTCTCTATTTCTATTTTCCAAGTTTATTCTTCAAAAAATTACTCTTCTACTCTTCTAGTTTAAGTTCATTGGATCCTATTCTTCACATGGATACTGGATAATAAGTAGTCCGCTGACCCAAATTGTTCTATTTATTTATTCTACTTAATTCTGTCCCGGAATTGTTCTATTTAATTTATTGAAAACTGACCCAAAAACACTAAAAAGCAATACTTTTTGTTTATAGATTATGGAGTGCACTTTTTTATTTCAATAAGAAAAAATAGTACCATTGATATTCCATTAAGAAATCAAATGATACATATAGTAAAAACGGGGTAGAAATTTCCCTCAAGAACTTCACACACAAGAAACTTAAGAAAAAACCAGCAAAGTCCTTGTGGAACCAAAAAACGTATTTCCTTCTAAAAAATTGATTGTCCAAAAAAAACAAATGATAGATGATGCATACTACATACATGAAAAGTTCCAATAAAATTCTAAAAAACTCCGAATAAACTATCCTTAAAATAAAAGGTACGCATCTATGAGGAGGAGATACAAAATAAACAGTCCAAATCTTTGACTAAGATAACAAAAAAATGTTAAAAGCTGTCTGCAACAGTTGATTGAGATTATGTCAACTATTGAATAAGGAGATTGCCTCTTTCAAACAGATTATGGAGTGCACTTTACCTTAGAGGTATGTTGCATTAAGTTAATAGTTTTCAATCAAAATGGAAATGTTTCTTGCAAGCTCAGCCAAATGCAAACAAAATGAAATCTAGGGAATTTTATAAAAAAACAGATCGGAAAATATCATTGAATCATTCTCCCACCAAGTTGAGAGAAAATTTTCCAAAACAAGAGTATACTGTATGTTGGATAGAATTACATATAGGAAGACAAGTATATAGGTTGTTACTTGCATATAGGAAGACATTTATGAGAAATTGGACCTGTTTGAGTCAAAAAATAATAAGCCTCATGTAGAAAGCATAAATTCAACCTTTAGAGTTGTTGGATAAAATTGGCATATAGGAAGACATTGTTGAGAACTAGGACCTGTTTGAGTCAAAATACTATAAGCCTGTAGAAAGAAAAAATTCAATCTTTCTTTATCAAGTAAGATGAAAATATAAATTTGTTTGTATAATATATTATTTTTAACAAAATTCATGCAATAAATATGCAGGTGGTTGCAACTATGGCAAGAGTTGGTTATGTTGCTCGTACAAGGAGAATAAGGAGGCGAGTAACCAAGGGTGCCCAACTACGATGCACTTCATCCGATGAGGACATGGCAGATCATTTGAATGTCAACAATTCTACCACTGCAATGTTGTTGAGGATGACCATGTGGTAGCAGATGATGGTGTTGTCCCACCATCAACCACAAAGCCACCATCAACCACAGTTCAAGGTGCAAGTTCAAATAATAAGATTAGTCTAAAAGAATATGGAAAAAACAAGACATGTTAACTGCAATTGATGATATATAATTTAATGGATATTCAATTCACAAATATGCAAAAACACATAGAATCTCTCCCTTGTCAATACATCATTGGATAAATTGGCTCACTCATACAAAATGTAGAGGGCCTCTTACAGTTATGACTTAAGAGGATGAGTTTGAGGTGGTTCAGTGGTGTAAGGAGATGTCCCAATTGGGACTTGGGATAGAATTGATACAACTAAAATCCACAGTTGCAGAAATATGTTAGGGTAGGGAAAACCCGTTCAAAGATGAGTTTCCTAGTAAATCATGGTGGTTTGGGTTTAAAAAAAGGCATCTATACCTTGTATTGCATACAGTCGAGGGTCTTGACAGAGACAAAGATTTAAATCTGTGCCTTGCAATTATGTCTAATTTCTATGAAACTCTTTCTAGTACATATAAGAAACACCCTTATGCTCCAAACCATATATGGAACTATGACGAAATATGTTTACAGGTAGGAAGGAATTGTGGCATGCGGGTAATTTCCAGGGAGGGAGCCGAAATATGCCAAAGATTTTTCCTAAGAGAATGAAGTGGATAACTATTCTATGTTGTGTGAATTCAATTGGTTCTTCAATCCCAAGATTTTATCTATTCAAGGGTAAAACTCAACCTCAAAACTATATACAAAATTGTGAAACAAATGCATGCATGGATGCACATCCCCATGCATGGATGACTAAAGATTTTTTTGAATTGGATTTTTCACTTTGATGCATCTATAACAGCTGGTGTCTCACCTCAAAATAGACACTTACTAGTTTTAAATGATCATGGAAGCCACATTGTTGTGTAAACAATTGAGGAGGCTAACAATTTGGGCATTGACCTGTTAACATTGCCTATTCATACCACTCAAATTGCAACCCCTTGATGTGAGTGTGTTTGGGCCTTTCAAGAACTATTTCAGGTCAGAGCGAGCTTCATGGATAACAATGGATCCAGGGGTTGAGGTGAAAAGGTTTGAACTAGCCGAGCTTACAAGTAAATCCGTTAAAAGGGTTCTCACACCATCAAATATCAAGGTTGGGTTTAGGAGGATTGGTGTTAGCCTCACTCTCATAATAAAACAATTATAAATCTAAAAATCATAATTAAATAAATCAAATCTTGAGAATTAAGAGTTAGTTCCTCAAACTAGGGAGTTTAGTTAGGATGAGAGATTCTCTCCAACTAGTTCTCCTAGATTAGTGTTTTGTTGAGAAAATATCTCAACCATAGTTTCCAAGATAGACGTATTATCTTGAGACCAACTTCCTCATGTATTTATTTGTACTATTATCATTTTTTGTATATTGGATTGATTAATAATGAGAATGTGAGGAATGCTGTAAAATCGAGGCCTTTTCCACCATGTCTGGTTTCCATATTTCTGAGTGTTTATTTTATGTGTGTTAGTTTCCTTCATGTGGTATTAGAGCAATTTTGGTTCTTAGGGCCTATGTGAGTCCATTGATTTGTTACCATTTATTGAAAGGTGCGTGCAAGGACACGTGAGGGTCTATTGAGAAGGGTTCTATCTGAGGTATCATATTTCTTTGAGGACTAAACTTTGTTTTGCGAGTGAACAACACATTCTATGGATCGGTTTTTGTTATGAAGAACAGAGTGAACAACGCATTCTATGGATTGGTTTTTGTTATGAAGCATTTGAAAACAAAACGAAGGATTTGAAACAAGTTTTAAGGGGCCATTTACACTGAAGCGCGGGACCGGGAGTTGGCAATACCTCAAGGAGCCATTGTTTAGTATATCGATGTTGTAAACAGCGTGAAAGCCTCTGCAAAACTGAATGTTGACTGATTTTTCAACTTTTCGTGTGAGGACTTGTGTTGTAAACAGTACCATATGAAGCTCAGCTCATCCATCCCACCAGGAATTGATTTACGGAATGCATCTGCCCCACGCGGTTATGAGGTATCCTTAACAGTACTGTTAAGTAGAGGTGGATTCAACGACTCAAAATCGGGATGTAGGCCACTATAAGTACATGGATCATTGAAGATCCCGAAACCCTCAGAATTCTTCTCCCATACAGAAGAATATTTGAAGATTATAATTTCTCCAAATTTGACTACGACTGCGTTAACCTCAACGCTCAATCTTCATCCTTTTCATTGGATCGACAACAAGCATCCTTGGGATCAAATCCCTTGCTCCAGATGACAAACGACTTAGAAGTGTGTATATTCCACCCTTTATTTTCTTGAAGAGATTTGGAATGTTTTCATAATCAAATGGCAAACTTCCATAGAGAAGTGCATATAATATAACTCCGCAACTCCAAACATCTACCTCTGGCCCTGCATATAATTTACTTGATATTACCTCGGGGGCAGCATGATTTGGGCTACCGCAATTTTTTTTAAGAAAATGTCCATCGCGCATAACATTACTAAGCCCAAAGTCTGCTCTGTATATGTCTCTATGTATTTTATTAGTTTATTTAAATTTCTACAAGGAAGGACTGTATAATTAGAGTTCTGGGCTCTAATGATCGATTTTCTCTGCTAGAAGAGGGGCGAAATAGCATTCTTATACCTTGGACGAGTTCTGTTGGCAAGCGAGACAGGTGTGCTTTGATTGGTGGGCCGAAATCACTCATACAAATTGCTGGGCATGCACTCTGTGGATAGCTGTGTTAATAGGCTGAAATGTTCGAGCTCCTTAGATTCATATAGGCCGTGACTTACCCCTGCACTTGTTAGACACAATACTTGTTGGTGATTGAAGATACAAGCTGAATAGGGCCGAGTTTGCAAGTTCAGAAATCCTGGTACTTTCTCTGGGTGGTATTCGGAGAGTGTAGTCGAGATCGAAGACGATCAAACTAGAGAGGACTTGAAGTACTTCCTCTGCAAAAGGAAAAGCTCATCAATTGAATTAGCCGATAGAGGAGTAGCAAAATCATCATGGCAGATGTTAGGAGATTTTTTTCAGCACAAAATCATTGGCCATGCCCATCATTTCCGCCATTGCAGAAACCGAAAACCTACCGCAACTCTGTACTAGGAATTTCTAAAATTCAATTCGGGGACGAGAGAATTTTCTTCTAAATCGGCTTTTGCAACTGAAAGCATGCTTACTTTGTCACAAATTTTCTTCTAAATAGACTTTTGAAATTGAAAGTATGCTCGCTCGCTTTGTAGCAGAAAAGGACTGGAGTACTCAGCAATCGCCAGAAGGAGTGAAAGACCGAAATGCCTTTAGCTGCTAAATGAACCTGGCATTTGCAGCTTCTACATCTTCTGAAAATTGCGTGGAGGAGGACTGGATTAAAGGTGTGCTTTATAATTTTTTATATTCGCATTTGAAACGTAAACTCACTTTTTCATAAAGTGATTTTAAAAAATCCATAAAAATTTTAATTGAAGTTTAAAATAGAGGTATTAAAGTGAAACTTTTGCAGTGGGGAGATAAGGTATATTTTAAAAAAATGAGTGGTTTTTGGGAGAGATAAAGAATGTATAAAATATTTTTTATTTGGGAGCAATAAGGGTGAAGATTGGGATTAATTTTCTAATAAGGTTGATGTTTTTAAACTTTTTAGTAATAAGGTGTGAGTTTTGGAGTGATAAGGAGTCATTGTCCAAAGTCAAGACAAATTTAGAAGTCTTTGATGTATAAGTATTTTGTAAATTTGGAGCGATAAGTGAATTTGTTTAGGTGAAAGTCATTATTGTAATTCAAAGTAATATTTTACTTTGAGAGTGATTGAGTCAGTGCAGGCAATTTTTGAAGACAAGTTGCTTCAAGCATTTGTAAGCTTGGCATTCTCATTGTTTGAAGAATTTCATTCACGATGTTGTGAAGGTGAAGGTTGATGTAATTCACTACTTAATAAAAACATATCTTGTGGTGCTTGTGTCCTAGATCCGCCCAAAATTGAATAAGGGGATCTTAGGTACACCGTGTGTAATGAATGCATGTGCATGACTTGTGTTCAAATTATCTCTTTGTATTATGCTTAAACAACTACATGCACATAAGCAAGCTTAAGTATAAGAACGCTTAATCAAGCTCCTGTAATCAAGCTTAAGTACACAAGCACAAAGCGTCACATCATCAACTTGATAAGATGATCTTCCAAGCAAGCACATTTCACATCATGTAATCAAAGCAATCAAGTTAAGGATGCTACAAAATCAAGCATTTCAAGCCAAGATAACATCAACATCATCAACACTTTTGTATCACTTGCAGATAAACATTTTTAAACTGAATTATACGGGTGCATTCTTGGTTGTAACCAACACCCTAATTTGAATACATTCAGTCAAGTAAGTCTTCAACTGAGTCATCAAGATTGAACTTGTCATTTGTCTCTTGGGTGCATTTTCGACAGTGTTCGACACCCTTCCTTTTTTAAAATCAACACATTCAGTGAGTACGTTCAAGAAATCACAAAGTGTCAGTAATCAATTAAGCAAATTCAAAGCACAAAATCTACAACAAACGAGCCAGTGTGAAGTTGATTGAAGCATTCACAAAGTGTCAGTGAAGCATTCAAGAAAAGCAATCGTCATCAAGTGAGCGTATAATCAAGAGTTCAAGCAACCAAGTTATAAAACTCTAGCAAGTGTTTAAAGCATCAGCAATAAGAAACAATACAAGCGAGCCTGAATTCAAAGTGAGCAAGCTAACATGGAGACACACATTCAACTGTTCCAAATTATTAACAATTTAATTTTATCATCTGCTGGAGACATGTTGAACATCAATAAAACAACTCTTGTTGATATTCAAGTGCATCTTGAACATGCACATGAAATGATTGAGTTTCTTCAACTGGAGTCGCAACTTCAAAGAGATGAGTTGCAACAGAAGAGTGATGTTTCAAAGTATTTCATCTGTACAGATGTAGATAAAGATGTTGATTCTAAGTCAATGATCCAACCAACTTCAAGTGTCGAAGTGGTCCCTGATCCAGTTCAACTTTCTTCCAAACCAATCATCAAGCCATGGGAAGAAATCCAAAGTAATAGAAATCGACGAGGCTTAGGATATGTCAAAGATGACGCCAAATTGCATATCCCAGATTATTCAAATCCCATTAAGTTTGTCATTGCAGGGTTTCTTGCAATCACATCGGCTAGTTCTAAGAAAGTTACAAAGAAACAGACATGCACACAAACTGAAGTTGCAGTCAAACCAAAATGCCTTCATTGTAAAAGAATCAGTCATCTGGAAGATCAGTGTTTTGATCTCTATCTTTGTCACCATTGTGGCAAGAAAAATCATTCATCAGAGAAATGCTACAAACAAGACCAACCTGCCAGATTAAAGATCAATTATGCATGGATTGATCCTTGGGAATGGTCGTCAATAGTAAAACGATTGTATAAGTTTTACAATAGAATTCATATTGCAACCAACTGTAAAAATGAAGATGGTACTCTTGTGCAGTTGAATGGGGGAGTACACCAGTGAAACACTCCTACACCTGAAGGGGGGGTGTTCAGAAATAATTTGAAGAGGATTGTCTCTCCTTTCAGTGGACAAAGGGGGGAAAATGTCAATGAAATTGATAGTGGTTTTTAGACTGAAAGTCTCGACAACATCAGCCAAGCAGCGAGTGGGAATTTTCATTAGCAAGTGAGCATCAACAAATTCGCCAGTGGGTGATCGACAACAACGTCAACAGTGAGAAGTTTTCGAACACAACAAAAGCAACAATGAGTTGTTTTTCAACGTCATCAACCAGTGGGCGTTCATCATATTTTGTCAGTGGACACAGGATGCTGATTTCAAGCAAATGATAGATGGATCCTTTTGCAGCTTGGCATGTGATGGAGTTGTTAACTGACATTTAGAGATGAATCAGACATGTGACTGACTCATGGTCTCTTCATATTGCAGTTTCTCCAACATCCATCTTTAGCGGTTTTTCAAGCAAATGTTTTTTGAGGATCAACTTGAGAACTTGGAAGAGGGTTCCTTGTTCTTATTTTGGATTTATCATTGGGGGGGGGGAATGTTAGCCTCACTCTCATAATAAAACAATTATAAATCCAAAAATAATAATTAAATAAATCAAATCTTGAGAATTAAGAGTTAGTTCCTCAAACTAGGGAGTTTAGTTAGGATGAGAGGTTCTCTCCAACTAGTTCTCCTAGATTAGTGTTTTGTTGAGAAATATCTCAACCATAGTGTCCAAGATAGACGTACTATCTTGAGACCAAATTCCTCATGTATTTATTTTTACTATTATCATTCTTTGTATATTGGATTGATTAATAATGAGAATGTGAGGAATGCTGTAAGGCTAAGGCCTTTTCTGCCATGTCTGGTTTCTATATTTATGAGTGTTTATTTTATGTGTGTTAGTTTCCTTTAATTGGAATTTGGAAACTGAATTAGATTCTCTTATGCATGATACTGGTCATAGTGAGGCATTTGATGTCGATGGTCAAGAGAATGGAATGTCCAAGCACATGTTAATGCCTAAGAATATGTGGATGAATAGGAAGATGCAATTGTAGTCGATAATATGATTTCCCTCTCTTAAGGACACTTCTATGGTGATGATGATGAACATGTAATTGAAGCACAGTATAATCATGAACCAATTTATAAAGACATGGAGGTTGTTAGAAAAATTGAAGCACATACAACTTCTGCATGAATGAATTTTTTGATCATGCAAATGACAATGAGAATGTGGTTGAAAATGATAACGCTGATATTACACTAGGAAGCAACAATGAGAAATTGATATTTCCAAGCCAAGTAACCCCACCATCATGGCTGGAAGAAGCCATGATGAATATGAACAAACATAATGTCTCAAGAACCAATGAAGAAAGCATGAACATGCCTTCACAACTAGCAGAATTGAACAATGAAATTGTTCATTTTTTTGTGGACAATGGATCACTGGAAGAAGATATTGTGCAAAATCAGGAACCAAATGAATAGAATAATATAGTTCAATCAGTTGTCCCGGATATTGAAAGGAAAGTGGTGAACAAGGAGCAACAAGTGTCAAGGAAGGAGCAATTACTTGGTTAGTTCCTAAAGATACCAATAGAGAGAGTGTCAGTGAAAGGAAGGCAAGGAACAATAAATAATATTCGTTGGGCTGAAGTTCATAGTTACTCACTTTAGAGGACTATACAAAACTATTAGTTGAGTCTGAACAAAAGAATCTTGAAATTTAGGAATTAAAACATAAAAATAAGTATTTAGCCAAGGAAAATAAGGAAACAAGGATTGTTGCAACATAAAATGAGTAGAGGAAAGGATTGAAATAAAAAAGTAAGGGAAGAGAAGCCCATTTTTTTTTTGGAAAGGTAGGAAAAGGAATCAAGAAAGGATCAACAATTTATTCCAAAAAAACAAGGGATGATATATAGGGTTGATAATGATGCAAACACAGTTAATGAAAGTAGGATGGTGTCAAACACATTAGACCATAATGTAGATACTACACAATTATTCTAAGACCTCATAAACATCCAAGGCCCTCACTATCAACAAGGGGGTTTTCCCTCTTTCTATATTCCTATCAGTGCAGGTGTCAATCCTATGTATGATTATCAAACACCTCCACTTAATGAAGAGGTTAGTAGCACACATGTGAGTAATAGGTACTCAATTCCTCCATGGCTACAAGCGTAAAATTGGACTCAATCATATGGCGACAATCCAACACATACTAATAAGCCATTATTAGGTAGTCCAACCTACTTGGATCAAGCAAACAACTCAATAAGTTTGGACAATGAATATTTTGGAGGCCATCAAGCATAAGTGTGACATATTTTTTTTCGTGTAACCACATTAGGATGTGGATTTTGTAAGGATTGCCTCTATTGCTTGTTACAAGACCATTTTGGATTTAGATCCTAAGTGATTTTATTCCATACGATTTGCGACATTGTAATCAAAAGCAATAGCAGAAGATACATTCATAGTCTATCAGAATGGAGAAATCCTAGCTCAGAATGCAACCAGATTTGTGTTTTGCCTTTACATACCAAATACAATAAGACTAAATTCAACTACTGTAGATAATTTACAAGAGAAGTTCTATTATTCCTTTAAAACAACATCAACTGCTAGAACAACACATATAGAAAAAATATAAGGAGTGTTGAGATTTGTTTATTATATGAGTGAAAAAAATACCTATCATCTTTGATCACTTAGTATCCCTGAATCCTAATCCCTAGTCCTGAGTCATTTTATAAATCTCTATCCAAAGTCAAAAGTTCATTCTGAAAGGTAAACATTTATTTTAATTCCTAACAAATTTCATGATACCTCAAATTTATGGAAGCAAAAGTCTATTATCTCATGCAACAAAATGTTCATCTTTAGAAAGGTAAAAGTTTGTTTTAATTCCTAACAATTCTTGTGATACCTCAAATAGATGGAAGTAAAATTCTACTATCTCATGCAATAAATGTTATAAGAAGAATGACTATAGAAGGTATTGTTAGAAAATGTAACTTGATTCAATCTTCATAATTATATTTGTACTTGTATCAATGTAAATTTTATGAAAAATAAAAGAAAAGAGAAACAAAATATTATTATTATTATTATTTTTATAGATAAGCATGTTCTTCATGCTTCTAGGGCTTCTAGAGTCAATAAGAGATTTTTTCATGAGTCAAAGTCCCTTTCAGGCATTTTGTAATGAAAAGAAAATATTATTTTTGAGTCTAGAAGAGTCTATTTGACCCCCAAGACCAAGTCGACCCTACCAAGAGAAGTCAGCCTAAAGGAGGCCTAATTCGACCACATGGAAGGCTATAAAAGGAAGAGAATTTGACCTCATTTGGATACACACACTCACAAGTTCAATCTCCAAGAAGGAGAAGTAGAATTAAATGTGAAGGTCAAGAAGAAGAAGAGAAAAGCAAGCAAGAAGAAGGATTTCTGTTTTTGACATCTTTAGCTCACATGTGCAAAGATTTCGGGGCATCCATATGAGCTGCAGGGCTAAAATTTCTATGAAGCCGCAAGGCTGAAATTTTGTGAAACTGGGCCGAAATTATGAATATGGGCAAGTGTTGATGCAATTGAACTTGTGAACATTGACTTGTTTGAGGAAGGTTTTGTTGGAGGTCTAACTTGGTGCTTGAGAAGGTCTTGATCCTTGTCTTTGGGTCTTAAATGTCTCACTTGGTACTGATTCTATAAGAAGAGAAGATTTTTTCTTGGTTTTCCCCTTGGAGGGGTTTTTCCCTAACTTGGAGCCTATATATTATGTTCCTTTTATTCTTGTGATCTTCATGTACTTTATGGTTTTGGTAATTGATTTATGAAGAATATATAATAAAGTAATCAAATGCCAACAAATCTCATAAATAACTATCAAGCAAGAGAAATCAAACCCTAATTTGTAAACACCTCAATTTCTCAACAAGTATAACCTCAATCTTTTTTTCTTTTTAATTTTTTTGAATCCTTTAATTTTCATAGGAAATGAGTCTTGATATTAAAACAATAATGCTACAAATTTAATTTATCAATACGAAGTTTGTACAAACTTAAGAGGTGTCAGTGCTATATGCACAACAAGCAAGATTCTACTTAAGCTAGTTTGAAGCAATTAATTGAGTTGAGATGTAAAAATAACACTTTGTAAAATCCAAAAAGTCAATCTACTTAGCTTAACTTTGCAAGAAAAGAGATGACTGAAGCATAAGTTGTTCTATTGGATGAAAGAAACACTGATCTATTTGCATGAAAGGAAATGTCAGAAAAGAGATCCTAGTTTATCTTGTAGAAGGTAAATCGTAAGAAAGTAACCCTAATATAGTTACATGAAAGTAAATTCCATGAAAATAAATCTAATATATATTGCAAAAAACAATTCTATGTTATTGCAAACAAGATAAATTCTATTCTACTTGAAAAAATAATTAAATGCTCAAAACTACTTTCATTCTATTTAACACATAACCAAAACAATATACCCTAGTTGCAAGATTGAAGCTACAACGATGAAAACAAGGTATCTAGAGGGTCTATGGTCTTTTCATGTTCATATTCAAGGCTTAGAGGATGTTTTGGAGTGATGAGAAACAAAAAGTAAGATTTAGAGGAAGTTCTGGACAGGTTCTGAAGAATTTTGTGTACTGCTACAAGATGCCTTGTTTTGGTACTAAAAAACATATATATAAATCCTAGAGTTCTAAGAGAAGTTTGAAGGTGGAAGAAAGTGATAGGAAGATATGGAAGGGTGCAAGAGACCTTAACAAGCATATATCTACTCAATAGACTAACTTGTGCAAGGGAGGAGTGAAACTAGAAGTCTCCTGTAGCTCGATGAGGCAATTTCCAGCACATAGACAATTTGTAGAAATGAATAGAAATGGAAGGAGGGGTGTTGAAGGAGGTGATGTTCATGCATAGAAAATTATGATATTATACTTTATGAACCAATAGATTCCATATGCACACCAAAGACATGTTTAACTAAATTAAATGACTACCAAAACATTAACTGCAAAAAACCAAATATCAATCAAAGGATGAGTTGAGTTTGGAACGAAATCTATTCATTGCATAAAGGAAAATTTGTTTTTGGTGCTTTTCCACACAGGGAACACAATCTGTAGAAATTTTGAATAATAAACACTTATTCACAGAGATTATCCCGATTATACACTATTGCGGAATACATGCATAATACATAACCTCCTCTACGTTGATAATCAATTTAGCAGCATCAAAAACAATGAAACATCAATCACATGCACACGTTAACACAGTATGTAACCCGGGGAAAGCTTACAAATGAAAACCCCACACTATCTGTATATTAATGATTGAGAACATGTAACAATACATAGTACAATACTCCTCACAAGTATCCAGCACTATCTCCACCAGTTACACACAAAACTAGCTCAGATCCGAACAAGTCATAGGTTCAAATCTTCTCCACTGCTTTGCCTGCCTCTATTGCACAATGCCAAGTGAAAATCACGTGAGCACAGGCTATTTCACTGGGCATATACTGCGCAATCCTCATGGGCATACTCAATCCATTGATTGTGCAAGATCTCATGCACAACTATAGTCACAACTGATAGCAATCTCAACCTCTAACACCTGTCTCCACTGAACTGTACATGCACTGAGTTAACTGATGTATTCTTCAGTTGCATTATGAGTTAATAATTAGCGAATTAATTTAATCAATTAATTCACATCACTCATCACTAGTCTATTTGCAGTTAGACTAATTACAACTAGTTTAACCAAGTCAAACTGAACACAACTCCATCAACTCCACATCCAACTCCACAAAACTCACATGCATGAGTTCTAACTGATGTCATGCATGCAATAGCTCAACTGAACCACAAGAAAAGAATATTTCCTTCTGACAGGTGCATGTGCCACATCTATAGCTCAAACTGAAGTGCTCCAAGAGGATAAGATAATGTTTATAGTCTAAATATTATTATGAGACAATAATATTTGACTTTTCTATTTTTAGCCTAGCAGTCTAAAAATAGACTTTGATCACTCCATTGTGAACCAGAAATAGAAGTCCATCTATTTTTTCCAACATGACCAATCATCCATAAACAACATCCTGCAACTCATAGACCATGATCCATATGTCTAAAAATAAACATATTCTAAAAATAGACTTTGTGCCAAAAATACCCTGCGGCCCACTTAGTGAAGGCGACCTCTTTCCACTAAGCTCCATCATCTTGTTGCATTCTCAACACTCCCTCTCAACAAGATATGGATTATCAGCAACCCCTATCCTGCCTTGGTGGTATTCGAATTTGCTCCTGGTGAGTGCCTTCATCAAGATATCAACATCCTGATCCTCCGTTGGAATGTATGAAAGTAACATGATTCTCCGCTGCACACAGTCTCTGATATGATGTACTTGATGTCAATGTGCTTAGATCTATCATGAAATATAGGATTAGCCAAGATAATGCAACTCTGGTTATCACAATAAATCACAGTAGGATCCAAGTGAGAACCAAACAAACCGACTAGGATCTTCCTCATCCATATAGCCTCGCATGCAACCAAACTTGCTGCCATATACTCGGCCTTTGCTGAATTGAGTGCCACGGATCTCTACTTCTTGTTGTACCAAGAAACTACTGTCAACCCAATACTGAAGACCCCTCCTGATGTGCTCTTTCTGTCCGTTGGGCTCCCTGCCCAATTTGCGTCTATGAAGCCACATAGCTTCACCTCATCCTCCTGTCTGTACCACAAACCATATCCCGATGTGCCTCTCAAATAACGCAATACATGCTTGCCTGCCTTCCAGAAGAGCTTGGTTGGCTTAACCATAGCTTGTGAAAGATGGTTAACAGCGTAGCATATATCGGGTCATGTATTGACCAGATATATAAGCGACCCCACCAACTGTCGATAAACAGTTGCATCCACTTCTTCTGCCGAAGTGGCATCCTCCTTCCTCCAACCTCCAAGAAGAGGAGTATCAATAGGCTTGCAGCCATGCATGTCGAACTTCTCCAGTATCTCCCGAGCATACTTACCCTGAGAAACAAATAGTCCATCACTAATTTCCAATCGCAGGAAATAATGAAGGAGGCCCAAGTCCTTCATCTCAAACTCCTTAGCAAGATCATCCTTGCATGAAAGTATCAACAGCTCATCACCCGTTAGAATCAAATCATCTACATAAAGTATGATGATAAGCAACTTACCCTCCACCACAATCTGGTATAGGTAGGATCCGCCTCACTCTTGGAGAATCCAAGTCCTGTGAAATAGCTGTCTATCCGTGTGTACCAAGCACGTGGTGCTTGTTTCAACCCATACAACGCTCTCTTGAGCCTGCACACATGCGACTTGCTGCTGAAGATCTCAAAACCTTCAGGCTGTTCAATGTACACCTCCTCCTCAATGACTCCGTTGAGGAACACAGTCTTCACATCCATCTGATGAATGTGCCACCCCATCTGAGCTGATAGAGCAAGAATTGTCCGTATGGAAGAATACCTTGCGACAGGTGAAAAGGTATCCTCATAATCGATCCCCTCTATCTGTGAAAAGCCTCGGGCAACAAATCTTGCCTTGTACTTCTCCACACTCTCGTCAGCTGCCTGCTTAACTTTGTAGATCCATCTCGAACCCACGACTGATTTCCCTTTCACTCTAGGAACAATCTCCCATGCACTGTTTCTGACAATTGAATCATACTCTTCCACCATGGCATCTACCCATGCGGGATCCTCCACAGCTTCCTCGAAAGAGGATGGCTCAGTCATAACACATTTGCTCATAAGAGCCATGTATCCAGTGTATCGATCAGGTGACTATCTCTGCCTACGTTGGGCTGTAGGTGGTCCTACAACTTTCTCTGCATCTTGAGCCAGTCGCTCAGCTTCTGTCAAGCGCTTTCGCCCTCTGATGGTTGGCGCTGCATGAGTGGTTTCTTCCACTCCATGAACTTCGTCCTGTGGCTGATCCACGTCCTGAAGCTCATCTTTAGGAACTAATAGCTCCTCATCTGCATGCAAGTGTAGCTCCCTCTCAAGCGAACACTTCATGGCTTTCTCCTCCTGAAATTTTATATCCCGTCGCACAACAGTCTTACCACTGTCTGGAAAATACACACGATAGTTGTGGGGCGTATCAGTGTACCCCACAAATATCACAACCTCTGCGGTCAGCTCCAACTTCTTCCTGGCATCCTTCATCACATGCATGTAAACGTTAGCACCAAAAATCCTCAAATGAGAAAGATCAGGCTTCTTACCAGAATAAGCCTCCTCGGGTGTACTCATGCCAAGTATCCTGTGAGGACAACGGTTCTGCACATATACTGCAGTATTTCATGCTTCCGCTCACAAGTGAAGGGGTAGGCCCTGATCATGCAACATCGCCTGTGCAGCACCCATGATCATTCTGTTCTTCTGCTCAACAACCCCGTTCTGCTGTGGGTTATGGGGAGCTATGAGCTCTCTTCAAATCCCTTCTGCACTGCAGAAATCCTTGAAATCATCGGAGATGTATTCACCACCATTATCGCTCCTAAGAGCCTTCACCTTCTTCCCCGACTCCTTCTTGATCAGTGCTTTGAACTCACAGAACTTTGAGTATGTCTCGCTCTTCTTTTGCATGAAGAAGATCCAACACTTGCGAGAGAAATCATCAACAAAGATCACATAATACCTGTGTTTTGCTGTTGAGGCTACTGAGAAAGGTCCACACACGTCTGTGTGAATTCTCTCAAGGATCGTTTTGGCGTGACTATCCTTCTTGTGAAAGGTGGCTTTCACAAACTTTCCCAAAGTACACCCCTTGTACTGATCTGATTGCGCAAGAGTGCCTTTAGTAAGCCCTGTAGTGATCTGCTGCAGTATCTTCAAGGCTCCATGGTGAAGGTGACCCAATCTCCTGTGCCACAGCTCGCCATCATCCCGACTCACCAATCCTTCTGCCTTGCATGCCATTGCTGCGCATCCATCTACATGCAACTGATAAAGGTTCCTCACTCGAACCCCTATCTTCCGGGTTTCTCCAGTTGTCTTGCTGCGTAGGAAAGCCTTTCCCTCACTGAAAACAACATCATATCCCTTGTCTTCTAACATCGCCACAGAGATAAGATTCTTCTTCAATCCGAGAACATGCCTCACTTCCTTCAATACGAAGGGTTTACCAGACTCCCTCTCAAAGGAAATGGTACTGATACCGGTCGCATTGTATCTACCATCATCGCCCATCTCGATGTGCACTCCAAGATCTTTGTCCTCCAGATCAAAAAACAAATCTCAATCTCCTGTCATGTGAAAAGACGCACCACTGTCCAAGAACCACACCGATCCCATCACACTTGAAACCAAGCATGCGATCAATGAAAAAACAATCTCAAACTGTGAGGCTAGAGCCTCTCCTGCTGCAGATCTAACAACTTGCTTGTTCTTCTTCTTCTGTGAACAATTAGTGGCATAATGTCCGTGCTGGTGACAGTGAAAACACTTCACCTTGGACATGTCCTGCTTCTTGCCTTTCACACCAGAATGAGAAGCTTTCTTGTTCTTCCCCTTCTTTGCTTTGGCAGCCAAAGCGCAATTTTCTTCATTAGGTCCCTTTGATGAAGATCTGTCCCTGGTATTCCGCCTGATCTCCTCTTGCACAAGATCTGACCAAAGTCTCTCCCAACTTGGCAATTTCTCTTGACCATTGACAGAGTACTGATAGGAATGCCAACTCTTCGGAAGACCAAGGAGAGCCAAGCTCACCAAGTCCTCATCATCGACAGTCACCCCCACACTTCCCAGCTCATCCCTGCACTGAGTGAACTTCGTGAGATACTTGGGCATACTATATCCCTTCTCACATTTGATGTTTCTGAGTTTATCCTTGAGCGCCAGCTTCCTCTGATCACTCTTACTTTGGAATAGATCTGTCAACGCTTTCCACATCAAGTATGGAGAAGCCTTTCCATGCAGGCTGGACACAATGTGATCCTTCACGCCTTGCAACAGAATCCTTCGACACTTTGCTGTCTTCTTTTGCCAAGCATCAAATTGAGTAGCATCAGTAGGCTTTGGGACATCAGTCTCTATGAACTCCTTCAGCCCGTTATCATCTGACACTGCCTCCATCCTGTCCTTCCATGCAATATAGTTTGAGTTGCCCTCAAGAGCATACTCCAATCGCAATCCGTTGAAAGACATTGCCACGTTGATACCAAGAAAACACTGCTGCAAATTCGAATTCCACCAGCTCCAAACTCAACCGCCTTTGATTTAAGATTTGTGAGAACAAAGTATTTCTCATATAGAGATTGACTGTATGGGATTTTACCAGATATCTCACCTTCCAAAGGAAGTATGAATCCAGAGGCTACCTGGCCCGATTACAGACTCTGCCTGAAGAAATAGAATGTAAACACTTCCTGAATAGTAGATCTGATGATCAACAGCTCTGATACCATGTAGAAATTTTGAATAATAAACACTTATTCATAGAGATTATCCCGATTATACACTATTGCGGAATACATGCATAATACATAACCTCCTCTACGTTGATCATCAATTTAGCAGCATCAAAAACAATGAAACATCAATCACATGCACACATTAACACAGTATGTAACCCAGGGAAAGCTTACAGCTGAAAACCCCACACTATCTATATATTAATGATTGAGAACATGTAAAAATACATAATACAATACTCCTCACAAGTATCCAACACTATCTCCACCTGTTACACACAAAATTATCTTAGATCCGAACAAGTCACAGGTTCAAATCTTCTCCACTGCTTTACTTGCCTCTATTGCAAAATGCCAAGTGAAAATCACGTGAGCACAGTCTATTTCACTGGGCATATACTGCACAATCCTCATGGGCATACTCAATCCATTGATTGTGCAAGATCTCATGCACAACTATAGTCACAACTGATAGAAATCTCAACCTCTAACACTTGTCTCCATTGAACTGTACATGCACTGAGTTAACTGATGTATTCTTCAGTTGAATTATGAGTTAATAATTAGTGAATTAATTTAATCAATTAATTCAAATCACTCATCACTAGTTTATTTGCAGTTAGACTAATTACAACTAGTTTAACCAAGTCAAACTGAACACAACTCCATCAACTCCACATCCAACTCCAAAGAACTCACATGCATGAGTTCTAACTGATGTCATGCATGCAATAGCTCAACTGACCCACAAGAAAAGCGTATTTTCTTCTGACAGGTGCATGTGCCACATATGTAGCTCAAACTGAAGTGCTCCAATAGGATAAGATAATGTTTATAGTCTAAATATTATTATGAGACAATAATATTTGACTTTTCTATTTTTAGCCCGGCAATCTAAAAATAGACTTTGATCACTCCACTGTGAACCAGAAATAGAAGTCCATCTATTTTTCCCAACATGACCAATCATCCATAAACAACATCCTGCAACTCATAGACCATGATCCATATGTCTAAAAATAGACATAGTCTAAAAATAGACTTTGCGCCAAAAATACCCTGCGGGCCCACTTAGTGAAGGTGACTTCTTTCCACTAAGCTCCATCATCTTGTTGCATTCCCAACACAATCAATCTTCCAAAGAGAGCTCTTATCAACTTGCAAATATAATTCTTTTCCTATAAACTAGATTTATATAACATCACATCCAGAATAAGTGCATGCAAAATAAATGCATAAAGAAATATACAAAGGAAGGGGCTTGAGCACTTGGATTTGGCCCTAACCCAAGTAGATTCAGGTCCCTTGAAGCAAACTCAAGATGGAAACAAAATGATGCTTTTCAATAACCTCAAGAACTATTCAAACATGTAACATAACAATGGAATTATCAAGTAGAAGTCTCCTTATCTAATAGTCACTATATTGGCTCTAGAATTTGCATCCCTAATGAGCTGTTAGTCTCTTTTATTTATAAAAAAGTGAGTGAGGGGTAACATCCTTGAATGGAGGGATACGTCTTGAAAAATATCCTAAAAGAGTGGATGTAGTCTCTTGGTTTACTCGTAGCCACTAAAGGGTAGTAACTTCTTAGGAGCTAGTTGAGTTCTTGATAGGCTAGTGCAAGGAACAAGCCTCCTAGATCTTCTCCTGTTGGTCTCCAACGTGTTCTGCACAATAAATCCTATTTTTTCTGCCATTCAATGCATTAGGCTACAAGATATATCAATTACCTCCTAACCTTCCTAAGAACACATTATAACTTGAAAAAGATATGATCAAATGCAAAAAGAGAGGTTAAAATGTACCACATGATGGTAAGATGGGACTTGAATTGTACCTATTTGGGAGGCCCATCATACCCTTCCATTGAAAGTGTTGCTTATCCTTTGAGAAACTTAGTCACCTAGCTATACTTTGTTCATGGCCCTGGTGGCCTCTCTGACATCCCAAGCTATTTCATAAGGTATGCCTTCTTCTGGATGAAAGCTGACATTCTTTTCAATCACAGGTCATTCTCTATGTTATTCTACCTAGTCCCTTCTCTCTTGTAAGCCCAATAGAAAAGGGGGACTAAAATTGAGTCTAATTTAATTGATTTCCAATCTCTAGACTATCCTTTTGTATAGAGGCATTCTATCCAAATCACTCCTCATTCTCTCTGGTGAGTGATATTCCTTCATCCTCAAGCTGTGTGGAATGGTATGCCACCTTCTTTGATAGGCTTGGAGGCTCTCATTTCCTAATTATATGAAAGTATCTTCAAAATGTAAGATTTCTTATTATTGTTTCTTTCTATAGTCTACTACCAACCTGGGATATTCAACTATGATCCTATGGTTACTAGCGATGGGATGAGGGCCTCTTAACTCTACCCTGATCCACAGGAGTTCATCTACCTCTCTAGCCGTAAATATTTTGATATATTTAGCTCTTTCCTCTTCATGGGTTATCTAGGAGGCAAAGGCCATAAATTGCACATCTCCTAGATATGAGTCGGGGTCCCATATATTCATGTAAGTCAGTATTAGATTATGCATGTAAAACTCATCCATTTTTGGCCTATCTTCAATGCTTCCCCAATGAAATAACTTGATGAATATTCTATAGTCTTGGAAAGTAAGAGAGCCATACTGGTCCAATGTCTCAATTTGGAATTGGCACCATTGGTCTTCGAGGAATATTGAGTAGGTTTCTAATTGATGCCTACAGTGTATGGCTTCCACGGATAAACTAGCCATGTTGCAAAGTTGTTATTTCCTCTCTTGTAGTCATGCCTTCATTCTTCTGTTTTCATTCTGCAAGTGGTCCCTCATATTAGCTTCTCTAAGTCTAAGGTCAACCATTTCTTCCCCCATATTTTTCATTTTCTCCTCCATAATACCCACATATTCAAATCCTTCTTATTTTTCAATTTGCATCCACCTGGGGGTCCTACCCCTCTCCTTTTTTAGTTTAAAGAAAAGTTGGACTGCAAGATGGGTAGGGAGTATCTTCCCTGCCTCGACCCAGGCATAGTGGATCTGAGTTTTGGTTGGGGATTTTCCTCCTGCAAGTCAGGATTTTCTTCCTGTAGCCCCATAGTCCCTTCTTGTAGTTGTTTTGTCTGTTCTTTTAGTCACACAATACCTTCATGTATCCCTTTTGTTTCTTCATGTAACTCTTTTGTCCCTTCTTGTAGCTCTACAGACCCATCCTATAACTTTTTTGCGCCTTCTTATAACTTTACAAATCCTTCCTATAACTTTGTAGGCCCCTCTTGTAGCTTTGTAGAGCTTTCTTATAGCTTGGTGGTCTGTTTGGGAATATCAATCCTCTTGGTACTTGATCTAGGTCTGGGTCTGACAAAGGACCCTTCCAAGACCTTTTACTTTCATGATGTGTTAAATTGCATATTTAAAATAACATTAATGAATACATCTGCATGTTTTAAATAAGAGGAACATGTCAATCATCAACACATGAAAACATAGGCATTGATAACAGAGTTTTTCCAGTAGGGACTACGTCTCCGGGCCCCCGTGTCAAGATGGTGTAGGCCGCTACATTAAATGCTATCAATAATGATGATGTACATAAGAGATGACATCGCTATCATACAAGGAAAATGCCCTCACGCAGGAGTGGCTCTAAGAGATGTTCCACTATAGGAATTCTCAGTCAAAAGACTCCTATCGGTATGACACAAAACTCATGCACACTGAGCATCCCGCCAACATGGCATAAAAGGGATCTCAAAAAGAACATGCATGGCGGCACATGAGTATCCCATCAACATACAACAAAGGGATCTCAAAACACAACATGATGAATCATGACAACAAGTACATCACATAGGTGATTCCGCATCACATCAAGCAGGAATCATAAGAATGAGTAAGAAACAAGATCCCACATCAAACATCAATCAAGGACCTGTGTAGTGCAATGCATAGAAAAAGAAGTACATGAACACTACATATACCTCAAAACCAAGGTCCATCTGAAGAAATGGATGTCAAACTACTGAAGCTGCTCGGATCATCGATCTCACGACATCAATCGCATGGAAATGGTTGCTCACACATGAATGCTGACACCTGCATCACTTAGAAAAGTGGCTGAAGAATAGAATGAGAGAATGAGAAATCAGAATGCACCATCAGATTTGTGGCATCGAATAGTGCAAAATCGATTGTCCAAAATTTGAATTCTAAGAAGTTGAGAATTTGGGGCTTAAGGAATCTTTTAGATTCCCCTAGATTCCTCAAAGATTCTGCTCCATGGGTGGACGGGAAATCTGCAGCTCCAAAGGCGAATCTGACTTCGCCATTACGATCCCTGTGGAAAACCATGAAAAGTGACTGTAAACTTGACTATATTCCGATATGGCGAACAATTACCTCCTCAGGAAAATTGCAAGGATCATGGTTCCGCTCCGTGTTTTGCAGCAATCATGGTTCCAACCTCATACTAAAAATGGATGAAAAAATGCAGAACTCTAATGGAGACATGGACAACGCCATTGCATTTGTGGCATTGAGAAGTGCTGAAACCATATAAAATTTGTCAAATTCTGACAAAGTGAATTTTCACCCCTCCTGCAAAATGCTGCCTCGAACTACGTACTAAGATTCTGCCTCCTCTGTCTCAAAATTTGTGCCCGCTCCTGGTTCCTCCATTTACCCATGCACTGAGAAAATTGGGCTTATTTATAAAATCATGGGTGGATTAACCAACGAATTGGTTGTGGCACAATGGCAAAGTTAGGAATTGGTTGAGGAGGGGTTGGGTGGCCAAACCCCACCCCTCCTATTTTTTTGGCACATTATAGTTTTACAACAACTGAATGAATTTAAAACAGGGGTCGAGTCCACAGTGGGTGGCCTGCCCCATGCTCCCCGCACTAACCGGGCATTAATAGTTGGTTTGGTGCATTGTTATGGTGGTGGTACGTTACTTGTACATGGTTCAATGTGGTGGTATTGTTTATGGGGCCGCCCGCGGGCCGGCCCACGTGGGCCGGGCGGTTCGAACCTCGCCAGTCCCCAACTTAATTCCCTTAATGTGTTGTTATGGAGAGGCATGGGTGGTGGGGGTGGTGGCCCACCACTGCCCTTTTTTATATATTTTTTAATTTTTTTAATACAAAAAAATAGTTTTTGAAAATTTCGAAATTTGGTCGAAGGAGTCTTTTTAACTAGGCTACAATTTCACCCAGAATCTGGCTGGAGTTGGCTGGAATCCAGTGGCCAGGTTCTGTCCAAATTGTGGCCTCCTTAAGCCTGCCCAGTGAGCAAAAAGTCAACCCAACTTTGATTGCTTCTATCTTCCTCATCTGGACTCGGATTGACGAACCATTTGCACTATTGCGATCAGGACGACTAGATATACAACCTGAACTTGGTCCAGAAAATTATGAGCACTTTGGTTTTTGAGCTTCCATCAGTCCTCTTTGTCTTGTGTGTCTCTCTAGAGCCAACTGGATCAATCCTCCCCACTGAGGAGCTTTTGGTCCTCCAAAAGCATGAAAAATAATCTGCAACTTCTCTGTACCTTGTCTGCATCACAAGCATCTTGAAAAGGTCTCGCTTCCATCCCCTTCACCTTTTTTCTTCGGAGCCTTAGGCGACGAGACGACACCTGCTACCTCTGCAACCTGTAGTACATTGTTTCGAAAATTACATGCTTGACTTTCATGACCAATTAATGACCCAAGTGTCCCACACTTGCCATGAGTTTATAACACATACTCGGTGGTCAAGTTTACATCAAGATGGGCGCAATTCTCCAACTACGAAAACAAGGCCAACATATCATTATTGCTTCAAAAAGTGATGGAAAACACATCATCACTGCAACATATGATTTACATTCATAAGGCCAAACACTATTGTTTTGACAAGTGATGGAAACATAACATCACTTTAATAGTTTAACATGCGACACCAAATAAGACCAGACATCATTGTTGCTGAACAAGTGATGGAAAACACATCATCACTTTTACATTTTAAAATGCCACAAATGATTTACAAAAGAATGACCATGAAACGACAACACGTCTAGAAACCATTTTTCACTTATCAATGTGAATGGGTCACCTCCTTGTGGCGGTTTTTCTTGTCGAACAACTGCTTCACCTGTTTCACACACCGACACTTGGTCTTTAAGGAACTGCTCTAGATGGAGCCTCCAACAAGTGGCTCTTTGATGGCCACTTCTATCGCAATGACTGCAGTAGGTTTTCCTCCTCATATCTGCTTAATCTGTTTCTTTACCTATTATTGAGAGGGTCTTTCATGCCTCATCTTTTTGTGTGCTGCCATCCTTTTCCAACACTTCGAAAATGTATGGTCATGTAATCCACAAAATGTACATGTATTTTGATGCCATGTTTTACATTCATCGTTAACAACATGATCATAAACGAAATGAACATTTGAAGATCGAAAGTGGTTATACCTTCCCTTGTTGTCTCTGGTGTAAGTATGGCCATGAGAGCTTGCCTCAGCTCTTTCCTTGCAATGGAAACTACAATGGGATGATGGGGATGTGTTCCCATCATTCTCTTTCCTCCATGATTTTGACGATGTCTCCGAAGCATATGGCACCTTTGAACATTCTCCCTTGGTGTATCTCGAGCCTCCAAATTGATGTTTATGCACAACCTTCAATGGTTGAGTTATGCCTTGGTTATTAACACCAAGTTCCTTTTCCTCCTCATGCCTCGTCCTTGTAAGGAACCTCATGTTTGTCCCTGTAATTGGGATCTCCACATCTCCAATAGAAGTCATACTATGTGACGACGAAACCAAAAGGAAATCAACATCCTTTACCTCCTCTTTTGATTTAGAAAGAACTGATGAGGGCTTCGCATCATCTGTTGTTGGTGGTTCGCTAACTGTTGTGGCGCATTCCCCACCTTCCTTTCTAACATACCCAAGTCCTGTTCGACAAGGTAATTCCTCTACTTTGATGGGGTTGATAATGCCTTGGCCATTGATGCCCAAGCCTTTCCCTTCATAACCCATTTCTTCAACAGTTTGGAGCCAATTCCCGTGGTGTGATTTTCAAAAATAGCGAAATCATCATCAGGAAATATACTTGAAGATGGAGAACTACTTTTTACCTCACATGGGTCTCGCTGCAGCTTTTCCAAGGCCTCGTCCTTTGCTTGCAGCTGTCGTTGCAAACTTTGTTTTTCTTCTTTCTATTCGTGTAGATGCATCTTCAATTCAACGTTCTCTGTTTGAAGATTATGTCTGTTTTGCTTCAGTTCTTCCATGGCCTCTTTTGTAGCTTGCAACTGAAGTTGAAATCATTCCTTTTCCTCTGTCTCTTTTTGTAGAGTTTCATACATGATTTCCACCATTTTGGAAATGTTGAGCATGGTCTCGTACATCACTTTTTCATCCTTTGTCGCTGCACGTTCCATTGTTCACGCTGCAATTCACATCAACGCAAAGATCGCTCTGATACCACTTGATCCAGGTTCGGGTGTGACAAAGGACCCTTCCAAGACCTTTTACTTTCATGACGTGTTAAATTGCATTTTAAAAATAAAATTAATGAATACATATGCATGCTGTAAAGAAGAGGAACACGTCAATCATCAACACATGAAAACATAGGCGTTGATAACAGAGTTCGTCCAGGAGGGACTACGTCTCTGGGCCCCGATATCAAGATGGTGTAGGCCGCTGCATTAAATGTTGTTAATAGTGATGATGTACATAAAAGATGACATCGCTATCATACAAGTAAAATTCCCTCACGCAGGAGTGGCTCTAAGAGATGTTCCACTATAGGAACTCTCAGTCAAAAGACTTCTATCAGTATGACACAAAACTCATGCACGATGAGCATCCCGCCAACATGGGTATCCCATCAACATACAACAAAGGGATCTCAAAACACAACATGATGAATCATGACAACAAGTACATCACATAGGCGAGTCCGATTCACATCAAGCAGGAATCATAAAAATGAGTAAGAAACAAGATCCCACATCAAACATCAATCAAGGACCTGTGCAACACAATGCATAGCAAAAGAAGTACATGAACACTGCATATACCTCACAACCAAGGTCCATCTAAAGAAACGAATGTCAAACTGCTGGAGTTGCTCGGACCATCGATCTCATGGCATCAATCACATGGAAATGGTTGCTCGCACA